>CADCXA010000060.1:0-397397 GCA_902806565.1 Hypoxylon rubiginosum | reverse complement strand
TTTTATATAATAATAAAAAACTATTTATTATTAATAAATTATATAATAATTAATTAAAGTTATAAACTTAAAAATAATATAAAAAAAATAATATAATAACTAATAAAATAAAAAGTTTTATAAATATTATTAAAATTAATTTCTTAATAAAAAATCTTAAAATAATTTTTAATAATATTTTAAATAATTAAATAACTAATTTTAAATTATTAAATATTAATAAAATTAAAAATAATATATTTTTATATTTAATATTTATATAATTTTATTTTAAAAAAATAAATATTTATTATTTAATTTAATAATATAACATTTAATTATAATAAAAACTTAAATATTAAATTAAAATAAAACGTTATATTTAAACTTTTTAATTAATTAAAATAATAAAAACTATAATAAATTATAAAATTAAAATAATTTCAATAAATAAATTAAATTAATTAAAAAGCAATAAAATAATAAATTTATTAATTATTTATAAAAGAATAATATTTTATATAATTTATTATAATTATTATAAAATTATTAATTATTAATATATTATTAAAAATTAAATTTAAATTTTATAATAAAAAAAATAATTAAATATATAATAACTACAAATAATATTTTTATAAAATTAATTAAAAAAAACTAAAAAAAAAAATTATTTATATAAAATAAAAATTAATTAATTTAAATAATTAAAAAAAAATTTATTTTAATATTATAAATTATTTTTAAAGTTAATATTACATATTATTTAAATAAATAAAAAAGCTAAGTTTAAATATTTAAAAGTAAATAAATATATTTAAATATAAAAAACTAAAAAAATAAAATCTATAAATTATATATATAGTTATTTTAAAATAATTTATTTTTTACTAATATATATTTATATAAAATATCACGTGTATTTTAATTTTAATCTTAGTTTTTAAATTAATAAAATAGCGTTTATATATAAGTTATATATATAAGTTATAAATATTTAAGTTTATATTATAATAATTAATATTTATTTTTTAAAAAACTTAATAATTTTTAACTTAAAACTATTATTTATATTTTTAATTAATTTAATTAATTTTTATTATATTAAAAAATATATAATAAAAATATAAAGTTTATAAAAAACTTAATTATATTTATATAAAAATATAAAAAAATAAATGTATATTTAAAAAGTTTTATAATTATAAAATATAATATATTATAAAACATTTATATATAATATAATATTATTAAAACTTTTATAAAAAAATTAAAAGCTTTTAATTATATATTTAATTATATTTAAAAAAACTTTTTAAAAAGTTTAATTTAATTAAAAAATCTAAATAAATTATTATAATAAAATATAATATTTTTAAATATAAAAAAATTAAAATTTTTAATTATTATAAACGTTATAAATAATTAAATAAATATTTAATTATTAATTTTTATAATTTAAAAATAAAGTTTTAAAAATATTAATATATAATATTAATTAATTATAAAAACATAAAACAAATTTAACATTTTTATTTTAAAAATTGTATTTTAAATTTAATTATTTAAAAATAATATTAATTTAATATTTAAGGTATTAAATATAATAATAAAAAAACAAATTATATAAAATTATATTTAATAAATATATTATATTAAACTGAAGTTTTTAATATTAAATATATAAAATTAAAATTAAAATATTAAACGTTTAAAAATATAATTAAATAAAAATTTTAAATAATAAAAATAAACGTAAAACTTTTAAGTTTTTAATAAATAAAAATTTTTAAACTTATTATTGATTTTTATAATTAGATTTTTAAATATAATTTTATTTAAAATTTTTATATAAACGTTTTTATATTTATTTAATATTAAAAACCAATATAATTATTAATAAAAAACTATATTAAATTTATTTAAATATATATAAATATAAAACGTTTATATTTATTATAAAAACAAAATAAAATAAAACTAATATTAATATTTTAATTTAAAAATATAAATAAGTTATTTAATTAATTATAATTTTATAAATATTTATAATATTTAAGTTTTTATATTAAAATAAATTATTAAAATATAAAATAATATATTTAATAAAAATATTATATTTAATAAAAATATTATATTTATTAAAAATATTTAATTTTAAAATATAATTTATTATATATAACAAAAAAAAATTAAAACTTAATTAACGAAATTATTATTTTATAAAATATAATAAAAAAACTTATTTAAAGTTTTTTATTTTTTTAAAATAAAACCAAAAAATAAAATAAAAATACTAATAAAAAATAAAAGCGAGTAAAACTATATAATAAATAATTATAATAAAAAATATAATAATAAAAAACTTAAAAAACTTAATTATTTTTATATTAAAATTATATTTATAATATATTTTATTTTTAATGTTATTTTTTTACCGGTTATTTTATTATTTATTATTATAAAAAATAAAAAATTAAGTATTATAAATTACGTTTTTTTAAATATAATAATAAACGGTTTTATTAAAGTATTTATTATATAAAAATTTATTATATTTATTTAATAATTAAACTTAATAAATATATAAAAAGAAATTAAATTTAAATAAATTTATAAGCTTATAAAAAAAGATATTAATAAAATAAAAAAACTTTATTTAATAAAAAAATATTATATATAAAATTAACAATTAAAAATTATTAAAAAATAAGTTTAAATTATTTAAGCTTTTTTATAAAAAATAAATAAGTTTAAAAAAATATATTAAATAATAAAAAACTATTTAAAAAAAACTTATTTAAAATTAATATATAAGTTAATAATTAAAACTATAATAATTTTATTATTAAATTATTTTAAAAAATAATATAAATATATATTATTAAAAATTATATATTAAATATATATAATTAATATTTTAATTAAATATATAAATAATTTACTAAATTTTAAACTTTTTATAAAATTTATATTTTTTTAATAAAATTAAAACATTAGTTATTTATAAATTTATAAAAAAATAAATTATTATTTTTTAATTAAATTAATAAAAAAATTTATTTTATTTATAAAAGTTTTAAAATTAATTTATTATTATATTAATAAAATATTAAAAAAACTTATTTATTTTAAATTATTAAAATTTATAAAAAAAGCTTTTTTTATTTTATATTTTAAAATATATTTAAAAAAAATTAATATTGTTAATATTATTAAATATAATATAATTATAATAAAATTTTAAAATAAAAAATATTAAACTAATAAATATTTTTTAATTAAATAAGTAAAATAATTATATTTAATTATAAATTTATAAATTTATATATATATAATTTATTATTTAAATAAAAAAAGTTTTTAAGGTTTTATTTTAATATATTAATAAAATAAATATTTTAAATTTTAAAAAAAAGTTTTTAATTTAAGTTATTATAAAGTTTTTTTTATATTATTAATATAATAAGTTTTAATAAAACTTTTAACCTTAAAATTAAAAATATTTAATAATAAATATAAATTTAATAAAAGTTTTAAATATTAAAAAATTATAATAATAATAATATTTAATTAAATATTTAATTTTTTAAAAGTTTTATTATTAATAATATAAAAATATTTTATATATTAAAATATTTAAATTAATTATGATATTTATTTATTTTAAATATCAATTAAATTTAAAGGTTTTAAATATTATTAAAATATTATTTTTATAGTTTTAAAATATTATTTTTTTAATTATAAAAAAATATATAAATAAAATTATATTTTATTATTATATAATATTATTATAACGTTTATTTAATTTTTTTTTTATTTTTTTTTTTTTTTATAATTTAAAAAAACTTAATCTTTTTATAAATAAATAATTTATATATATAAAAAGTAATTTTATATATTAATTTATATATATATATATTTTATAATATTTTTTATTATTTTAATAATTAATATAAAATTTATTATAAAATTTATTATAATATAAACTTATATATTTATAATTTATAATTTTAATTTATATATAAATCTTATTTAATTAATTTAAAAATTAAAATTAAAATTAAAATTTATATAATATTTTAAATAAATATATATTAATAAAAAATAAATTAATTTAAACTAATTATATAATTAAGTTAAAAAAATCTTTATTTAAGTTTTTTATATTTAAATACGTTTATTTATTTATAAATAATTAAATTAAGTTAATTATTTAAATAATATATAATAATATTTTATATATTTAATTTTTATATAAATAAATTATAAAATTATATTATTAATATTTTAAATAATAAAAAAATATTAAAAAAATTTAAAAAGTTTTAAAAAAAATATTTAAATTATATAAATAATATTTAATTATAATATTATAAAGTTTAAGTTAAAAAATAAATTTAATATTTTAAAATTAATTTTAAATAAATTCTGTTTTTTAATATTAATAAATATATTATAAATTATAAAAAAGAAATAGTTTTTTTAATATATATATAATATTATTTTATATAAAATATTTAAAAATAAAAAAAGATTTTATATTTAAATTATATAATTTATAAAATAAATAAATAAATATATAAATAATAATATTATTATTATTATAATAAACTTTTTTATATATTATTAAATAAAAAGTTTTATAAATATTTTAATATATTTATTAAAATAAATAAATTTATTTAATTATTTTTATATATAATTTAATTATAATTAAAAAAATTTTTTTTAATTAAATAAAAAGTTATTATTAAAATATTAATATATAAAATAGTTTTTATTTAAAATAATTATAAAAATTAATAATATAAATATTAAAATTAATAATTTAAATAATTATAATTTATAATTATATTATATTTTATAAGTATATTATTTAAAATATAAATTATTTTTAATATTTATTAAACTTTTTATATAAAACTTTTAAATAATTAATTTTTTAATTAAACTGTATTTAAAATAATAATAATTATTTAATAAAATTTAACGTTTATTATATTTTTAATTTCTTTTTATTAAACTTAAAAAATTATAAATTAATTATATTTTTAATATTTTTAAACTTTAAAATAAATATTTATATATTTAAATTAAAAATATATATTTTAAAAAGCTTTTTTAAAATATATAGTTTTTATATTATAAAATTAATATTATATAAAAATATTTTATTATTTAATTTATTATATATTATAAAATAAAAATAAATATATATATATAATTTATTTATAAATTAATTATAAATTATATTAAATAATTTATAATAATAATAATATTATTAATTTATTAAATATATAATATATATTATAATTATAAATAAATAAAAATAAACATTAAATAAAAAATAATATAAATAAATTTTAATATATTAAAAAATAAAAAGTTTAATATATATATATAAAATATATTATAAAAAATATAAATATAATTAAATATAATATAAATTAATTTTAATATAAAAATAAATAACTATTTAATATAATATAAATAATTTTTTATTAAAATTTTAAAAGTTTATAAATTTAAAAAAGTTATAAAATAAAAAAATAAAAAATAAAAATTAAAATATATAAATATAAATACTAATTAATAAATAATATTAAAAAAATACTAATTATTAAATAAAATTAAAAATAAAATATATAAATGTTTATAATATTAATTTTTAAATTTTAAAAATTTGTTATTTTATTTTAATATAAATATTAATAATACGGCCTAATAAAAAAATAATATAAATAAAAATAAATAAGGTAAATAAAATAAATATAAAATATATAAACTTAAAAAAATATAGCCTTAAAATATAAACTTTAAGTTACATGTTAAAATATATTTATATATAATTAATACGCCACCGTTTTAAGCTTTAATAAATTATTTTATTATATATTACTTTTTCACTTTTTTAAATTAACTTTTTTGTTTTTTTTCTACACCTTTTTTAAAATATATTAATTAATTTTTTTAATTTAATTTAATATTATTTAATAAAATTAAAATATATTAAAAAACGTTATATAATATTTAAATATATATAAAATTTATTAAAATATTAAAATAATTAATTATATATATATAAAAATATTTATATTTAAATTTTTTAATTTTTAAAACCTTTATTTTAATTTTAAACTTTAATTAGTTAATTTCTTTTTAATATTTTATAAAATAAAATTTAAAAAAAACTTTTTATAAAGTTTTTTTAATTTAAAATAATATTAAATATAATTTATATTAATATTATTTATTAGTTTAAATATAATAAAAAATAAAAATATTTTTTAAAGGTTTAAATATTTTTAAATTTATAATATTATAAAACTTTTATATATTATTTTAAAATTTTATATATTAATATATAATATTTAATAATTAAATAATTTAATAATATAAATATATAATTAATTTTATAAATTTATTTATTAAATTATTTAAATTAATAAATTTTTTTTAAATATATATATAATTTATATTATATATAAGTTTAAATTTAAAATAAATTTAAATTTAAATTCTTTTTTATAATTAAATAAAAATATTAATTATTAATTAATATATATTAAAAATAATTAAAAATTAAATTAATTTTTATTATTAAATATATTTATATTTTTTTATAAATTTATATATTATAAAAAAAAAAATTTTTTTATAAATCGGTTTTTTTAATTATTATTTTATTTTATAATAATAATATTAATTTATTTTATAAAAATTAATAAATATTTTATATATAAATATTTAAATTTTATTTAACGTTTTTATAATAAATATAAAAATATTATTTTAATATTTTATTAATTTAATTTAATATAAATTAATTATAAAAATAAATTATAAATAATTTTATAAATAAAATAAATTTAAAAAAAATATATTAAATAATATAATTAAAATAATATAAATAATATATAATTATTATATAATAAATATTAAATAAAAAAAATTAAAATTAAAATTTAAAAAAAAAACTATTAAATATTATTTTTTATAAATAAACTTAATAAATATATTATAAAATATAAAAAGATTTTTTTTTTAAAATATATAAAATATATTTTATATATAAATTTTATTTATATAATTATAAATATATTTATAAATTATATAAAATTATAAATTTTATAATATTTAAAGTTTTTTAAAAATTTATATTTAAATTTAAATTTATAAATAATATTAAAATAATATTAAATATTAAATATTAAATATAAAAGTAACATTTTTTATATAATATAACTTTCGCCGATTTTTCGCGTAGTATTTAAGTTGTATATATTTCGCGGGGTAACGCCGCGTTAACCACCCTGTTATATAAATATGCTATAAAATTGTTAATATATATTTTTACCAGCTGGCGAAGGTATAAACACCGTATTTTTAAATTTTAATTGTTTTTAAATATTAGCGCCTTATTGTTAATTATTTATATATATTTTATATATTTTAACCATTTATATTATATATAAAATATATTTTATATTAAAATAAAAGTTTCGTATAATTAACAGCTTTTAAATTATTTTAATTTAAAGTTAATGTATTTTTTAGTTACGTAGTTATTTAATTAATTATTAATTACTTTTGTTTATTACGATTATAAATAAGTGTTATATAGCCTTAAAAATTTATATTTTATAATTAATTATCTTGAAAATAGTATTATTATAATGTAAATACTTAAAAACCTAGTGATTATTATTATTAAACTATATAAAAAAAATTTATTATAATATTAAATTTATTATTATTTATTATATATAATCCTGTTTTAGTTTTATATAAATTTTATTAGAATTAAAATATCGTTTATTAATTTTTTAATATATTATATTTATTATAATAAATAAATTACTAGTTGTTTTTAATTTATAATATTAGTTTTATAATTTTTTTATTATTAAAATTAACATTAAAATTAAATTTATTATTTATTAATATATTATTTTTATTAATTAATAGGTTGCTGATTAATAAAGTTATATTAATTTTATTATTATTAAAATAGTTAAAATTATTACTAGTTTTAATATATGGTGGAAATGAAATAAAAGTATTTTTAGTTTTAGTTTATAGTAAAAATAATTATTTTAGTTATTTAATAAGTGGCTTTTTATTATAGCTAGTATCGATATAATTATTAGATTTTATATTATAATTAATA
Source organism: Hypoxylon rubiginosum (assembly GCA_902806565.1). Taxonomy (NCBI): domain Eukaryota; kingdom Fungi; phylum Ascomycota; class Sordariomycetes; order Xylariales; family Hypoxylaceae; genus Hypoxylon; species Hypoxylon rubiginosum. Next base: position 389,242 of record CADCXA010000060.1, on the reverse strand, counting down.
TTAAAAAGGAGCTTAGTTATTATATTATTAAAAAGCTTATTATAAAAATTTAAATTATCCAAGTTAAAAAAATTATTATTATTAAAATTAATAAAATTAATACTATTTATAATATATGTGTTTTTATCTTAATTATTATTTTTTTTATATTTATTATTATTTTAATTTTTAGTTAATCGTGTTTCTAATTATAAATAATATTAAATATTTATAATTAGCATGTTTTTTATTTTTTAGTTATAGTTTATAAACTTTATAATTAATAGTTTAAATTTTATCTTTTTTACATTTTTATCTTTAAGTAATAAAATAATCTTATTATTAAAAAAGCTTTAAATAAATTATATAAAAATATATTTTATAGAAACCCTTTTAATAAAATAATAGTTTAAATTATAATATTAATTTAATATAATTAAATTTCTACCCTTTGATTTTTCTAGCGGTTATAAAATATAAGTAAGTAAGAAATAAGTGTTTAAAAAAACTTTTATATTAAAATTCCTATTTTTTTTAAAAATTATTACCAAGTTATTATAATTAAATAAATAATAAAAGTTTTTATAAATTAAAATAAAGTTTTTTATATTATTAAAAAAATCGTTATATTTTAAACTTAAGGTTAAATAATTACGTATATAGTTAATATTAAATTATTTTGAAATTGTTTTAAAAATTATATATTTAAGTTTAATTCCAGATAAATACCTTATAATATAATAAGGTTTTATAAGAAAATCTTAATTTAAAAATACTTTTTTAAAAAGTTTTTTAAAAGATAGTTTTATATAATATCTATTTTTAAACTTTAGTTTATTTTCCTTGGGTTTTAATTATAAGTATATTTATAGTTTTATTAAATAATAAAAAGTTATTTTAAAAAACTTATTTAAGTTTTACGCACAGGTTAACGGCCGGAGCCGTAATAACTTTATTATGAAATTATTCTAAAAAATCGTAAAAACACGTATAATTAAAAAACACACATTTAATATATAAAATTAACCCTTTAATTAAATATACATATAATTTAATAATTAAAAGTTTTATTTACTTAAAAATTAAAAAGCTATATACGAATAATAATACGTGACTTTTAATTAATTAAAAAACCATAAAATTATAAAACGGTTATATTAATAAAACCTTTTATAATTTAAATCCAACTAATAATAAAAAAAACAATATATTAAAAACGGTAAAAAAAAAAGTCTTTTATAATAGCCTAATTAATTAAGAACAATAAAATAAAAAGTTTTAAATAAAAGTTATTAATCTAGAACTTTAAAAATATATTAATTTTATAGAAATATTAAAATAATTAAAAAAACTATTCCAGTTAAATATTAGTGATTATCTAAAAAAAGCTTAATAAATAACGTGAAATTCATTAAATAATAGTTTCTAAATTACGATAAATAAAAGTTAAAAAAAATAAGTTAAAATAAATAGAAGATTTATAAGTTTAATAAAAATAATAAAAAAAAATAAAGTTATTTACAAGGAAAATTAAACCTTTTATAATTATAATTATAAAATCTATTAAATTTATTAATAAGTAGTTAAAAAACTAAAAAACTAAGTTATTAACTTTATATTTTTAAATTACTAAAATATATATTTTAATTTAATAAACATTTTATATAAATAATATAAGAAATTATCTACCACTAGTAAAATATATAATAATTAATTAAAGTTATAGGTTTAAAAATAATATAAGAAAGTAATATAACAACTAATAAAAATACTTAAAAACTTTAAAATATAAATAACTAAATAAAAATTAATTATTATAAATATAAAAGTAAAAAGCCTTATAAATATCACTAATAACCGACTATTAATAAAGGATTTTAAAATTACATTTAACGGTGTTTTAAATAACTAAGTAACTAGCTATAAACTACTAAATATTAATAAGATTAAAAGTAACATATTTAGTTACTTAAATATAATAACTATTTTACGTAAATATATATTTTTATAATTAACTTTTACACGGCCCCGTTTTATAAAAAAAGTATTCGCTATTTAATTCGGTAACATAAAATCTAATCACGATAAAAACTTAAATACCAAGCTAAGACGAGAAAAAAACGCTATTTCTAGACTTTTTAATTAATTAAAACAAGGTAAAAATAATAAAAGCCGCGGTAAATCACAAGGTTAAAACAGTTTAAATAAATAAATTAAGTTAATTAAAAGAAAACAAACTAATATATTTATTAATTATCTATAAAAAACCAACATTTTATATTTAATTTATTACAGTTATTATAAGATTTTTAACTATTAATATATTATAAAAAATAAAGCTCTAAAAAACTAAACTTTAAACTTTATTATAAAAAGAATAATTAAATATAAAATAACTAAAAATAATATATTTATTAAGTTAATTAAAAAAATAAAAAAGAGGTTATTTATATAAAGTAAAGATTAATTAGTTTAAATAATTAAAAAAACAAAAAAAATGTTTTTAATTTTATAAACCGTATTTAAAGTTAATACTTATTTTTTAAAAAACTTAGTAATTTTAAACTTAAAAATTATTATTTATATTTTTAATTAATTTAGTTAATTTTTATTATATTAAATAACATATATTAAAAATATAATTTTTATAAAAAACTTAATTATATTTATATAAGGATATAAAGAAATAAATATATATTTAAAAAGTTTAAAAAAAATAAAACTCTTATAATTATAAAATATAATATACTATAAAAAATTCGTATATAATATAATATTATTAAAACTTTTAAAAAAAATAAGATATTAATAAAACCATAAAAATATAAATAACTGCTTATAAAAAAAAAAAAATTTTATTTTATATATTATTATTAATAAATAAAATTAATATATTTTAAAAAATCTTTTTAAAAACTTTATTAATTACTTATTTTATATAAAAAACGTTAAATTTAACAGTTAAATAAAACAACCTTTAAATATAATAACTAACAAACTATAATATTTATAATTCGGCCACTTAAAATTAAAAGCCTTTAATTATATAATTAATCACTCTTAAAAAGTGAAAATTAAAAAGTCTAGCCTAATTAAAAAAACCAATTAAATTATTACAATAAAATGCGATGTTTATAACTATAAAAAAACCAAGAAGTTTAATTATTATAAGTGTTATAAATAATTAAATAAGCTAAGTAAACATTTAATTATTAATTTCTATAATTTAAAAATAAACTTTTAAAAATATTAATATATAATGTTAATTATTAATAGATATATAAAATAAGTTTAAAACTTTTATTTTAAAAATTATATTTTAAACTTAATTATTAAAGTTTTAAACTAAATATTTAAAATCATTTAAAAATAATATTAACTTAATATTAAAATTATTAAGTATAATAATAAACTAATAATAAAAAAACACGTTATATAAGATTATATTTAATAAATATATTATATTAAACTTAAGTTTTTAATATTAAATATATAAAATTAAAATAAAGGCGCCGAACGTTTAAAAAATATAATTAAATAAAAAGTTTAAATAATAAAAATAAGATTAAAACTTTTAAATTTCCTATAAATAAAAGTTTTTAAAGTTGTTACTTATTTTTACAATTATATTTCTAAGTATAACCTTAATTAATAATTTTTATATAAGTGTTTTTACATTTATTTAACATTTAAAAACAATGTAATCACCGATAAAAAACCATATTAAACTTATTTAAAAATATATAAATATAAAACATTTACATTTATTATAAAAATAAAACGAAAATAAAATTAACGTTAATATTTTAATCTAAAAATATAAATAAACTACCTAATAAACTATAGTTTTATAAATATTTACAATATTTAAATTCTTATATTAAAATAAATTATTAAAATATAAGATATTATATTTAATAAAAACATTATATTTAATAAAAATATCTTATCCTTAAAAAATAACCTATTATATATAATAAAAAAAAATATTTAAAATTTAGTTAACTAAGTTATTACTTTATAAAATATAAAAAAAGAGGCTAATTTAAAGCCATCGGCTTTTAAAAAAGATAAAATAAAAGTAAAAATACTAATAGAAAATAAAAATAAGTAAAACTATAAAATAAATAACGATAATAAAAAATGTAATAATAAAAAAGCTAAAAAGCTTAATTATTTTTATATTAAAGTTATATTTATATTATACCTTATTTTTAATATTACTTTTTTATTAGTTACTTTATTATTTATTATAATAATAAAAAAAGAATTAAACGCTGTAAATTATATTTTTTTAAATATTAATATAAAAAAAAGGTTAAACACTATAAATTACACCTTTTTAAATATAATTAAAAAATTAAAATTAAACGTTATAAATTACATTTTTTAAAATAAAAATATAAAAAATGTTATTCTAGTAAATTAAGTTATAACTTTTAGCGTGCTTTTAAAATAAACTAAAAAAAATTCACCTACCTTTTATTCTAAAGCTATAGATTATATAATAAGTTAAAAAGCTATATTTAATATAAAATATTTAATCTTAATAATAAAATTAATATATAAAAAACCAATAAATAAAATATAAATAATATAAATAATATATTATTTATAACGTTATTTTATAAGCTAAATAAATCTAAATTTAGTATTATACCTAGGATTATATAAATTTAAGAGGTTATAAAAACTTTTATAAAAAAAGTAAAAAATCTATAAAAAGGATCTATCACCTTCCTTAAAAATTTATAAGAAGTTATAAAACTATATTTTAAAACAAAAATTTAAAAAAACTAAAAAATTATATCTAGATAATTATAAAAAGATAAACTCTTAAATTAAATATAAATAATAAACCGTTAATAGTAAATAGATTTTAAACTATATATAAATATACGTGTATAAATTCGATAAATATAAATAATTTATAAAATATAAAGTAAAGTTAATAATCCAAGGAAACCAATAAATTAAAAATAAACATTTAAATATCTACGCCTTAATATTAGCCGGAAAATTATTCCGAATTTTTATTATAATTACAGTAAAATTTAACCTTAAACTAATTTAATACGATATAGTTAATATATTTGTAAATATAAATTTAAATAAGGAAATTTATATAAAAATACCTTTAAGGTACTAGAAATATTAAACCATTTTACGTTTATTAAAAACGTTATATAAATTAAAAGAATCTCTTTTATTTTAATAAAAAAAACTAATTAAAATACTTATAAAATTAAACTTTTTAACCGTTTCTTATAAGTTTTATTACTTTTTTAAAAATAAAATGTTAATTTTCTTTTATATTAATAATATTATTTTTATATATTAAAACTATAAATAATAAGTAGTAAACGTAATGATATTATAATTATAAAAAAAATATTAACTTATAAATAAAGATAACTTATAATGGTTTTTTAAAATTAAAATAATTAAAAACTAAAATAAAAAATTAATTTAGTTTTCTTAATTCTTATATATAAATAAATTAAATAAACTGTTAATAAATAAAAAACTAGGAATTATTTTTTTAACTTTTATAAAAAATAAAAAATTGTTATTTTTATTAAAATTAGTTTTTTTATAATTTATTTAACGATATTAATAAAAAATTAAATTAATATTATATATAATAATAATTACACGTTTTAATATTATTTTTATAGTTTTTTAATTAATTAAATTTAATATAAATCCTAGTAACAAATATTATTTTAAAACTAATTAACTAATTTAATATTTTTTTACCATTTAATATTTATCCTTATAATATAAATATATTAATATATTCGAAGTAGCTAGCGACGTTTTATTTACCGATAATATTTTTAATTAAAAAAGTTTATAAATATACGTAATAAAGTTATTTAAAAAAATAATTAAATAGTATATAAATAAGTAAAACATAGTAATTATTTTTATAATAAAAATAAAGTTATTATCTTTTATATAAACTATAAAAAAAGCTATATTTATATCGCGTTTAATTATAAAACTTAATATAAATCTAAATAACTTAAAGATTATAATATATTATAATAATAAGTAAATAATTAAACTAATATATATAAATATTATGTTATTTTAAACTAAGCTACAGTATATAAATATTTATAACTACTAGTTATAATAAAAAACACTTATAAATTAAATTAAAGTTACTTATATTTTTATAAAAAATATAATAATAAATGGTTTCATTAAAACATTTACTATAAAAAAATTCGCCGTATTTACTTAATAATTAAATCTAGTGAATATATAAAAAAGAATCGAATTTAAATAAATTTACAAGCTTATAAAAAAGGATTTTAATAAAATAAAAAACTTTTTATTTAATAAAAAAAAATAATATATATATAATTAATAATTAAAAAACATTAAAAAATAAGTTTTAATTACTTAAACTTTTTTATTAAAAATAAATAAGTTTAAGAAGGTGTGTTAAATAATAAGAGGTTATTTTAAAGAACTTATTTAGGTTTTACGTATAAGTTAATAATTGGAGCCGTAATAACCTTATTATGAGGTTATTTTAAAAAATCGTAAGAATATATATAATTAAAAAATATATATTTAATATATAGAATTAACCTTTTAATTGAATATACACGTAATTTAACAAGTTTAAAAATTTTCTTAAAAAATATTTATTAATTAAAATTAAGAAAGAAAAGATAATGTGTTAATATAAATATTTAGTTAGTAAAATGTTTATTAAGGTTATAAAATTAATATTATATTTTTCTTTAAAATATAAAAAAAGTAATAACTTAAAGTTATAATATTATTATTAGGAATTGGTATTAGTTTTTGTTTTATTATTTTAAAGAAATAAGGATTATTTTTAGTTTTATTTTTATGTTTTTTTATATAATTTTTACTTTTACTGGTATTTTAAATGTTTTTAATTATAATATAATAAGTATAATATATAATAATATAGTTAACGCCGTTATTATTAAAAGAATTAAAACTAAGTAACGGTTTTATACCGGGATATATAAAATAATAAATATTAATATGTTTTAATAGTTTTATATATTTATTTATTAAAAAGAGAATAAGTTTAAAAAATCGGCGCTTTATTATTATTTTACCGTATATATAAAAAAGTATAAGAATATTAAAATAATTGTTATATTAATTTATAAATATAACGTTATATTAAGTTTAAGTTATTGTTTTATTTAGATTTATTATTATTTAAAATACTTAAAATATTTATTATTTTAACGGTTTTATATTTTATATTTACAAAGTTTTTTATTATTTATATATATATTTATTTAATTTAATAAATAATAAATAAATAAATAATTATTATTTATATATTTAATTTAATATAATTTAATAAATATTTATATTATATATATAAAACTTTATTTTATTAAGTAGTTAAATTAGTTTAATTTTAGTTACGTAATATTATTTAAGTTAATTATAAGTTTTTTTATTATTATTTAAATTTATTAAATCTAAGTTTATTATTTAATAACTTAAAAATATTTTTTTTTTTTTTTAAGTTATATACGTTTTTATATTGCTTATTTTTTTAAGCTAAAAATTAGTATTAAAGCTTTTATTTAACGAAATTATTATAAATAAGGTTTTTTTTTAAGGTTTATTTTTACTTTTTTTTACCGGCTAGTTATTTATATTATTAATAAGTAATAAATATATGTTTTTACAAGGCTATTTATAGCTGCGTTTAATTAATAGTTTGTTATTATTTATTTAAGTTTTTTTATTAAGTTTACCAAAGCCTCGTTTAAGTTAAAATTATAAGGCTTAGTTTAACTGGTTAGTAAAGTTAATTTTATAAGGTTTTCCAGGTTTTTTTTTTCTTACCTAGCTTGTTACTATAAATATAAAGTTGTTATTATTATTAATTAACTTTTATTATAATAAATTATAACGTAAAAAGAAATTATAAAAGTTAAAATATAGTTTATAATATTAATATAATCTCGTGTTTTTTAAGGCTATGGCTTAAAATAAAATATTAAATGTGTTTTTTAGCCGATTATAAGGTTTTATAATATAAGGGTTTTTTATTTAAAAAAATTAATTATTACTTTTTTATAAAACTATTAATATTAGTTTTTATAATATATATATTTAAATATATTTACTTTTATTTAAACTTTAATAATAAACTTATTTAAATATTATTAATAATTAATTTTTTTATAAAATATTTTTTATATTTTAAGGTTTTTATTAAATATTTTAAACTTTTTAAAAATTTTATAATAATAAAATAAATTATATTAATTTTAAATAATATAAATATATAATAATAATTTTTATAAAATTAAATTAATTTATATAAATAAAAACTTATATATTTTATAATATTATTTTAATATAAAATTAAAAATAAATTTTATATAAATTTAAAATATATTTTTAATTTAATAAATAATTAAATAATATTATTAAAACTTTATTAATTTTATTTATAAACTTTTATTAAAATTTATAAATTACTTTTTTATTATATATTTTAATAATTTTTAAAGCTTAAAAAAATTAGTTTTATTTTTAGTTTTAAAATATATTTTAATATTATAATTATTTAATTTAATAAAAAATATAATTTATTAATTATATTTATAATATTAAAATATATAATATCTTATTTATTATTTTTTAATAAATAAATAATTATATTTTATTAAATACTATTAAAAATAACTTATAAATAATTTTATATTTTATTAAATACCGTTTTTAATTTTATATAAATTATATAAACTTATAAAATTAAGATTTTTTTATAATTAAAAATGATATTATTAAAAATAATTATAAAATTTTAAAAGGTTTTATTTTAATAAATATAATTATTTAATTTATATAATTTATAAAAGTTTAATTTATTTATAATATTATTATTTTAAATATTTTTTAAGTTTATTATATTTTTTTATCTTATTTTATTATTATTATTTTTACTGTTAAAATTATATTATTATTTTTTTATAATTTAATAATAGATATTTTTATTTATATAAAAAATATAAAAAATTTATTATAAGTTTAATAGTTATTTTAAAACAACTTATTTAAATTATTTTTAAAAATCTAAAATAATAACTTTAAATAAAAAATAGTTTTATATTTTTAATAATTTAATAAATAATATTATAATTTAATTATAGCTTTTTTATATTTTATTAAATAAAATAATAAATTTAATATTAAAAATTATTTTTTTATTAATAATACCGGTGATATTTATAAAAAATATTTTATATTAATTTGTTTTATAAATATAATTAAAAAATAAAACCTTATTAAAGTTTAAAAAAAGTTTTTAATATTTTAAGTAAAATTAAAAAATATATTTAAAATAATTAAAATTTATTTTTTTATATTTAATTATATATTTTAATTTATAGTTATTAATTGTTTTAATAAAAGTTTAAATTAATATAAAACTTTAAAACTTTTATATATAAATTTTTAAAATATAATTATATATATTTTATAATATAATTAAAATATTTAAAAAAGTTAATTTTAAAAAAGTAATAATTATAAATATATAAATATTATTATTATATAAGTTTTTTATATATTATTTATAGTTTTTATTAAGTTATTAATAAATATAATTACCAGTTATATTTTATATATTTTTATAAGTATATATATTATTTGTTTTATAAAAATAAAATATTTAACTATTATTATAATTAGTATAAGTTATATGTTTTTATTATATATATTTAATTTTTTTATTATAACTAGTTTTTTTATAAATTTTAATTTATAATGGTTTTAATTTATTTTAAATATATTTAATAATATAGTATTTAAATGTTTTTTTATTTATTTTATTACTAGTTTATAAGTAATAAACTTTATAGTTATAATTTTATATATGTTTTTATAATAATTTAAAAAAAGGTTTTATTTTATTTAAAAAAAAGGTTTTTTATAAACCTTTATTTAATGGATTTTAAATAAATATTATAAAGCTTTAAAAAAGCGATAAAAAAAATAAAAAAGTAAAAAATAAGTTATAAAATAAATTTTCTTATTATTAAACAAGAAAAAATAAAATACTTAAAAGTTACTATTAAAAGTTACTTAATAATTAATAAAATAATTATTTTTATTTTTAAATATATTATTAAATATATTAAAGTAATTTTTTTTTAAAATTATATTATAAAAACGTTTTAAAAAATAACTATTAATTATATTATTAATTATAATTATTTTAAAAAAATTACTATAAAAAGCGATTTAATAAACTATAAATAAAAATAATAATAAAAGTTATTTAATTATTAAATAAATTATAAAAATATTATATAATATTTTTTAATTATAATTTTTATTTATAAAAAACTAAATATTAAAATATTATAATAGTTTTTATATATATTAAAAAAATAAATATATAAAATAAAAAATTAAAATTAAAAAAAACTATTAAACTTATATAAATAAATAATAAAAATATAATAAAAAAATATAATAAGTTTTATAAATAATTATAACTTTAATTAAAAATACGTATTTATAATAATTATTAAAACTTTATATTAATAATTTTATATAATTAATTATATAAAAAGCTATTAATATAAAATAAATAAAATAAAATATATATAACTTAAATATTATACGAAAAATTAATAAAAATTATATTATATAAAAAGTGTTATTTAAATATAATATATAAATATAAAATATAAATAAAAAGTTTATATAAATTTAATATTTTTAAATAAAAAAAATAAAAATTTTTAATTAAATTTTAAATTATTTTTTTATATAATTTAAAAAATATTAATAAATATAAAAATTTAAATTATATATTATTATAATATTTTAATTAAAATTGTTTTAATAATTATTAAAATATATAATATAATATTATATAAAATATTTTTTTTTAATAAATGTTTATAAATAATATTTAAATAAATTTAAATAATAAATAATATTATAAATAAAAAATATTTTTAATAATAAAACAAATATATAATAATAATTAAAAAAATAATAATAAAATTAAATATTAAACAAATTAATAATTTAACGTAATAAATTAAATAATATATAATATTTAAAATTTTATATATTTAATTATAAGTTAATTATAATAAATTTATATTAATTTTTTCAAATTTTAATTAATTTATTTTAAATAAATATATAATTTATTAAAATTAAAATTAAAATTAAAATAAAATTAAATATATTATAAAAAAATATATAATTATTTATTAATTATATATAAAAATTTTTAATAATTATATAAATTAAAAAATTAGTTAAATAATAATTTATTATTTTAAAAAATTTAAATTATATAAATAATAAATTATATAATTAATATATTTAGAATATGTTTAAAATAAAGTTTAATAAAATAAAATTAGTTTTATTTAAAATTAATTTTAAAAAAAGTTTTTTTTTTAAATAAAATATATAAAAATATTAATATATTAAAATTAAATTATTTAATTAAATATATATTTATATTTAATAATTAAAAGATTTATTTATTTAAAATTATAAAAATATATTATAATTTAAAAAGTAATTTTAAATTAAATATATAATATATTAAAATTATTTAAAAATATAATAATATATATTTATTATTTAAATTAAAATAAAAATATATAAAATTTTTAAATAAAAATTATAAATTTCTTTTATAATATTATATTAATATTTAAAAAGAATTAAATATTAAAAAATTAATTATTATAATAAATAATAATAATAAAAAAACTTATATAAAATAAAATAAATATAATAAATATTTTTATTATATTATTTTTTATATATTATTAGTTTTATAAAATATTTATAATTTAAAATCTTTTAATTGTTTATTATTTAAAATTATTATTAAATTTATATTTATATTTAAATATTTTTAATTTTAATATAAAGATTTTACTAAGATTTATTATATTAATAATATAAAATAAAACCTTAATATAAATATATATTATTTAAATAAAAAAAAAACTAAACTTAGTTATTTAAAAATAAATAAACGTATATAAATATAAAAAACAAAAAAAAAAAGATTTATAAATAATATATATAAATATTTTAAAACAGTTTATTTTTTATTAATATATATTTATTTAAAATATTATATATATTTTATTTTTAGTTTTAATTTTTAAATTAATAAAATAACGTTTATATATAAGTTATATATATAAACTATAAATATTTAAGTTTATATTATAATAATAATAATTAAAATAAAAAACCTTTTTTTTTTAATTTTAAATATTTACCTTATTATTATATTATTTTTTATTTTTTAAAACTTTTATTATTTAAAATTTAAATTATATATATAATAATATATAAGTTTTTAATAAAATATAATTATTTTAATTATTAAATAAAAAGATTTTTATTGATTTTATATTTTTTATTATATATTATTATTATTATTATATTATATTTAATAATATAAATAATATTATTTTTTAAAAATCTTATTAATTTTTTAATATATTTTAAAAAATAAAATAAAAAAATTTCTTTTATAAATTTTAATAACTTAAAAATAAATTATATTTTTTAATATTTAATTAATATAATAATAACTTAAAATTTTTTTTAATATATATTAATTTTAAAATTTTTATAAATAAAATAAACTTATTCATTATTTTAATTAAATAATAATAATTTATTTTTTTATTAATTAATAAATAATTAAGGTTTTTAATTTTATTAAAAAAGCTTATATTTTATAAAACTTTTAAAATTAAATAATAACTATAAAATTTAAATTTATATATTTATTAAAATATAGTTAAATATATTATATATTATTATTTATAAGAAATATATGTATAAATAAAACTTATTTAAAATAATAATAAAATATAAAAGTATATATTTTATAAATAATTAAATATTATTTTTAAATTATTATATTATTATTTCTTAATTAAATAATATATTTAATATATATTATAAAAAATATTTAATTATTATATATATATTTATATATATATATATATTCTATTAAAAATTAAATAAAAATCTTTTATAAAATTATATAATATTTTATAAAATTTTTATATAATTATAATATATAATTAAATAATAATAAAATATAAAATAAAAAAATATAATATATTTTTTATGTTTTTTATTATAAATTTAAAAAAAAGTTTTAAATAAAAAAATAAATTATTATTATATTTTTATTTTATATAATTAATTTTTTATATAAATATAATAATTATTTTTAATTAAATAATTAAAGGTTTTATTTATTTTTAAGTTATTAAACTTATAAAAAAGCTTTTATTTTTTATTTTAAAACCTGTTAAAAAATATTATAAACTTGTTTAAATAATAATATAATTTATATAATTAAATATTATTATAATAAAAAAAAAATATATAATTAAAAATATAAAACAAATAAAAATCTTTTAATTTAATAATTAAAATAATTATATATATAGTTTAAAACTTAAATAATAAAAGTTTTAAAAAATAAATAATAATATAATAATAATATAAATATTTAAAACTTAAAAAAAAGGATTTTTTATTTTAATTATTATAAATGTTTTTATTTTATATTATTAATATAATAAGCTTTAATAAAGATTTTAATATTAAAATTAAAAATATTTAAAAATAAATATAAATTTAATAAAAATTTTAAATATTAAAAGCTTATAACGTTTTAAATTATTTATATTTTATAAAAAATTAATAATATATAAAAAATAATAATTATTATAATAATAATAATAATAATTATATTTTATATTTAATATTTAATATTATTTTAATTATTAATATTTTAATTTTAATTTTAATGATATAGCCTGATAAAAAAATAATATAAATAAAAATAAATAAAATAAATATAAGTTATATAAACTTAAAAAAACATAACTTTAAAATATAAACTTTAAGTTATATATTAAAATATATAATATTTTTTAATAATAATTATACTATATATAAAATTTTAAGTTTAATTTTATTAATTAATTTATTTTAAAATTTATATATTAAAACATTTTAATATTTAAGTTAAAAATTATATAATTTTTATATTTATATTAAGTTTTTATTATTTTATTAGTTAAATTATAAATTTATAAACTAATTAAATACTTAAAATCGTTTTATATTTTTATATTTTTTTCGTTTTTACGTTTTAGTTTTTATTTTAATTATAATATAACTAATATTAAAAAACTATATAAAACAGGTTTTATTAAATAGTATAAATTATTAAAATGTTTATAAAAAATTTAAATTAATATTACATTTTAATAATAAATAAATTAAATATATGTTATATAATAATTAATATAATTAATTATATATTTAATATAAATTAAAAACTTTAATAAAAAATAAAACTAATAATTATAAAAAACACTGATAATTATAATAGTTTTTAATAATTTATATAAGCTTAATAATACTAGTATCACCGAGATTATTAATGTAGCTAATATCGCTAATATTTTTAATAATATAAAATAAAAAAATTAAAAAAATTAAAAATAAAAATTAAAAAATAATAAAAATAATAAAAATAATAAAATATATAAAATATATAAAATATATAAAATATATATAAATAAAAAATAAATTATAATAAAAATAAAAATATAATATAAAATAATATAAAATAATATATATATAAATTTTAAAATATAAAATATAATATAAAATAATATAAAATATAATAAAAATAAAAATAAAAATATAATATAAAATAAAAAATAATAATATAAATAATTATTATATTTATTTAAAAAATAATATAAGTGTAAAAAAATAATATAAAAAGTTTAGTTTTAAAGAATTTAAGCTAAATATAAAGTTAAATTAAAAACTTTTTAAAATATAAATTATTTTAAATATATAAATTATATAAATATTTAAAATAATAATAATAAAAATTTAAATATAAAAGTAAAAATATATAAAATAATATAAATTAAAATATATAATATATTAAATATATATAAATATAAATAAAATTTAAGTAAAAAAAAAAATTTAAATTTAATAAAAAATAATATAAAAAACAATAAAAAATAATAAAAAGAATTAATAAAAAATAACAATAAAAAAATTTTAAAAAATTTTTTTTTTTTTTTATAAATATATTTAAAAAATAAGTTATAAAAATTAATATATATATATTAAAAATATAATGGAATATAAAAAAAATATAAAAAAATATAAAAATATAATATAATATAAAATATATAAATTTAAAAAAAAAGATTTAAATTTTTAATATAAAATATATAATTAATTAAATTATAAATTAATAAGTTAATTAAATATTTAAAATTATTTTATATTATTAAATCTTTTTTATGTTTATATTTTAATTTTCCTTTTAATTATTATATAATAAAAAATAAAAAACTATATATAAAACATGTTTTTTTAAATAATATAAATTATTAATAATATAAAAAATAAAAAATAAATATAAAATTAAAATAAAATAAATTAATAACTTATAAAAATAAAATATAAAAATTATTAAATAATAATAAAATATATATTTAAATAAATAAAAAAAAAAAATTTAAAATTAAAATTAAAATATAATATAAAATAAAAATTAATAATTTTTAAAATAATAAAATAAAAATAAAAATATATATAAAAATGAAATTATAAAAACACAAAAATATATAAAATATAAAATATTTAAAATATATAATTATAAAAAATAAATTAAAATAAAAATAAAAATATATTATAAAATAAAATATATTAATTTTAATATAAAAGAATTTAAATATTTAATATAATATAAATAATAATAAAAGGAAACTTAAATATTTTAAGATTTATAATTTTTAAAATTTTAATATAATTCTATATATTTATAATAATAAATATTTTAATATATTTAATATATAATATTATTTATAAATTTAAGTTTTATTTTTAGTTTTAAATATATAATAATTTATAATTTTATAAACCTTTTTTAAAATATTTTATAATTAAAGAAATAAATAAATAAATATATATATAATATAAATTAAAATAAAAATAAAAATATAATATAAAATAAAATATATAAATATTAAAATAAAAAAGATTTAAATATTTAATGTAATATAAATAATTAATTTAACAATAAATTTATAAGTTAATTAAATATTTAAAATTACGTTATATTTTTATTTTTATTTCTTTTTATAATTTAATTTTTATCTTAATAATAATATAATTAAAATTAAAAAATTATACAAAATAAGGTTTTTAAATAATATAAATTATTAAGATTTTTTAATATTTTTAAATTAATATTAAATTATAAAAAAAAGTTAATAATATATATATTATATAATAATTAATATAATTAATTTTATATTTAATATATGTTAAATATTTAAATAAAAAATAAAATTAATACTTATAAAAATTATATATAAATATAAAATAAATTATAATAAAATAAAAATAAATTTAATATAAATTAAAATAAATTAATATATATATATAAAATAAAAGTAAAAATAATAATATATAAAATATATATAAATATAAAAAAAATGAAAAATTAATATATAAAGAAAAAATTTAAAACATTTTTTAAAAATATAATAAAAATTAAAAATTAAAAATTAAAAATTAATAATATTAAAAATATTAAATATTAAAATATCAATATATATAAAAATAAATTATAAAAACTTTAAAAATATATAAAATATAAAATATATTATAATATAAAATAAATAAAAATAATAAAAATAATATATTATAAATAAATTATATAGATTTTATATTAAAGAAATTTAAATATTTTATAATTAAAAATATAAATATATAAATATATATATAATATATATATAAAATATAAAATATAATAGTTTTATTATTTATTAAATACACTAAATAAAAATAAAATACGTTTTTTTTAAATTAATATTAAGAATTTATAAAATTAAACATTTAAAAGTTTTTAAAAGTTTAAATATAAAGCTTTAAATTAAATTTAAATTTATATTAAATTAAAACTAATATATAATATTATAAAAAAAATATAAAGATTTATTATAAAATATTTTAAATATAAAAACTTACAGTTAAAATTAAAAGTTTTAAAATATTAATTTTTAAATTTTAATAATTTATTATTTAAAATAAATATAAAAAGTTATAATTAAATTTATAATTATATATAAATAAAAAAACTTTAAAAAATTAATATAAAATTAAAATATATATTTATAAATAAAATCTTAAAAATTTAAAGAATAAAATTATAATATTTATATTAATTAAAATTTAATTTAAAAAGGTAGTAAAATTTAAATATAAATTTCTTTATATTTTAATTTTTAACCTTTAATTTAATATTTTATAAAATAATAATAAAAATAAATTATAAAGGTTTAAAATTATAAAAATATTTATAAATATATAAAAAAATTATATTAAAATAAATAATATAAAATATAATTAATATTAATATTATTTATATATTTAAACTTTATATAAATTTAAATTTATATTTTTATAAAACTTTTATATATTTTTTAAACCTTAAAATATTAATTTATTAATAAATATATAATTAATATATAATTTTAAAAATAAATAAAAACTTCTTTTTAATTTTATAAAAAGTTAAAATAATAATATTTATAAAAATATATAAATATATTAAAAATCTTTTATTAATAAATTATATATTTATAAAAATAATAAAAAATATTTTAATTTAAATTTAACTTATAAAATATTAAAGATTTAAAAATTAATTTTTTAAAAACTATATATTTTAATAATAATATTATATATATTTTTTTTATATATATTTTTTAAATTTATTTATAAATAAAGTTTTAAAGTTTTATAAAATTATATAAAACTTTTATAAAATATTAAATTTAAAAATATTTAAAATTTAAAAAAAAAACCATTTTAAATTTTAATTTATAAATAATATTAAATAAAATAAAATTAAATATTAAATATAAAAAATAATAATAAATATATATAATATAAATAATATAAAATAAAAATATAATAATAATAATAAAATAATTTTTTTTAAAAATAAAATTAATAAATATTTATAAATATTTATTTAAAAATATTATTAAATAAAATATTATTTTTAAAAAAACATATCGGTTACTTATAAAGCGAGTAACTTTAAAAACTAGTTTTATATTTATTTTATTTACTTTATTTATTTTTATTTATATTATTTTTTTATTAAGTTATATTAAAAATATTTAAATTTATATTATAATATTTATTATAAAATAATTTATATTATTTATAAAACTTATAATTATTAAAATATTTAATTTTAATATTTAATTTAAAAGAATAATATATAAAAAAAAAAAACTTTTAAAATCTTTTTATAATTAATTATTTTAAAAAACCCTTTTAAAATTTAATATAATAATAATAATAATAATATTTTTATTTTTATATTTTATTTTTATATTTTATTATTATTTTATTAAATAAAATTAAAAGATTTATATAATTTATTATTTATTTATTTTTTTAAAAAATAATCTTTTTTTTAAAAAATTTTATAATTTAAATATTTATAATTATTTTTATTTATAATTTTTATTTATTTATTTAATTTTAAAATATATTAATTATAATATTTTTAAATAATTTATAATAATATTTATAAATAAAATTATATTTAATAATTATTATAATTATTTTATTTAATTATATTTTATATTATTATTAAATAAAAAAATCTTTATATATTTTTAATTATTTATATTTTTAATAATATTATATTTAATAAATTAAATTTTTTTAAATAATTATAATTAATATTAAAATTTTTTTTTAAGTTTTTTTAATAAGTTTAATATATATAAATTATATTATATTTTTAATTTAAAACTTTTTATTAATATATAATTTTAAATTTTTTTTAAAAAAATTTATATTTAATAAAAATAAGTTTTAATATAAAATATTTTAAATTTATTATTATAAAACTTTAATATTATAATTACATAATTTATTAATCTTTTTATATTTTTATAATATTTATTTAAAAATTATTTATATTTTAATTTATTATTTTTAGATATTTTATTTTAATATATTTATTTTAAATAAAACTTTTCGGTTTTTTAATAAAAAAACTTTATTTTTTTAAATTAATTTATATATATTATTTTTAAAATTTATAAAAATATATTTATTTATAAAATTTTTTTATTTTAATACTTTATAATTTTTATTTTATATTAAAATTTTATTATTATATATTTTATATTTTAAAAATATTATTTTTATAATATTTAGTTTTTTATAATTATTTTTATATATTATTTATATATTAATTTAAAATATTATTTAATTTAATATTTTTATTAAATAATTTTAAAAATAAATATTTAATTTTATATAATTTTTAATTTATAAAAATTATTTATTTTATATTAATTTAAAAGTTATATTATTATTATTATTATAATATAAACTTAAATATTTATAACTTATATATATATTTTATATATAAATGTTATTTTATTTATTTAAAAATTTTAATTAAAATTAAAATATATATAATATTTTAAATAAATATATATTAATAAATAATAAGTTATATTAAAATAAATATATATATAACTTAAAAAAAAAATCTTTAAGTTTTTATATTTAAATATATTTATTTATTTTTAAACTATTAAGTTTTATTTTTTATTTATTTAAATAATATATTATTATTATTATTAATTATATATATATTTATTTATTTTATAATTTTTAATTTTTTAATATAAAAAAATCTTTATTTTTTAAATATATTTATTATTATATAATTAAAAATCATTTATAAAAAAATTTTATATATTATAAAAAAAAAGTTTATTTTTATATTTTATAATATATTTATTATTATAATATAAATTTAACTATTTATAACTTATATATATAACTTATATATAAATGTTACTTTATTAATTTAAAAATTAAAATTAAAATTAAAATATATATAATATTTTAAATAAATATATATTTATAAAAAATAAGTTATTTTAAGGTAATTATATATATAACTTATAATTTTTTTCCTTTTTTAATTTTTTATATTTAAATATATTTATTTATTTTTTAATAATTAAGTTTAGTTTTTTTACTTATTTAAATAATATATAATAATATTTAAGTATTTTTTATTTTATTTTTAAAAAGGAATAATAATACTTTATAAAAAAAAGAATTTAATTTTAAAATTTTTTTAATTTAATAAATTAACATTTTTAACAATCGCTAATAATATTTTTAATATTTTTAATATTAAAAAACCTTAATAAATTAAAAATAATTATTAATAAATAATAATTAAGTTTTTTTATATTAACGTTATAATTTAAATAATTATTAATAAAAAAGATTTTTAAAACGTTTATTTTATTTTTAAAAAACAGTAATTAACTAATAAAAATTTATTTATTAACTTTTTAATTAAAACTAAAAAACCAGATTTATATTTAAAATAACCTGGTTTAATAAATTATTAAACTATTTTTAATTAATAATTTAATATTTTTATTTATATAATTAATTACTTATTTTAATTAAAAAAAAATAATTATAAAAAGTTTATATAAATTTTTTACATATTTAAAATAAAATATAACGTTCTTAACGTAATAATATTTAATATCTTAAAAATTAATTTAATAAAAAAGATTATATTTTATTAAAAAGTTAATAATATAACAGGAATTTTTTAAATTTAATTTAAGTTACTTATAAATATAAATAATTAAATATATTTAAATAATTTTTAAAAACTAACAATTAATAATTTTAAAGTAATAATAAAAAATTTAAAATTATTTTTCTTTAAAATATAATTTTATATTTTAAAATAAATAATTTTAAAAAAATAAGTTATAAAATTAATAAATATATTAATAAATATAATTTAATATATAATTTTTTTATATAATTAAATTATTTATATTAAAAATAAACTTATTTTAAAAAAATAAAAAAATATATAACTTATATATAATTAAATAATTAATAAATTATAACTCGCTTAAATAAAAAATAATAATAATAAATATAGTTAATTAATTTTAAAAAAATATTAAAGCTTTTAATAAAAAAATGGATATAAATAATATAATGAAAAAAACTTTTTAATAAATATTAATAATATTAAAAATATAAAATATCAGATTTTAAATAATTATTAAAAAATTATAATAATATATTATTATATTTAAAGAAATAAATATTAGTTTTTTAAAAATAAATAAAAAAAAAAAAGTTAATATAATTAATTTTTATATAAATAAAATAAAAAATATTATATTTTTTAAAAAATAATACTAATAAATAAAAAACCAACTAAAGGTTAATAAAAACCATTTTTTTTTAATATTATAAAAATAATAAATATTAAATTATATTTTAAAAAAAAACAATAATAAATATCTTTTTATATTTTCATGAAAATTATTTAAAATTAATTTAAATATTTACTACTTTTATAAAATATTTTTATAAAAAATATTTTAACTTTAATATTTATAAAAAAGCAAAGGATAAATTCGTAGTTCTTAAAATAAAACCAAGTAAAAAATTTTATATATTTAAAAATAAGATTATTTACTTTATAAAAAAATATTATAAATTAAAAATAAAATAAATATAATAGTTTTATAAATAACTTTTATTAATATTATAAATTATAATAATATTAATATATTTAATATATAATAATAATTTTATTAAATTTATTAAAATAATTATATATATAATTTAATAGTTAATATAAATAATTAAAAATAAAAATACCGTAAAAATTAACTATAATTAAACTTTTAAAAATAACGTATTTACCTGAAAATTTATTAATAATTAAAACTAAACTTAAAAATAAAAAACCTAGGCTTTAAAATTATTTAAAAAAAAGCTTATTAAACTTATAATTAAAAAACGCTGCTTTAAATATAAAAAATAAGGATATATATTTTATAACTGCTTTAAAAAACCATTTTATAATAAAATAAAAGCTATAAATAATAAAACTAAAAAAGCGAAAATTATTAAAATAATAACTTAATAAATATAATATTAAGAATCTAATAAAAAAAAAGCGTTTAATTATAAAAAAGTTATTTTTAAAAATAACGAAAATTTAACGTTTAATAACTTAAAGGTAAAAAATTAACCTTAAAAAATATAAATTTTATTTTAAAATAAAAATCTTTGTTTAAAATAAATTTTAATAATATCTTATATAATTTTTTTAAAAAAATATTAAGCGGATAACCTTTATTATTTATTATTATAATAATTAATAATAAATTATTATTAATTATAAATAACTTATTAAAAAACATTAAAACCGAAGAATATATTTTTATTAATATTAACTTTATAAAAAAAACTTAAAAACTGTTATAAATATTATTAAAAATTAGATTTAAATTATAATATATCGGTAAATATAATAAAAAATCTATATAAATAATTAATATATTATTATTAATAAATATTTATATTAATAATTAAATAATTAAATAAATATTAATAATAATTATTAATATAAAATAAAATATTATTATTAAAAGAAAATAATTTAAAAAATATAATATTATAATTAACGTTATTTATTATTAACTTTTATTTTTAAATACTTAAATTATATAACAACTAAAAAATATTAAAATAAATAATATAAAATGTTTAATAAAAAATATAAACAGTAAATTTTAATAAGATATTTATAATTAAAATAAAAAAATAAAAATAAAAAACTAATATTAATAAATTAATTATTAATTAATAATAAAAAAATAATATAAATATTAAATATAAGTTTATAATATAATTTATTAGTTAAAAATATAAAAAAACTTAAAGCTAAAAATACTAATAATAATAATACTTAAAAAATAATATAAATATTAATAATAATTTTATTTTAAAAAATAAATAAACTATATTATATATAATATAAACTATAAAAAATAAAACAAATAATATAAAAAAAAATTTAATAATAACCTTTTTAAAAAAAAAAAATATATATATATATTACATTTATATTTAAATATAAATAAAAAAGGTTATTATTATATATATTATAATATAATAAAATAATATAAAAATTATAAATTAAATATAATTTTTATTAAAACTAAACTTTTTTATAAGTTTTTAAAAAAAACTAAAATTAAAAAAACTAATTTTTATAGTATTAATTATTTATTAAAAAATAAGTAAAAATATAATAATTATAAATATAATTTTAAATTTTAAAATAAAAATAAATTAAAATAATTAGTAATATAAATAATATTAAAAAAACACCACGATTATTTAAATATTTTTAATAAAACCACGTTAAATAAAATTTTATTATATTAACTAAAAATAAATTATAAGATTAAACTTAAAAAAAAGTTTAAAAAATTAAGTTACTTTTTTTTATATAAAATGTTAATAAATAAGCTAAAAGTTTATAAAAAATATATAATAAAATATATTTATAAAAAATTTATAAAATTAAATATATTATTATAAATAATATTAGTATTTTTTATATTAAAGTTAAATAATAGCTTACGATTTTATATTAATTATTAAAAACTTTATAACCTTATTAAAAAAATTAATATTTATTATTATTAATTAAAAAAACTTTTAGTAAAATATTTATAATTAAAATATTTAATAAAATAAATATTTAATAAACTTTTTATTATATTTAACTTAATTTAAACTTAAAAAATTTAACGATATTTTAAACTTATTATAGTTTTTTAAATAAACTATTAAATTTTTAATATTTTATTAATAACATTTTAATAAAATATTTTAATAAGTTTTATAATATATATTTATATAATATATTAATTTATTTATAATTTAAAAAAAAATATATTTTATATATTAATTTAATATTAAAATATTTACACGCGGTAGATTTTTAAATTAATATAATTAAATACGAATTTTATATAAAAAAATAACGTTTTTAAAATTTATTATAAAAACTAATAACGTGGTGGTAAATTTTTTAAAAATTATATTATTAATAAGTTAAAAAAAACTAAAAAATATTAAGAAAATGTAATTTTTTTTAAGTTTTTATAATTTTTATAAAAAATTTATTTAAAACTATAAACATATAACTTAATTATTTAATAATTTTATAAAAAAAATTTATTTTTTAATTAAATAGAATTTTATTAAAAAGTTTTTAACGAATTAAAATATAAAATAATATATATATTAATTTTATATTATTTTAATTATAACTTAGAAACTAAAATTAAAACCGATATTTTAAATAACGTGGTGGTAAATATTATAATATAACAGGATTTAAAAACAAAAAAATAATATTTAATAACTTATTTTTTAAAAATAATATAACCTTTTTTAATAATAATAAATTATTATATTTTAAAATATTTTAATATTAAATAACTTTTTAATTAATAGTAAATAAAATAAATAAAACTTTTATTTTAATATAACTTTAATATAATATACCGTTTTAAAGAAAATAATGTTTTTATTAATATATTATTTTATAAATATAAAAATATTAAAATATAAAATAAAAAACGCTAAGTAATATATATAATAATTATATTTAAACTAGTTTTTATAATAAAATAAATAGAATTTAATGTGGATTTAACTAATATAATAATATTAAAAATATAAAAAAAAGTAATATATTTATTTATTTTTAACGAAAATATATTAATATTTAAAGGATTTAAAGTAAAACTAATAAATAAACTATTAAAAATAAATATTATTTATTTTAACTTAAATATTTACCGTTAAATAATATAAAATAATAAATTAAATAATATGTTTTTTATATTTAAAAAACTGGTATTTTATAATAATTAATTAATTATATTTAATATAAATAATTTTTAAATAAAAATATTAATTAAAATATACTCGCGTTTAATAATAATATATTTTAATTAAAAAAATATATAAAATACTTTTTATATATTATTAATAAAAAAGATAATTTATTAATATAAATTATTTTATAAATAATTATTATTATTAACTTTTAAAAAGTCTTTATAATAAAATTTTAAACTAGTTATATTTTTTATTAATATTATTATAAATATAATTATATATTATAATAAATTTTAAATTTATATTAAAAATAAATATAAATATAATAATTTATTAATTATAATTTATAAGTTAAAAAAAAAATTATAAAACATATTATATTTTTAAATAATTATAATAAAAAATATAATTTAAATATATTTTTAAGGATTATATAAAGTTTTTAAACTGTTTATTAATATAATTAATAATTAAAAACTATAATTTATTACAAATTTTATAAATAAAATATTATAAGTTATAAATATAAAATAAAACTTTTTTATTATAAAATATTTTTAAATAATAAGTTAAATAAAAATAATAAATAAATATATTAATTAATATCTTTATTTATTTATTAATTATTATTAAAATAACTGGTTTATTATAATATCGGCGTTAAATATAATATAAATATTATTATTATATAAATTTATTAATATATTATTATATAAAATAAAACATAGTTTTTTTAATATTATTATTATTTAATTAAAAAACTTATATAATAAAATTAAAAAAACTTTTAATTAAAAAACGTTTTAATTAAAAAAAAATTTAAAAAACAGTGTTTATTATTAAAAAATAATAAAATAAAGTTTAAATAATTATAAAAAAATTATAAAAACAAATAATAAAATAAGTTAATTAATATTAATATAAACTAAATTTTAAAATAAAAAACCATATATATATTATTAAAAAGAAAAAAATTATTATAAATTGTTTTAATAATAAATTTAATTATTTAATAACTAGAAATTACTATAAAATTATAAAAAAAAAAAAATATATATATATATAATAAATATATTAAAAAGAAAAAACTTAATAATATTTTTTATTAACTAATTAAAATTTTTTTTAAATAATTTATTATTAAAATAAATAATTAAAAATTTATAAATAAATATAATTAAATTAAATAATATTAAAAAATAATAAATAAATAAGATATTTTTATTTAAAATATATTATAAATAATTATAATATTAAATATAATAACTAAATTAAAACCTTAATTTAAAATAAAATAATATATTAAATTTTAAAAATAATATATTAATATTATAAAAATATTATAATAATAATTTAAAATAATTAAAATTATTAATAAAACTAATAAAATAAAAAAAACCGGTAAAATATAATAAATTTAATAAGTTATATTTAAATAATAATAAATTAATTTTATTAAAAAATAAAAACTTATAATAAAAAAAAATAATATATAAAAACGTATATTTTTTTTTTAAAATAAGGATAATATTATAACGTAAATTTAAATATTTATAATTTATATATATAGTTTATATATAAATGTTATTTTATTAATTTAAAAGTTAAAATTAAAACCGGAATATATATAATATTTTAAATAAATATATATTAATAAAAAATAAATTATTTTAAAATAATTATATATATAACTTATAGATTTTTTCCCTTTTTAATTTTTTATATTTAAATATACTTATTTATTTTTAAATAATTAAACCTAGCTTTTTTATTTATTTAAATAATATATAATATTTATTAGTTTTTTTATTAAAAAATAATATTTTAATTAAAATTTAAAATAATTATTTTATAATTTAATATTATTTATATTATTTAAATATTTTTATTTATTTTTTTAAATTTTAAATTTATAAAATATTAATATAATTTTTTATATTAATTATAAAAATTAAAAATAAAATTATAAAATTTATATATAAATTAATATATAAAATTATTATTTATAAATATATTATATATTTAATAAATATTATTAATATATTAATTTATATTATATTAAATTTTATATTATATATTAATATTATATATTACATAATAATTAATAATTATTTTTTTATTATAATTATAAATTTATTAGTTTTAAATTAATTAATTTTATAATTTTATAAAATTTAAAATTAATAAAATTTATATAAATTATTTAAATTAAAAATTATAAATTAATAAAAAAATAAAAATAATTAATTAAAATAATTTATAATTAATATAATATAAATTATAATATTATAATTTAAGTTTTATTAAAATAAATCGCTTAATATATTAATATTTTTAAAAATATTAAACCTTATTTATATTATTAATAATAAAAATATAAAGCTTTTATTTATCGCTTTAATATTTTTTTAATATTTATTATATTTAACCCTGCCGATTTATATTTAAAAAGTTTATATTAATATATACTTAAATTTAAGCGATGGAAAACTTTGTCTGAACCTTTACGTATAGCTTTATCACGGAGGTTGTTACGTAAAAACCCTTATATAGCAGGCTGACATTTTTACTCTAGGATAACTCATTTCCGCGAAATTATCCTGCGTTAGAAGTTTAACATAATGGACTTCTAGGATCGGTACGAATGGCAGGGTCGTGGCAGCTCCTACGACCATGGTCTTTACTGGTTTCTACGTTCTCCCTTGCCGCAGTTGGAGAGCGATCAGGGGAGGGCAGAGTTTGCAAAGATCTGGGGCTATTATGTAACCGCCTGGAATCCAAAGCCTGAGACGATTGGCCTCAGGGGTGATGGTAACCCTCTCAATCTCGATCCTTGCGACACACATGTTATTTGGGAATGGTTGAACGGTGTTGTCAATCGGGTACAGAGGCACCATTCCACCACTCAATATTGTCTCAGGGTCAACAAAAAAAGGCCGAGGAGGCCAAAAACAATGGGGAACCCGAGCCGGAGCCTGAATGTCGGTTTTCATTTCCCCAGGACCCCCTAGATACCCCTACTATGGTTCAGAAGGATGGCAAGGGCTGGTGGAGATTCCTACCAGCACACAATAACTCGTTGATGAACCAGTTTAACCCCCTTATTTCCCTGTGCTGGTTGGCAAACATGGATATCTCGCCCTGCACCAGCATGGACGCCGTAATCGCCTACGCTGCCAAGTACTGCTCGAAGGGTGAGGTTCCCACCACAACCTACTCTGACATTGCGAAGAGCATATTGCCACGGATTGCTGACGGGAACCCGATGCTGTCTTTTGTCTCCAAGCTGATGAACAAATTGGTTGGTGAGAGGGACTATTCTGCGCAGGAGATCTCACATATCCTACTAGGCCTTCCTCTGCAGCAGGACAGCCGTTTTTTATCACTGTCAACTGTCGTCCTCCTGATACGCACGCTCGAGTCATGGACATTGGCGATGACGGGGAGATACAGTCGTCTAGGACGCTATATGAAAAGTATCTGGCTAGGCCGTCGCACATGGAAGAGGTCTGCTATTTCGCTTTCTTAGAACAGTGGAACTTTAGCGCCCGTGATCCAGAACGATGGGCGTTACATCAGCCTCCGGCGAAGACCCGTGTATTACAGTATTACCCTCGGTACAAGCGAATACGTTCCCACCCCCTGTTTAAGGATTTCTGCCACATCAAGCTTCTATTAAATCATCCACATTGGGATCATAACAAGCTGCTAACGGTGGACGGTGTACGTTGCTATGGTTATAGATATGCATATGAACATTGCTTGGACGTTCATCTCGAAGGCCATCCCGACGATCATTATGGTGAAGTGGTTAATGAGGAGGAGGAACCTTGCAAGGATGAGTTCGAACGCGGTCCTGGGGATGATAAGTTTACTCTGGAGGACTGGCATGAGCTTGCCCGCCAGGTGCCCGAACTTGGTATAGAACAGGAGCCTTCTGATCTTCTTAGTCGCAGGGATATTGATATCAACTACAACTGGACACCTCACGTCGGCCGGTTTGAACATGAGTTGTTCCCCTCCCTGGGTTATTAAAAGCAGCTCAGAGGTGATATGGTGGATAGCTATGATGTTGAGGCGGTACCACCGGGTGCCGAAGCAACACTGAACGATAAGCAGCGTATTGTATACGCCACCGTAGTGGGCCACTTCCAGAAGGGGAAGCGGGATGGTACGATGCCGCCGGCCTTTCGTATTCAGGTCGACGGCGGCGGCGGTGTTGGTAAGACTTATTTGATTAATCTGATATCTGCGTGTCTCTAGGAAATCAGTCCGGGAGAGGGCTCTTCTATAATTAGGTGCGCTCCCACGGGCATCGCGTCCAACCAGATATCGGGAAGAACAGCGCACTTAGTCCTTCGGTTGCCTATAGGGGGGGGGGACGAGATAAGAGCCCTATCTGAAACCGCCAGCGTCCTTAGTTCGCTACAGCGGACCTTTTGAGGGGTTCACTATTTGGTAATAGACGAGAAAAGCATGTTAGGTCTGAGGACTTTGGGTATGATTGACAGGCGGCTCCGGGAGATATTTCCGGAGCGGCGTGATCAGATGCTAGGCGGACTTAATGTCTTACTAATCGGCGATTTTTTCCAGTTGCCTCCTGTCCTCGCCAAGCCGCTATACTCGGCTGCGAGCAATCTTTCTCCGCTCGAGATAGTTGGGCGCAATGTGTACCGCTCGTTTCAATACTCTATCTTCTTAATGGTTATTCAGCGCCAGCAAGGAGAGGAGCAGGCCATGTTCAGGCAGGCGCTGGCCGAGCTGCGCGTGCTGAAGACTACGACGGTGTCGTGGGAATTGCTCAGCTCAAGGTGTACCGTCCGACTACCGGCTGAGGAGGTTGACAGCTTTCGCGACGCTGTGCGTCTGTACACCACGAAGAGACAGGTTAACGAATATAATCACGACCACATGATGCCGCTCAACTCCCCTGTCATCGATATCAAGGCTTCCGACTATGGACCAGTACCCAAGGACATGTCGTCCAGCACTGCTGGCAACCTGTCGGCAATATTCCCCGTGTGTATCGGCTGCAGGGTAATGTTAACCCGTAATATCTGGGCAAACGTTGGCCTGTTCAATGGGGCACGTGGTACTGTCTACGATATCTGCTTGGCGGCTGGTTCAGATGTGTGCTGAATGATCCTCCCTAGGTTATTATGGTAGCTTGGGATGAGTATACCGGGCCGCCCTTCATCCTGCCTTCTGGCGAGGAGCTTCGGGATGCCAATGGTCGGTTTATTGTTCCAGTCGAGCAAGTTCATCAGGATTTCGTCCTAAACAACAACACGTGCTGGAGGGAACAGTTCCCGCTGCTGATATGCTACGCTATAACGGTACACAAGTCGTAAGGTATCACGCTGGATAAGGTCGTGTGCGACATTTCCGAAAGGGAGCACACTTTAGGTTTGTCCTATGTCGCCGTATCGCGTGTATCAACCATCCAGGGTCTGATGTTTAATGCTCCTTTCGATCGCAATCGAGTATTCCGGGAGTTTCCGTCCGCGGTTATGCAAAGCCGGATCGCTGATTACGAAACCAGGATGCTCCAACGTCTCGAGGAGCCTCTATATGAGATTGAGTAGAGGGCTTGAAGTTGGTACAGATATATGCGTATTCAATTAAAATGACCTGGATGAACCCTAGTCTTAATTATTTGATGTGATATTGTATATATTCTACTAGCTGCGTGACCCGTCCTTCGGCCGGGGGAAAGGGGGTGCCAACGCCTACGCCACAACCAAACTCAGCTCTGATTGGCTAGCCACACCTCAGCGCACGTCCTTTGAATTCTTTGTAGAATCAATTGATCTATTCTACCACCACTTAAAAATATTAATAATTAATATAGCTCGATAGAGCTCGTTTTGCGTGACCTTTCGATACCATTTGCACTTCTATAGACCTTGTTGCGATAGAACCGCAAAGGAAAACGTCGAAAAGTGCGGGGCGATTCTAAGTATCTGATTGGCCGGTGAAATTGTGGCAGTACTAATGAAATAAAGAGAAGTTGATGAAATAAAGAGAAGTTGATACATAGCTGGTATTACGTCAAGGAGTGTTATTGTTTACAATTACAAAGAATGCTTTGGTTATATGAAAGAGAGGCTTGTGATGGTATTGGAGTTTCCCTCCATATGACCATGGCGGTGTGGATTACGATCTTATGATCCATGCTTGCTACCTTCTCGTCGGAAATGCCTGGCCTCGCGATGGGGTCCATACGGATAGAACGCCATACCTGTCGCATTCCAGGGATCCTGGCGTGGAGAAGATCAACCCGTCTATTGTGGTGGTGAAGAAGGATTGCTTCTTACACATGCCTACCTAGCCATCCTGGTATGCCTAAATACGCGGCCAATACTAATACACAACTCACTAAAGACTATTCTATTGTAGGCCCGCGACCGTACCCGATAACCCCTTCGTTCTACCACTGGAAATTCCCACACGACCCGGTAGATCCAGCTCCATATATACCTCCAGCAGCCAACTTACCTTTAGCATGGCGCGAAGCTTCCATTCCCCCCTACCAAGTTCTCAACAGCTCGTTTAAGAATAAGGATAATCGCGATATCGTCCTGCAGCGCGATGTCACCTGCCGTGTCACCGATAGCATATTAGCTTTAGAGGCAGCATACTTGATACCAAAAGAGGCGAGCGAATGGTTCCAAAGGAACGTTATGGGATCTTACGCCTTCAAGCCCAATGATCAAGCTTGGAATGATGTGCGGAATAAGTTCCTCTTGCGCGCCGATATCCATGTGATGCTGGATCGCAAGGAGATTGTTCTTTTGCCGAAGAAAATCAATGGCGAATATCAATATGTTATAAAGGTTATTGTTGGGAACCAGCTTTCTTCGTATGATACCTATATATTGTATCATAACCGCCGTTGCTACGACTTGCTAGGTGTCCGGCCCGAGTATCTCTTTGGCCGTTTCGCTTAGAACATATTCAACATCGAGTCTCTGCAGTTTACCAACACCAAGCGCCGCCGGTGTTGGGTAACTGTGTATGAGAACGGCCAGGACCAAATACAGGAGCGCTTGGTTTCAGACTTCCACAGGAGTCGCAGCGATTCTGTCAGCGGGAGCAAGCGACCGCGGGGCGATGACGGCAGCGAGTCGCGAGACAGCGATGATACGTTAGGGTCGTCTGGTTCGGAATCCGATGATGACGAGGCTTACCAGGAACGACTCTACAGTATAGGAACATTCTGTGGTGATGAAGTGAGGGGTCGTAAGCGTACGCGGTCAATTGATGGGTTCAGCAACGCCAGTACCGAGGTTGGGTCTGAGGCTGCTATGCGCCATATGTTAAAGGCAGGCAAGATAAGAAAAGTAATAAATGGGGCTAACCTTTTTTATCGTGGGATAGATAAAGGAAACTGTTAGATAATAGAGGTTATTCTGGAGGACCTATTCAGGTCCTGCATACAGGCCAGAGGCCGGAGCCGCAACAGGTAACCCTATTCCGAAGCTATTCTAAGGAATCGCAAGGACACACGTTAATTCAGATACACAAGTTCAATACACAGAATTGACCCCCTAATTGAATACACACGTAATCTAACATATATATAACCACAATGAAATACCAGCCTTTTCTCATGCCTCAACTACTACTTGCTCAGGGTGCGGCGCGACAGCGTCTTAAAGACAAGGTCGAGATCTAACTACGACATATATGTCATGGGTTTAGAGAAGTGGGTAGGGTAGCATTGGAATGAGAACTTTATTTGTCACCCAAATTCCATCACGTCCAGCACGTCCAGCACGTCCACATCTCCCAATATCTGCCTCACCCATCTCGCCCTATTCCTTCCCGCAGACCAGTCAAACCAGACATGCGTGCTGCCCCAGTGCTGCCTCAGTGCTCATTATAGAGAGCCAACTAGCTTATCTAGCAAATACCACATCTCTGCTGGCGATAGGAGGTAATAGGCCCAAGCGAAGGGCTCGGCGGTGTCCTATATGATAGTAGATTTGTGTCGGAGAGGTTTTGGAGGGAGTGCTCGAACTGGGGGGGCCTTGCCAGAATGACTTGAGAATTGGAATAGAACATCGTCAGAGGATTTTCAGAGTACCTAGAGGTATTCTCATTTGGTCGGTGTGTGTCTTTAATGCGATCGCATCTTACTCCTATCGCCAAAATGTAAGGATTGGATGTAATTAATAATGTTGATTGAGGACTGTTTCATCCGTGGAGTACAGACCATTATTACAGATTAAAGTTAGCTCGCCCCCACCGTGTACATATAAAAGATATGGTGTAGGCTGTCTACTTTGTGATCAACTACAGCACAGCATTAAAAAAAATAAGTTGGTGGGTAACACGCAGTTCCCGAATAACACGAGGAGCTATTAAATGCAATGCTAGTTAATTTATTCATTCTTAATACGCAACAAATCATGGGATTCATCGGGCCGTAAATTATTATTTTACGGCATATCATCCTCCCAACACTCTGATCTTGCGTAAGTCGCTGTAGCTCGGGTACATAAGGTTTCCCAGTCCAACCTTCCCTCCCGCCTATACCTTATCCAACAGTGGTCCTGCCTTGCCTTTTCATTTCCGCCATCCTTTGTAGAAGATGTGCCTAACCAAGTAAGCCACCCTTGCTCTGCTTGATCATGACCGTATTTCCCCCGAAAGCACTTCTCTTCCTTAATCGCCCATTTTGCAGCTTCCTCCACGACTGGTAAAATCCAATCATCATACACCCCTCGAGAACGCCCTGCTTCACTGCTCACTATCTCGCCAGCTCTTATTACCCCTTTCAGAACCATTAGATCGTTTGTGGCTTGAGAGGTATAGGCATGATCTTTGAGATGCCGGAGCACTTTAGCGACTCGATCCAGAATTTCTTTTTGTGACATATGACGAGGGTTATTAAGACTGAATATGTCGTATAAAGAAGTACTAGGGGCGCCCAGGTTCAGTTGGTTATTGTTATGGTGTGGGCGGCTGTGATGGAAGGAATGGTCGATCCTAATTATTGGGGACCATTTAGCTTCCCGTAATGCAGTGTGGATGTCGCATGCCTTGATTATCTCCGAGAGAACTTTTCTATGTGAGGGCATATCGTGAGGACAGGTGGCAACTGAGTCAGGGGTATAATCTGTCATATTCGTGGACGATGTCTTGAAAGATTGCCGAAGTAGGGTAACTAGGACAGCGGCCGCCAAGATGAATATTGTTCCCTTGAGAGTAAGGAGCCAGGGATACCACCGACGCCATTGGCTAGTACTTAATGGTGACATTGTCTTAAATTTATGACTAAAGGTATAGTGGTTGATAAAACAAATTATCACACGAGTCAGGAAGGTTATATATTACTTACCTCTTAGTACCATTTATACTAAAGTACTGGTGCCTAAATCGGTAGATTAAAGAGCTTTACTTGTATTGCCTTTGGCTCCTTGTGCCTGAGTAAAACAAATTTAGCTTCCCTTAGTCTAAGTATATACCATGTACGTTTAAAAGACTGATGCCTGCATGGTATTTAGAATTTAATTTATAAATTCTTTTATGTACCTAGACGTTAAGAAATTGTTGTTGATGGCTTTGGTTTACGTTATAATAGATCCGGCATTGCTTCCCTAGCCAAGCCGGACCGGACTGGACCGCACAGCCTGCGGTGCTTAATAGAAAGGTTTAGAATTAAAAGGAAATATTATATATCTTAACCTTCTTTCTTATTTTAAACTTAGGAAATTTGTTACTTACTAAGATCGGGGCTTAAAAATAAGACTCTTATTAATAAATAGGTAGGTAGGTAATGTGTAAGAGTTTGTTAGATCCGAAGATTAGCTGGTGGCTGGGAACGAATAAACCCTCACCAAGTGGGCTAGTAAATCAGGATTTGACACACAACAAGAATTCACTTCCTAATCAGAAGATTCAGACCTAATTCAATTGACCCTTGAATTTAACAGAGTTCTATTTAATTTTTAGGCCGCGACCTTATTTAGATAGGTATATTTAAGATGGAAGGTACGGAAACAGAAGGTGCGACACGCACTGTGGAGGTATTTAAGAACCTGGGCTATGGAGGGGCAACTCAAGCCTTTACAACCTCCATAAGCATCCTTAGAAATATACCTTGTTTTCTATTTATAGCTTAGGTGGGGCCCCTAACCTTTGCAATCCCGGTGGGTTGTATTTATGGTCCCGACAGCATGGATAAACTAATGGTCTAAATTTGGAATTGCATTAGTTCTCGCCAACTGGCTGACAGGAATAATTCCGATCGCACGGAATGATCAGGAAAAAAAGACATTAACGCTTTTGCTCAAATTCCAATCTTTTTCAGGCTGGGTTTCACTATTATTATCACCACTTTAATACCCTTCGCCCATATTAAACTCTGCTTGTCTTACGCTCAAAGTCTACGTCCAGAACTCTTCATTTCCCCATGTTTGATAGCGATATATATGTGGTTATATGTCTTTGCATTTCAAGTTAATGTTCAGAACTCTTCTAACCCTTGTATAATTCCGGAATCATATTCTAGACTTTCCTTTCGCTCTTCTAACTCTAAGTTCTGCTATTATTATCCCTTGATTCTAACGTCAATCGCCTTTGCACTCCTTATGGTTCTTCGCTCTTGAGGGTGATTGTGACTCATTTCTTGACTTTGCTGTTGTTCATGCTGCGTAGGGAGCAGACCTTCGACGAAGGTCATCTTGATGATATCTGAGCTGGCCTGACGCAATTTACGAGCCCCTTCGACATTTCGAATTTCGTGCAGCATGTCTGCCACTCTAAGCCCAACCGGCGCGTTCTTGAGATCGGCGAGGTCTCCCCTACGCCCGCATCCGCTATCACTGGAAGCCTGGTCCTGCCCAGCGGGGAGGTTCTATGCTCCTAGCACACGTTCACTTCCAAGGGATATATCGATCCAAGATAAGGCGAAAGCGTTCCCAAGCGTGGGGTTCTCCATATTAGACATTTCCAAAGATCTTGAGGAACAAGGCTTTGGCAATCACCGGTATGATCTCATCGTTGTCTCGAACGTGGTGGGCTTAGCAGCAATCACTCTCGTCGTTCTTTAGGCTGGTTCGGAGACCTTTCGCGCCCTAAGGACGCTTGATTATTCAGGATATCTGTGCTAGGTCCACGTGGGCAGGATATGTGTTCGGCTCGCGGCCCACCTGGTGGGCAGCCTTCACCACCACCGAGAACGAACACCACGAGGGCACTGGAGCCGATGTTCTGCGGGCAAGCCTCTCCGCAGTCGTTCTGGAAATTTCCGGCACTGTTTGAGAGGACGGACTATCCTCCACTGTCATTGCCAGACTAGTACAGCTAGTGCTGCCAGTCAAGAAGATGTCGGTGTTGTACGCTGACGCTGAGGAAATAGAAAGAACTGATGACCTAATTGTTCGCCAACTGTATGACGCCGGGTACCAGGTCACAAAACCTTCTCTTCAAGACCTCAATTTGCCTCCTGATCAGGACGTACTGTGCCTTCTTGACCGAATCCAGCCGTTCTTGGAAAGCTTGGATGTCACCCAGCCAGATGCTCTCCGCAGCCTTCTCGGTAAGCTCGGGAGCGTCGACATTCTCTGGGTGACGATACTGTGTTACATTGGTTGTCGTGATCCGAGATATGCCTCTGTGATCGGATTCGCCAGAACCATGCGGACCGAGATGCTTGTAGACCTTGGGGTTTGCGAACTGGAAGCCTGTGACAACGATGCTAGGGAGCTAGCCAGTGTGATCCGTAAATTTCAAAGCCGTCGTGACCACGAAGACGCGCTCAAACCTGATTTCGAATTTGTACTCCGATAAGGTCAGGCTCACATCGGACGTTATTACCCATTTAGCTTAACAGGACGAGTTGACCTCCTTACCCACTGCCGAGAATGCGGCCCTTGATGTTGGAACACCTGGACGAGTCGACACTGCAGTGGTCGCAATCCGCACGCGAGATTCTTGGCGAGAAAGAAGTCGAAGTTGAGGTCCATGCGGCGGACTTGAGCTTCAGAGCAACGAGCCGGAATTTCCGCTAGCTTTCATTTTAGCACCTTCTTTTCCTCAGTATATGTATGCGGCATTCGCTAATTGTACTACGCAAGATATACTCGTCGCGATGAACCTCGTCGAACTCCCTACTCAACAGCTCGGGCTTGAAGCAGCCGGAATGGTCATCAAGATAGGACCTTGTGTCAAGAATCTCAAGGTGGGCAACCATATCGCCTGCTTAAGGAAGTCGGCGTTCGCTAGGTATCTCTGTGTTCCGGGGTTTGCATATGTCAAAATTCTATCCACCATACGACTTGAGACGTCTTCCATGCTCGCTCCGTATGTAACAGCCATACACTCGCTGGTAAAGTTGGTCGGCTTGTTGAAGGCCAGGTATGTTTCCTGCACCTGCCGTGCAATTGTTACTGTTGAAGTTCATCCTGTCCCAGTCTGTCCTCATCCATAGCGCCTGCGGAGGCGTCGGTCTAGCGGCCGTCCAAGTCGCGCAGATATTCAAAGCCGTTGTCTATACTTCCATGGGCAGCGAGGACAAGGTCTAGCATTTGAACAAAGAGTTCGGCTTTCCCAGGAACCGAATCTTCTATTCTCAAGATTACTCCTTTGCCGCCGACTCAATGAGATAAACCGAGGGTTAAACCAAGGGCTAGGGGGTCGATGTGGTTCTTAACCGCAAAGCTGGATATGCAGCCTTTCCTAGCCAACCAAAGCTATTGCTATATTGATATCGACTAGCTGTGGAGAAGAATTGAAGTCCTTGAGATATTTTCGTAGTTTCTTCCCCGGATTCCACACGAATGAAATATTGACATGTAGTAAAAAAGTTTGATCAAATCAACCGTCAGGTTCTACGAGGAGGGACTCATCAATCCCGTACGGCCAGTCAAGCTGTTTGGCGCCCACGAGGTTCAAGATATGTTAGAAGGCCAGCATATTGGCCGTGTCTCAATAACCCTCAGAAACACTCTTGTTGATGTCGAGTTCGCCCTGGAGGTGGCGCCTCAGCCTTTCCAGGTCACGTTTAGCAATCCAGCGTCGTACTCCCAGGTCGGGGACTTGGGCGGCCTTGGCCGGGCCATTTCCCACAAGCGAGGACTCTGAGGTCCGTTCCTTCGTTAACGAGATCCAAAGTGTGGGATGTCAGGCCCACCTTGTTACTGGCGACCCGAGGATGTTGCGAGCGCCACTTCGGCCGTATCGCAGCCCCCCAAGGGCGTCCTGCAGCTATCCATCGCGCTTTGTGATAAGAACTTCGAGAAGATGTCGTTCGACGACTGGTAGACAGCCATCGAACCGAAGGTCCGGGAAACGTGGAACCTCCACCATGCTACGCAGGAGAAAAACCTCGACTTCTTCCTCCTATTCAGCTCCCTCCCCGGTTCAGTTGGCCAGCCAGGCCAAACAAACTACGCAAGCGCCAACACCTTTCTCGATGCCTTCGTACAGTACCCCATGTCGTCTAGTCTAGATGGCTGCCTTCGTTATTAACATTGGCGCAGTCGCCAATATGGGCGTCATCACTGAAACGTACGGAATGCTAAGCAAGATGAAGACGGCCGGCTTCAGGGGCGTCTCCGAGCAGGAGTTTTTTTTTTTGACGCCATCGCCCTAGCCATGGGCCGAAGCCGGGCTCTATTTACGGCGGAAGCCCTCTCCCCCCCCCCTCCCGGGGGGATCTCTTAGCTGGCTCGACTAAAGCGGCTTCGTCCTAGGCCTCGGATCTGACACGCCCCTCGGCAGTCCTGGCAACCGTACCGCTTGGCGAAACGACAGGCGCATGGCTGCATACCATAACAGGAGCAGCAGTGCCAGCACAGCGGATGCAGGAGAGTTGTCAAACCAAGCGCTAAAGGCCGCCTTCACCGGTGCACGGGGAGACCCTTCGATCTTGAAACCGGCCGAGTTCGAGGACTTCCTCGCTCTAGAGATTGGGAAGAGGCTGTTTGATCTCCTCATTAAGCCATATGATGAGCTCAACACGATAAAGTCTCTTGTCGACTTGGGCCTCGACTCCCTGGTCGTCATCAAATTGCGGGCGTGGTGGAAGCAACAGGCTCGCTGCACGCACTCGTTACGGTTGGGAATGGGGCTACTGCGGCTTGGAATTAGGACAATATGTTCTAAAACCTTGGGCAAAATCCTGCCGGGGTGCCCACCGCACCGCTGAAACCCTCCCAGGGAGTCGGCATACCCTCTCATGCCGCAACTTGTCGACAATTTTGAACAGGACCGTTATCAATTAGTTGTGGCTATCAAATATCAGCAGAAGAGTCGTTTTCTTGAAAGAAACCTGCTATCCATCCTCTTCACGGCGAGTCCCGTGTTGTTGCCTTCCGGCCATCCCCGTCTGCGACCGCTTGCATCCTGGCTGATTTGTTGCCGCAGCGGCTCCCGAGACTGGAACGCGGGCCCCAGCCAGAAGATTGCCTTCTTTACGAGCTCAAATATTGGGCAGATAACATTACCAAGACCGCCTACGCTCTATAACTACGAGGTGTTGTTGCCTTTTGCCGCCGTCGTCTTGGCCTTCGTCTCGGATTTTGGAGGGTTGCCGGGCGCTCCGGAACTGCTCGTCGCGTGGGACGAAACTTCGGTCCTCCACCCACCATCATCCTTAATCTGCAATAATAATATTAAACCTGTACTTACCGCCGGCGAGCTGTATTTTCACCTATCGACCTGTTGCGTCGTCTCGAGGCAGACAAACCAGCCAAGGCCTTCATCTTTTTAGCGGCAGACAAAATCGCTCGCCGCAGCGCCGACATACAGATCGTGCCCACCAGCTACCTACCATCCGCATCGCTTCGCGTGTGGCCTTTCAGTGCATTACATCAGACCTCGATGGAAAAGTGACAAGTGTCCTTGTAATCATCCGGGCGGCACCTGATTGTTCTCCTTTGTCGCGCTGGTGCATTTTGCTGGTGCATTTTGCTGGGCGGACGACTGTACCCCTTTAACCTCCGCTATCAAGCCGCGCGTATAGATAACTATTCCGGCCTGTCTCCTACCTCATGTCGTGTAATTTTTGCGACGCGCGACCGTGGTCGCGGGCATGAAGTAGCCTTCTAGTAAGCCATCCCGCCTAGTCCGCCTCGTCCCCTGGATCTTTTATATTCCCACTCACTTTCATTTCCCCAAAGTCCGTATTCATGAGGTGATTCGACACCGTCATTCGTAGAGCGGAGAGAGCCTCAAAGACGCCCGGCCTCTATGATCTAGTCCGGGATTGGTTCATCCAGAAAGCAACCGGCTAGCGGCTCGAACGGCTAGCTAGTACTGCCGAGGAACAACACTGCGCGTTCCTGCAGACGGCTTCCCTAGGGGCGATCGAGTGCCCCGAAATGTGTGTTCTGCTTGTCCGCCCTCCTCAGAACACATTGTGTTGTCGACACCGACTGTGTAATGCCTGTATCGTGGTATGTGGAAATGAGACCGACCCGTGGTATTTCCGCGTCAGCATAACTCTGCACCCAACACAAACAGGGAACGTCTTGGAGAGGTTTCCAACCGCGTCAGACGACTCTCGCTGCACCGGTACCATTGTTCGAAGCCGCGACGTCGATGACCGCGCTATTCAGTGGAAGCATATGGTCATGGTTATATTCATTGTCCCAAGTTTTCGTAGTGTACAGTCGAACAGCATCGGCGAAGCCATCCACCTCCTCTTGCGGGAGCTCGACAGTGCACCTCGAGGCCAGCAGCTCCCACGACACAACTAACGGTCGCGGCATACGCAGCTCGGACGGCGCCTGGCGAAATATGGCTTGGTCCTGCCCCCGCTGCCGTTGTACAACGGTGAGGAAGATGGAGTGGGTAAAGGAGCGGCAGGCGTTAAGACTAACTATCTCGAGCTCCGAGAAACCTGCGGGGTCCGAATACAGCGGCTTACTGAGCATAGGTGGCAGTTGGAAAAAGTCTTTAACTATGAAGACACTGAGCCCGCCGAAGAACTCATTGCGGCACTTGGGAATATCTCCCGCAAGCGCCTATCGATCATACCCAGAACCTTTAAGGACACCATACTTTTCTCATCGGTTATCAAGTAGTGAACTCCGTAAAAGGTTCGCTGCAGTGAGCTAAGGATGATCGGGGACTCGGAAAGGGGCTTGAACGGGCCCTCAACGGGCAATCTAAGGAGGGAGTGGACAATCTGGCCGAATATCCGATTGGAAGCGATACCCGTAAGCGCGCACCGTAAGATGAGGGGCTTCTCGTCAGGACGAAGCTCCTGGAGACGCGAGGAAATGAGATTAATAAGATAGCTCTTCCCAACGCCGCCGTCAACCTAGATACGAAAAGCCGGGGGCATTATCCCATCACGTAGCCACTTATGCCGGTGGCCCAACATGGTGGCGAACGCGATAAACTGCTCACGGCTTAACAAATCCTCAGCACCCGGGGGCAGCCTATCCACATCATAATTATCTGCCGAGCCATCTCGAAGCTACTTCTAATAGTCAAGAGTGCCAAACAAGTCATGTTTATAACAGCCGATGTGAGTGGTCCAGTTATAATTGATATTAATATCTCTGCGGCCAGAAGATTGGCAGGCTCCTTCTCAACGCCAAGCTTGGGCACCTGGCGCGCGAGCTCATGCCAGCCCTCTAGCGTTATGTCCTAATCATCGAGACCACGCTCAAATTCATCTTCATGACCCTCGTCCTCCTCAACAATCCCATTATAATAGCGATCGGAATGGAGGTCGCCATGAACAGTTAGGTAATAATCATAAGCCTCCGAATAGCTATGGAAATGGAACCCTTCCACCACAAATAGCTCGCTGTATTCCCGATGCGGGTGGTTGTATAAAAGCTTGACCCGACAAAAGTCCTCGAACTATGCGTGAGGACGTATCGACTCGTACCTCAGGAAGTAATGGAGTACCCTAGGCTTCGTGGGATAGTGTTATACAGCTTATTTGGTTTAATTACAGGCGCCGAAGTTCTAGCTTTCAAGGAACTTAAGATAGCAGGTGCCATCTATGAATTCTGGCCTGTGGATATACTTCTCGTATACTGACTTGGACACCTGGACCTCGCCATCGGCGTCAATGTCAAGAGGCCGCGAGTGCGCGTCGGGGGGTCGACAATCAACGGTATGAACAACACGGCTATCTTCCTGTAGCGGCAACCCTAAAAGAAAGTGGGAGATTTCCTGTGCGGAATAATCCCTTTCCCCAACTAGCCTATTCATCAATTTCGATACGAATAATAGCAATGGGATGTTATCAACAACCCGCGGCAGAATACTTCTGGCTATATCCACGGACGTCGTGGTGGGGACCGCGCCTTATACTGCAGTACCTCTTAGCAGCATACGCGATAACTGCCTGCATACTGGTGCAGGGCGAGAAGTTCGTATTCGCCAACCAACACAGCGCTACCACAGCGTTAAACTGGTTTATCAATTCGTCGTTCCGCGCCGGCCGAAAGTTCCACCAGCCAGACCCGTCCTTCTGGGCCATAGATGGTTTGTCCTGTAGCTCCTGAGGAAATGTGAAGCGATATTCAAGTTCAGGCTCGGGGTCCCCTCTCTCC
Organism: Hypoxylon rubiginosum; assembly: GCA_902806565.1. NCBI lineage: Eukaryota > Fungi > Ascomycota > Sordariomycetes > Xylariales > Hypoxylaceae > Hypoxylon > Hypoxylon rubiginosum. Next base: position 346,835 of record CADCXA010000060.1, on the reverse strand, counting down.
CTCGCCTACTCTGCCTTCTTCTTATTTACCCATACTCTTGCAAAGCGCTTTCTCCCCTTGTCGTCCTCTAGCTTCATCCGCCTATAGAAGTGCTATGCCGCAATGTAAGGGTTCTTGCGTAGCAACCTACGTGACAGGGCCATACGCGAGGGTGCCGGGATAGTCTTCCATTAATCAAAGTCGGGCATGTGGCGGCAAAAACTCCACCAATGCAGGTTCGCAGGGCTAAACGAAGTCAGCCAGCCCGTTAGGATATAGGGACGGGCAGGCGAGAGACAACAACGCCTGGCTGTGGTTAAACTCGTCAATCAACGTTTGTCGAATAGACGGCATACGAAGCTGATAAGCATCGCGCGGATCACGATGCTCTAGGGGGAGTCGGCCGCCATTATTTTCCACGCGATTCATATGCCCTTGAAGTTGACCTAGCTTAGATGTGTTAACCAGAAGATTCGGAACAGCCGCCTCGTCACAGGCACCTTCATCTCCGTCTTCGCCCGGCTCGTCAAGAACCGGACCTGCATCAGCGGCAATGTTGTTGCTGATGATCTCCATTTCATGTACATTAAGATCGTCTAGGACCGAGTCGTCCTCTGAGAGTTGTGATAGACTCTTGTGGTTTAGTGTATAATTACGATACCCAGGATGATGCGCAGCCGAATGTATTAGCTATTGCTTTATAACGCGTTTGCAGACATGAAATCGCCGCCTGAACTGTCAAGATATCTACGAAGTACTCCGTGGCCCCAGAGGATGTAGCAGAATAATGTCCAAGTTACGGGGTAGGAGAGGAAGCTCGGAGTATACCTTACCTACATCTCGCAGGAAGTACACTACATGACCGCGGTATTTATACTGTTGGCCACGCACCTACATACCTACCTTACAACCAAATTAGTTTTAGGGCAACCCTTCGGGAGAACCTTGTACGAACCGTAAAAACGTACAGGTAACACTGACGTAAACCCTAGCAATTAGCAATTAGAGGTAGCTCCTCTAACAGCTCTAGCGGCTCTAAAAACGCAGGCACGTCACCGAAACCAAGATAGTTAGCGGCAGAATAAAAGTAAGGTTCGTCTTGTTGCTTCTTGTCGTCCTTGCTATGGCAACCCTTACAAACGCCGTCTGCCTTCAACTCAACGTCAAACCACCTCTCCTTGCAGCGACGACAGAACTGCATCTCCAACGCCTCCAACGCCTCATTGAACCGTCGCTTGATGGCCATAATCTGGTCGCCAAGTGGACACTCCTAGTCGTTACCGGTGAATACCGGCGGTGGCTCATTGAAGTCCGGAGCGGCATCTCCTGGAGCGGCCCCACCCTGGCTCCTCCAGTTACCTGAGGACGCCCATGAAGAGCAACACCTGTAGCACGAGGGGGGTGTATTTGAGGCCGCCCGCGCCGTGCTGCCGAGGTTCGCGAGGGGGAGAATAGATACGAGGCCGCCCGCATCGTGCCGCCGAGGTTAGCGGAGGAGAATAAACACGAGGCTGACCGGCGCGTCTCGGGCGTCCTGTACTTAGTGGGGAGGATAGGCGAGGTCTACCACGGCTGATTGGAGATCGAGTAAAAGGAGGAGTATGTAGATTCGCCTAGAGACGAGCGATAGGTGGAGTGATCATTACTGGTATTGCTACCATAATACTTGTATCAGTACTACCTCCAGGACCCTCCTGCTCGATTAACTCTGAAAAGCGAGGAGCTTGTGAGACATCTTCGCCATGCCGACGCTCGACACGATGTCTTCGCGAGATACCAGCTTGTAACTAACGAGCCTCAGCTTGGTGGCGTGCCCGTATTTACATGACCACCCTCCAGATACCTTTCGCTGAGAAAACGATGGGTCATGTAGACCCGGCCCATCGCGAGGAGGGGATATACCGGCATCAGGGGAGATGGAAGGTATCTCGTAATGAAGGTTACCCTACACTTGATCAGCTTCACCTATATTATATATCAACGAGCTACACAATGTACCGGCGAGGCACGGCAGGTTTGTTGAACATCATCAATACCAAGTTTCAGGAATTGTCCAATACCTACCTTTCTCCTGACCGCACTCATTGCAGATACGCAGCCCTAGTTGATCCATAACAGCGAATAGTACACCACCAGAGGTTACAGCGATCAGTATATGTTAGCTAGGACTTATAAACCTGCGCAAATAACCGAACGGAGGTCAGGGATATTAAGACTAACATTACAGCTACGTACCTAAATCAATAACCTAACATGTAGGCACCTAGCCTTCACGACTAATAGTTTCCCCGCCAGCGAAGTTTTCGCCAGGGACAGAAAGGTCCTTGTCCAACTTCCTAAACTTGGCGGTAGCAGCCTTTGACCCAAGACAGTCCAGTATGCTAACTTGCTGCTCTGGGTCCACTTCTGTACTAGCGTTACTAAACCTGCCTGCACTACGAGCAGCCACAGCAATCGGTTCCCGACTACGCTTCCTTCCGCCCCCTCTCCTCCTGGTCCTTGTCCAGGCTGGCAAGACGTTGTTGGTACGCATCCTCCTCGTCCGACGAAGACCAGGTATCCTCCTCGCTCTCAAGCAAGCATGCATCGACATCGCCCGAACCTGCCACCCACGATCGCTTATTAGACTCACCTGAGGTAGACTGGCTTCGGGCCTTATATGAAGACGCAAGCCTCTTCTCAACCACGTAAGACTGCGTAGACCTGGACCCAGATTGGAAGACGCGCACCCAGATGTATAGCTTCGGGGTATTCAGAATGCCAAGAGTATCAATGTCGAAGATGTTCCACGCGAATCGGGTAAAAATGTACTCGATCTTAACGCCAACGAAGTCCTGGCAGATACGATTATGGAACGTATGGTAGGCATCGAAGAGAGAGTCGGCACTCGCCTTAATAACCTTCAAGACGAACACATGGCGGTTGTTGATCTTCTTAGGGATCATAACTAGCTCCTTGCGATCAAGCATGGTATGAACATCTGCGCGGAGGAGGAGCTGATTATTTATATCGTGGACCTGGGGCTTGATGTTGGAATCTTTCGTATATCTCTCCATCCTATTCGCATTAAACCACAGTATACCCTCAGTAGGGCACATATGTGCTGCTTCCAAACCGGTAGACCAGTTCGTAATGCGACAGCGACGATCGCGAACCAGAGTAGCCGCACGACGATCCAAACCAGCAACGGGGTAGGGGGCGTTGGGAATAGTAGTGGCTCGCCAGGCGGCAGGTAAGTGAGCCGCCTGTTGTTGGGTGGCTGATGTATTCGGACCGTAGCGATTATGGGGAAATTCCCAGTCGACGAATCTAGGGGTTATAGGGTAGGGACCAGGTCCTGTTATTAGAGATATCGTAGTTAGAATATTATATATATATTTGGGGCCTGGGCAACTTACCATCGTGCTTGGGAACATATAAATAACAATCATCAGTAATAATAACGGCCGATGGCTTAATGACGCGCTCTGGGGATATGTCCCTAGGATTTTCGGAATAGGATAGGTAAGGAGTATCGTTTTCGGGTTCACCCTCACGGGGCCAGCTGTTGTTCACCAAAAGGTAGCAAGCGTGTATTGCAAGGTCGTAATCAACACCGCCCTGGTCCAAAGGCGGGAAGGTTAGCAACGGCCCCAGTGTGCTGTTATTATACCCTGGATAAATGATTTAAAGATATCTCAAACTGCCAAAATCAGTCCGGTCGGACTCGGCTGTTTCGACGTCGACGTCGGCCTCGGCAGGCTCTAATAGTTGATATCATACAGCAGGCTTATAAGTTAAAGTAATAGTTGGAGCCGTAGTAGGACGTATAGTAGTGGATGTAGTAGAAGACAACAACATAGCAAAAAAAAAATAGAGATGATGTTAATAATGAGGATTAATAAGAATAGAATGTGGTTAAGTTAGAAATATTAGCTAGGATCGCCTACCCGCTATGGTAGCCACTTATTGATGCTAGTTTGCAAGGTTATATTTCCCCGATTAGTGGCGTAGGGCCTTGTCTAGTATCTACCTTAGCGTCAATAAGTGCGTTTAAGAAACGGTTATAAAACGGTATTACGATATTTTATATAGGTACCGTTTATTAAGCATATAACGTTACCTAGTTAATAATCGTTATAAAAAAAAAAAAAAATTTTTATAATAATTTATTATATTTAAAATTTTTATTATTATTATAAATATTAAATTAAAATAATAAAACTATTAAAATAAAAAAAATTTTTATAATATAAAAATTTATTATTTTATTTATTATTATAATATATTTATATATTAAGCGAGATTTTTTATTATATTTTATATATTAAAAACTAAATTTATATATAAATTTTAATTTTTTATTAACCTTAAAAAATATTATATTATAATAAATTTAAAATAAATTTAATTTTAATTTAAATTTTATTATAAAATTATATATTAAATATAATATTAATAAATAAAATTATTTTTAAGTTTTTATAATATAAAATATTTATTAAAATATTTTAAACTTTTTATTTAATTTTATTAATTTTATAATTATTTAAATTTTTATTTTATATATATTATTTTTATATTATTAATTAAAATTAAATATAATTTAATTAATTTAATAATTTTAATTTTAATAATAAATAATTTATTATTTAGTTTTTTTAAAATATTTAAATTAATAAACTTATTTTAAATATTAATATAATATAAAAACATAATAATAATAAAAATATATAATTAATATAAATAAAGTTATTTAACTTATAAAATTAAATATAATTACTTTTACTAAAAATAAGCCGTTTCTTAGTATCGCTATATATAACAAGGAAGTTAGTATCTTCCTTAAGATTATATAAATGTAACTTATTGTTAATTAAAACCAAGTTTACAGGCCCATTAAATCGGGGTGCTAGGCTGCCATGCTTGAGGGTAACCGGTATCGAAGCCATAGTCTTGATGGTAGGCTGATTGGAGGCTAGAGACGAATGCAGTGGGCAAGTCCCTAGCCTTGGTAGGTAGGGGATTGTTGCCGAAAATGGGGTGTGTAGTGCGTCGAATATCTTTCGCTGGGATACGGTTGATGATAATCGAATTAACATACATCTCACTAATGGATATGGTTAGCTCTAACTCTATATCTTCTTCCTTAGCAACATTGGACAGGTCGTTCTGGTCCGAACGGGACAGGACGTTTCTAAAGAGGTTCGGGCATCTTCGGTGTAACTCTTACATCTCAGCTATCAGTGCCGTATCCCGTGTACTAAATGCATTTCGAATAATAAATCGAGTTGCGAATTGAAAATTGAACTTTATTAATAATATATGCTCAATGTTGGAATAATTGGTTTCATACACACGAGTCTTGAAATATCTGTGCACGATTAACAATGTGTACGTAGTATGGGACGTGTATATCAACTTACCGATATAAATCCTCTCCCGTTAACACATTAATGTTAGTCGTCAAGCCATACTCCTCTGCGAAATCAGAATAGTGGACAGCAACATGGATGTTCGGCCGCAGTGTGTCGTTCAAATATCGAGCAGACCGTGCCGACCCCCCAGCTGTATCGTCACCAGTGGGCTCAATAGTTGCTCCGCCCAATGCAGCCGAAGGGGCACAAGATCCCAACGACCTAGCCGCGCATATACATAGCTGATTGAAGAGCTCTCTTGCTCTCCTAATCAAGATTCTCATGTTACCACGGTCAGTGGTTGAAGCCTCAGATCCTATAAGGATAATATTGCTCTTTGCGATTGCCGTGCATATCTCTATGACAAGGCGAACTGGGTTATTGCTGTGCTTGCTTGCTTCCCTCGTAAAACTAGTCCTGATATGCACGGGCTTAAGCCAGTTGCGAAGAAATGCAGGAATAATAATAGACCATATGGCGTGAGCGGACATGCTATAACTTAGCAAGTAATGTTTCGGCAATTGCAATCAACGCGCACCAGGAGGAAATGGCCAATTACGTAGTGCGAGAGTATATGATGCTACCGCTGAAGGTGTCATAATACCATCGCAGAGGAGGGTATGCATTAAGTGAGACAGTCCGTTGTATTCGGAATGCGCAGGGTCATATGGTCGCGAAAGGATGAGATCCAACGCCGGAGCTATAGATTGTAGAGGTGGGAAAGGATTCGACATACCCCATTACGTGCCGTAGGCCTCCCTTCTAACATTGCTTATGTGTTTGTTTATAGTGTGTTACATCTAAGTGATTTAGTGATAAAACCAACCATGTGTAACAATATCAAAATCCAAGTGTGATTGAAGATTAGTTTTGGCAGACGTAACATAGCAGCAACGGCAGAATTTCTGGGCGCGAGGACCTTTTAATCCGCTGTTCTCGGCCTGTTGCGGCATATCGCCAGTAAAGCATAGGACGAAGGCACAGACCAGAGTCTCCCTGCCATTTATACTCATATTCATGCCCCTGTCGAGTGTCCTAAGAGTGCTGAGAGCCTGAACGATATCGCCAAAGTTAGATCCATGAGGACCAAGAACCAAAGGGAATATATTGCCAGGTCGAAAGCGATTTTCCGCCGAGAAACCAGCCAATGTGATGTAGCTTCCCATCAAGGACCTATACAAATTAGAATAAACGCCAAATCCATCAATGAAGTTGAGGTATGGTAGGGATATGATAGGTTTTGCGGAGGCAGATGGTAGCTTTTGATCCCATTCAAACTCAAATAGATCTCGGCCATATGTGTTGATTTCAAGCTCGCCGCGGATAGGATGTGTGTGGCAAAGAGGCACAACAGCGCTCGTGTCCGTTGCGACGAATTCGGCATTGACAGCTTGGCTCAAGACGATCATGCGCCGAGCATAATAGGCTTGATGCTCCCAGTCTCGAGCCGGGAATCTGGGCTTGTCGTACTTCGGCCAATGTACATCCTTCTTGGCCTGGTTCTCAGCTCGAGGTGCCGGATTTTCAAGCGTTTCGCCGAACTCGTAGTCACAATAGACATCCACCAGGGAATAAACACTCGTCTCGGGGATGTATGTGACGTTTGACACAAGTACAAGCTCGTTCCGCTCTTGCGGAGGGTCCATGTACATGTGGACGTCATTTATCCGTTCATCATTGTCGTCAGACAATAAGCACTCTTGAACTTGTAGGGCGAGTACATCTTTGCTGTGTCCTGTACAAGAGCCGGTGCGCATATCCCATCCAAAGCCATAGACACGCCCAATGTGAAGCTCCGAGGCGTTGTCTGCATTGTCCACAACCTCGTGGCAAAAGCAAGACAGGACAGCACATCGATAATAGATCCAGTCGCTGGGGAATATGACCACTTCGTCCCCGGGATGAACCCCCTTCAGATGAGGGTACTGCTCACTAGATGTTCGGACCGATCCGGACTAACAATGTGCATGGTACAACTCTGTAGGACAATCAACAAATATAGCAGGGCCACTGTATATATCCTTGCTAATATCGGATGACAAGAGAGTTTCGATAAGGGTAGGAGGGTCAAAGAATGTGAGCTTCATGGTGATTGAAGGCTTGCCTCCTGCTTTGATGCTCACTGGTTGTGACTTCTCTTGAGCTTTAATTTTCCGCTCAATGGCCTCGGTGGGCATTTTCTCTGCGTTCAATGGGATCTCGGCCTCGCGCATGTTTAGCAGAGGTAGGCGCTGGCGGAGTCGAGATTTCAGTGTCGCCAATTGGTTAGGAAGGTTCAAGATGTCGCGGATTGGGTCGCCAGAGTCATCCCGAAGAAGCTGGAGGGCCTCGCGAAGAGACGACCATCCCTGACGACTAAGGCCAGTGAATTCGGCAAATAGGGCAAGTGCCTTTTCGAATAGCGAAGTCTCAATCTCTTGATTCTGGCGCATCTCAACCAAACGGGAAATGTCACACAGGCTGTCCCTACTAGTATGCTCGTCCAGACACTCATCGGCATAAAGATTTATAACTAGATATGCACCGGGATAATCGCCAGGAGGCTGGACAGTAAAAAATGGGTTAAGTGGTGGTATAAAAAAGTTACGAGGAGCAGTAGCAAGCCCAGCTTCGACAATGTCATCCTCCTCTTCCTCTTCATCAAAAGGCAACGCGGTCGTGGAAGTGTCATTGTCGTAAATAGCCTCCTCATATGCAGCAACGCCGGCGATATCGTTTGGGTTCAATGCCGAACGCGCTGTAAGGTCGAGGTTATCATCGGGATCACCGTGACGCATTGAATCCAAGTCGAGAATTGCTGTTATACATATGCCACAAGTTAGAATCTATCGGTTGCTTATTGATGAAACTTACTTTCATTTTCCTGATCAACATGAACCCAGTCACTCTCAGCGTCACTTTTGCCGTGGCCCTCCACTCCAGCCATCACACCATTGTCGGTGTAATCGGCAATCGCCTCGTGACTACAATAAAGATTTGATGCTTGTAAGACTTCTTCATCGTTAAATAAAGGAGATGCATCACCCTCATCATCAACTAGAGAAGATTCGCTCTCCCCAACGTGATACAGACCATCTTCTGGGAGAGATAGATGTCCAGTGGGACTTGGTTGACTGGTCGAATCGACGATCGGCTGGCTGCGACCCTCTTCGAAAGGCAAAAGACGAGGCCGTTTGTTCAATAACTCTTGGCCCTGCAGATTATCCCTCTTTCCGCGCATCTTGCATGTAGCACGAGCGCGTCACGAACGTATCTTGAAAAAAAAAGGTCAAAAGTATCGAACAAAGGGAGGTGAGCGTTTAAACACTAATATCGCTTTCCAGGAAAAGATATCAGTGGCGTGAGCACGTCACAAAATATTGCGAGAAGAAGAAGGAAGAAGTAGGAAGAAGGAGGTGAGCGTTTGAGCACTAATGTGGTTGTTGTCAAAAGAGGGGATGAAACCGAGAAATATTATATGTGGTGCTACAGAAAATTCTTTTATAACGTTGTACGTTTATTCGGACCAGACAATTCATTTAATCCAGAGCAAGCCACCGAGGTGACCAGGCAGCGTTGAGAGGTATGCCTCGTTTGCAAGGCGAGTCGATATAAGGGGCGCCGCGGCGCATGGTAGCCTCTTCTTGAAACTTTAAATCCCACATCATTCTGCTTGTGTCAGTTTTTCTCTAGGTGACTCACTCTGGAGATTCCACTGCTTCATCCAATACCAGTACCGACAATTCACCATGACACCCAGACGTCGCAACAACCGTCCTGCACCACCAAAAGCTGGCTCTCGTGCCCATCATAGGCCGAAGGTAAGTTTCGTCATTGATCTGTCGCCTCATCCATTCGATGTCCTGACTTTGGATATAGCCTTCTATTAAACCCAGACGTGAAGAACCTGGTCCCGAGCAGCCTACCCCTACTGCTACAGAGGAGCAGACTGTGACCAATCCTGGTGAACATGCTCCGCGCCTTAAGCAAGGTTATCTTCGCTCGTAGCTGCTCAATCCTCGGCTTCCAGTGGGAAGTCCAAGAAGGTTAGTATGAAGGAAAGGGGGTCGAGTATTGTTACAGAGCTATATGCGAACAGATTCCTCCCTCCAACCCGAGCCAACATCGTGATGATGTCTGGCCTCAGTGACAACTTCTGGTATCCATGGAGAGAGCGCGGAGGTGAGGGTTACTACTATAACGGCCAAGAGATAGTTCAGGTCAAGCTTCGCTGTGATAATGAACTGCGTCGGCATTTCTTGGCTTTCAGTAGTCCCAAGGCCATTGGCTGGATCATCCAGAACCAATGCCCTGAGCTTGACCTGTCGTCGGAACAATTCAAGCAGCTGTACGACTATGTCGCGGCGTTGTTTCGAAATCTGAAGCACCAGTTCTTGTTCGAGAACTTTTATGTAAGTCTACCGGCTCCAACACATAGGATGTACTGACATTTATAAGGGGCATATTCTTGGTCTTATCAATGACTACCCGGATGAGATGAAGAAGCAAGAGACGGATCCTGATTCATTCCGCCAGTGGATCAAGGGCAGACTGGACTCGAATGTATTCAGATATATTTATGGCCCTCGAACTGCAGCCCTCGTCGACTACCGGAAGATATTTGCTGAGAAGAGCCAACTTCCTTTCTGGTACCTCCGTCGTATATTTTGCACGTTCAGCGGCGAGCTATGCCAACTTGTCAAGGCAGAGGCGGTTCTGAACCCGGATACCAAGTGGTCCATTAGACGGCTGGGGAATGAGCTGAAGTGGGTCAAAGACAACAATAAACGTGCCTTTATACGTTCTCTGTTCGATAGGACCTGCCAATTTGGCGAGTTTCGAACCGTCGAACTAGAAAGCTTCCCGTGGATCTCACCCCAGAGCACTGACCAAGATGAACCAGTCAGCGAAGGGCGAACCAACCAGCGGCAGGCTCGGTTCCTCCAGCCTTTTCAGTTTGACGACTCACCTCCACCTCCGTCGTCCAACACCTTATCATCCGGCACACACGTCAACACGCCGCGGAGCAATCCACCCCAGGAGTGGAGCTTTACGACATCCACTGAAGAGATTGTAGGGGACGGACTGGATGGAAATGACGCCGGCATAGGAGAGTCCATCGGTAACAAGTTCATCGACGAAGAGCTTTTCGACGACGAACCCATTGATCCTCTTCTGGACGATCTACCAAGGGGCGGTCCACCCGTGGACGAGCTACCAGGGGGCGAGCTACATGGGGACAAGTCTGCCCAGAGCAAGCTCGAGCGTGCGCTCACTTCTGAGCTCGATCTTGAGCTCGACTATGGGCTCAGCTCTGAGCCCAACCCTGGGCCCAGCCCTGAGCCCAGCCCTGAGCCCAGCCCTGAGCCCAGCCCTAAGCCCAACCCTGAGCCCAGCAGCGTCGAGCATGGACCAGTTACACCTACAGTTGTTCGGGTTAGACGAGATGTCCGCTCTCGTGACAGCACTTCTCCACTCGGTCGAGTCATCACACAACCCATTCGACCACGAAAAGGGTCGGTTCATAGAGTTGAGAAAAGGCGAACTCGGGTCGATCGGACGCGCGGACTTCGATCACGACTCTCCTAAGACACCGCTCATCATGGCGGTCGCGGGGATGGCACTTCGGTTAGTCTATTGACGCGGTATTGTGGACTGCCAGGATACTAACTGATATGCCAGTCCTGGAGGGCAGCGACAACAGGTCCATTTATGGTTCCCAAATGGTTCCCAAATACTAGCATGCGTCGTTTTTTCCTTTCTTTTTCTTTCTTTCTTTCCTTTGTCTCTCTTTCGCTTTCGAGATAGAACTTTCCTATCTTCACGTTTACCTCATTTAAGGAATAATATAGTTTGCGAGACAGTTTTAATGGATATTATAAGTCTGTAGTACTGATGATTTGGCTTTGAATGATTGTGATTTGCGTATTTTGGTAGTATGCGACATGGTGTAGCAAAGTGGGTGGCGTTCGCATTTAAGCCATGAGTGGCGTAGAATATCTATCCAATCAGAAAGCTCAAAAAGCCAGGACAGCCTTAATTCACGCCATCACATCATGTTGCCTCATCTTTGTTAACTTCAGCTTTAACCGCGTATAACAACCACATTCTCATCCTATCTTTAAAAGCGAATATATATTATATTTAATCCTATATTCGTACGCAGAATGCAGCTAAAGCCCGATCCCAAGCCTGTTGAACTTCCTACCGGGATAGAGCGTGACCGCCTGCAAGGCATTATAAAAGTCTATCATCCAGGCTACTCCCCGCCGCTGCCCCTTCTGAGCCTCACCGCAACCGATCCAGGTGGTATTTACTATGATGTGCTATACTACGCCTGTTGCACAGTTGCTGGAAACGTATGGCACGAAACCGAAGGGCGCGGGCCAGCATCTACCGGGCCGTTCTTTTCCCATTCCGCCGATCCATCCAGTGCCCGATTAATGTTCAACAACGACATTGCCCCCCCGGGACGTTATTATTTCCACGTCCCCCCTTACACACAAGGTTAGACCTCCGAATTCCTCTCCATTAGTTTCATTGTTAACTGTATATACAGGTTCTCCCTACCCGATTGTCTCCAAATTCGCCGACTGGATATTCCCCGATACCCTACCAAAGCCGTGGGCAGCATTAAAGGAAGAATGGACTCCATTTGCTGCTGCCAGCGCTCCCACCGCATCCAACCCGCGCAGAGAGCCTTGTCGTATCACCGGAGCACATGGCCCGCTTGAGAGGACGCATGTTATGCCTGGGTCCGCTAACGACTGGCTGCTGGATAATAACATGAAGGGCTATTATATTCGCACCTGGACAAGTTCGACCCACAGCTGCCCCGAAAACAAGATATGGCTTCGCAAAGATCTCCATTTCTACCACGACCAGAATAGACTGATCCTATTTCCGAAAACTGACAGTAATCGGCAAAATCAGTACCGCCTGGTCACACACGTTCTCAACCCCCCGGACAAGACCGAACACGATGGTGTGGAGGCTATTTTTCTGTACCAAAACATACCCCTACTGCCGATCTATTACGTTCCTGCGGAGTTCTTTCTTGCTCGATTTGGCTGGGCTATATTCACCAACTGCGTTGTTGAATTGTTTGCCGACGCCAACCCCAGACAGACAACAGAGTATGCCATTTTAACTGTTGAGGTCAACGGTGCAGAACGATCATACAAGGAAGAGAAAGTCTGCTTCGGCGAGGTTGCCCAGTTACCCCCTAAGGCAACTGGTACTGGTCGCCAGTCTTCCACCGGGGAGAAACGGGATCATAGTCAGGTTGACGATGACGCCGACGATCGTCCCGTCCGTAGTGGGCGTCAAATGATCTACTCATTACGCACTGGGCGGATGGAGTGGAATATGGATGACCATCCCACTCACAGACGCGGCGAGTTAGTATACTCGGTACGTACAGGACAACTAGAATGGCAAGAAGACGACGATGACTCCGACGGTCTTGACTCCGACTGCAGCGCCAGTGAACGCTCTTCGGATGACGATTCTGACCATTCCGAGGAGTACGAGCGGCCGGCCAAGAGATCTCGATCCCGATCGTACTCCAGCCACTCGGATGCTGATATAAAGCCCGCGCTATCCCAACGACACAGCGTGCCCGATCTAGCCGGCTCAACCGTAAGCTCGGCCAGTAGCACTGAGCAGAGCTCTAACCGTAGTGGCAACCTCAGCCATGCTTTGCCAAAACCCGATGTGCCTAGCGATATCCCTATGAAAGTCTCTCGTGGCTTTTATACGTATCCATCATATGATCCGCTTGAATAGAAGTTCTCGTTAGGTATGGCAATGGCTTAGGAGCATGGCAATGGGTCGGGAAAACGGCAACGGGTCAGGAACACGGCAATGGCTTAGGAATATGGCAATGGGTCGGGAACACAGCAATGGGTCAGGAAAACGGCAATGGGTCAGGAACACAGCAATGGGTTAGGAACACGGCAATGGGTCAGGCTTACAGGCGATGGCGATAGGGATCAGTTCAGGCTAGAATGCAATCAGGAAAATACCAGGAACTCATGGGACATTCATTTAGGTAGCTACAGATTGCAATATATCTCCTTTTTGACTTGCTTATCCCTTATCGCAAGATACTTCAAAGTATACTAATAATGCATTGCCATTTGTAAAATAATTATATTTTCTATATATATAGTTATGATATTCTAACCATTGACATGTTCAGCGTAGGTAATCAAGTATGAAGCTGTAAAATCCAAGTTGTGAATATAAACAATTATATTTCAAATGTAAATAATTAGTAATATCAATATTATTTTAAGCCATTGTACCTCCCCACCTAAATTGAGTGGATAGGTACTTTCAAGCTAATAACGGTTGTTGTGTAAAAAATAAATGTAAAATGTAAAATGATTTTTACGTGTTACAACCGTTTCTTAAAACTACCCTTTGCCGCTACGGTAGTAGGTACATGTAGGTAGTCTAGTATGCTTTAAGCTTAGTGCTGTAAGGACCAATGCATGGTGTGACCGCCTGTGCAGGCGGATGTTATGCTCCTCTATACGCGACCAATCATGAAATATGTAGGACTATCTGCTTGGTTGCAGCCTATTTGGTGTAACGTATTGCTTTTGTTGGTTTTCATTTTTCATTGTGGCCTGTACTTGCGCGGGTTGAACTCACCCACGCCCCCCCCCTAGGCTTTGTCCCAGCACCAATAACCTTAAGCGGGCTACCTTGTCCGCCCCCTCTTTTAGTGCCTTATAGCAGTGGGCGCGCCCTAGATTTATTATCGTTAATGGGATACTGTCGCTTGCCTTGCTTCTATACATTCCTACCTAGCTATGATACTCCACTTCCTGTAAATTTCTCTACTTTGATTGGCTGGATATTGCAATATTTGCCTACTCCGGACGCTCCTCAAGTACTTCTCTCTTCTTCAACGACAGTCAGGTTGATGAACTTTTTCACATCAGCTTCTATCACCAGAAGGGCAGGCAGCCTTGCCATCTCACTTTCCTCGGTCGTTAAATGTAGACGCCCTCGCCACGATGACTTCTATTCGTAAGAATCGACGTATCTCTCGCCTTTCTACTCTTTCTTCCCTGCCCAGAATTTCTCGTCGTATCCTTTCTTCGCAATCTGGCAATCTCTTGTCTTCTAAGAGACCTCGAAGTCCAGTGGACGAGGCTAGGTCTATAGTGAAGAGGTCTCGTTCGAGTGAATCTGCGTCAGCGAAGCCTCCAGCCAATGCTGTCTCCTCGCAATCTCAGAATCGTCTACTTTTGAAGAGACAACATAGTCCAGTGGACGAACTTGATATACATCCGGCGAAGCGATCTCGTCTATCTAAATCTCGCCTACCTAGGCCTGTTACAAAACCTGCCACCGAGCATCGTCATAGCCTCCCGTCTCCATTGACGAAAGAGTCTGCAAATGTATGTCTATTCCAATTCTTTGCTGTACAGTAAACAGGTACTAATAGTTATCCTCTAGACTGTTCAACAACAACCAACTCCGAAGCATTCCGACGAGTCCAAGTTCTCTTCTTCCCGAGGTCGCAATTCTAGCTTTGAGAAGTCTCAGTCCGATAAGCCTAGTTCTGAATCTAGTAGTTGCGTATCTACGTGGTTCAAGCATCTAGAGTCTGATACCAGTCTAGTCCAAGAAGAGTCGGACAGCGAGCGACCGTTTTTCGCGAAAAGTGACGTCGCGGGCATCGTTCCTAGCAATACAACTATACCGAAGAGTCTGCAGTGTCCACCGTCTAAACAGTCCCGCGAAGCCCCCTCCGACTACGAAAACCTTGATCTGTCTTCTATATCCTTTGTCAGCTCGTTGTCCCAGTCTGACAATATGGGTCCGCGTTCTGAGGTTTCTGTAAAGAAACGGCAAGTTGAGCAGGGTGATTTTCGGACGAGAGTTTTAGGGCATATCAACGGGCACGTTCTTATTGATCATGTTCACCTCCCTCGTGCTGTCATGGAGGCTATCAGGGATGTTGGGAAAAGACGCAAAGACGAGAGACCATCTGACGAGGAGTGGGACGAGATGAAGGTCATTGTCTTTGGAACGCCATGGTCTCCAAGGAATCAAGATTCCGCTCAGTCTTACGATGATGGTCTTATGAGCGTGGATGAAGATGAGGAACTTCTCAACTTTTTCGAAGATGAACCTGTTCTACCGTCCAATCCTGAAGATGACGACGACAGCTACCACGACGACAGCGACGACGACGATAGCGACACCAATACTATCAACGAAAATGTCAGCGGAGGGGATGACGATACCGAGTTACAATTTCATGACGCTCGTAATGAGCAGCCGATGGGTCCTCCAGAAATGGCTTTGGCTGCCCGTAACCAGTTTCATGCTGGTACTATGGAGGCACTCCTGTCGTCCCCAGACGCCGAAGTCTCCGCGCTGATGCCCGAGTTAGTTTCCGGTCTCACCCTTGCGCAGGTCCGCGGCCTCAGTTGCGGGCAGGTGTCTGCGCTCACCATTGAGCAGATCCCCGCCCTTACCCCTGAGCAGGTTGCCGCCCTCACCCGTGAGCAGGTTCCCGCCCTGACTCCCCAGCAAGTTTCCAGCTTCTCTCTGGCCCAAGTGTCGGCGTTCACTTGTGATCAAGTTTTTGCTTTCACTTGTGACCAAATTTCAGCATTTACCCCTGCCCAGATTCCAGTACTATCTCGTGAACAAATCTACGGGCTAGGTGTTGATCGAATCATGTCGTTCACCCCTGTTCAAATTTCAGCGTTCACCCTTGAGCAAATGTCGTTTTTTGCTACCGAGCAAGTCGCTGGTCTCACTGTTCAGCAGATTGTTAGTTTCAGTCTTCAACAAATGTCGGCACTTACCCGTAAGCAAATCTTCGCGCTTACCAGTGAGCAAATCGCGGCATTCTCCATTGAGCAAGCCTCGGCTTTGAGGTACAAGCAAATTACTATCCGGATTGGGACAGCATATGCGGAGGAAGATGTTCGGGAAGCTTTTAATAACCACATCTTCTATCACATCATTCGACGTATCAACAAAGTTCGTCCGAACCGATTAATGACATCCAAAAAGGAAAAAGTCAAACGGTCTGCACTTCCTGGTTGGCTTAGAGACGAGTATGAGGACGAAGATAAAGATGAAGATGACGGTGATGATGACGATGACGATGTCATTCCTTCACTGCTATTAGCAGCTCCTGCACCCGACCTCATGATTGCTTTCTCGAAGAATTTTTTCGACGGGGAGAACTTTGATGTTGTGGAAATGGCAAAAGGGGAATCCCAAACCGAGAAGTCTTATTATCCTCGTTTTATTGGCGAGTATAAGTCTGCTGGAATTGGCGCCCCTACTTCTCTCTGGGTTTCCGATAACCAATGTATCACTGGCCTATTTATGTGTTCACATTTGGCTGGGTGCCTTGAGGATCGAGTAGGACGTTGGTTCAAGCTCAAAGACCTGAAGGATCCCATCAATTCTATTGCTTTTGGCTTAAGTACCAATGGCTCCGAAGCGCGCCTCTGGGTATCTTGGCGACAGCCTGGCCGAGAGGGTGAGAAGCCGGCTTTCTACGCTTATCTATTCCGTACTTATCTTATCCAGCGGAAGAAAGAGTACACGAAGCTACGTCGCTATCTCCTTAATGTAGTAGATTGGGTGGCTGAAAGAGATGATCCAATGTTCAACGCTCTTAAGAAGATGCAAGAAGTCATGGTCTTACGAAGCAGGAAGAAGATTTCTAATTCGGATCTCCCATTGAGTGCTGAGCGCCTGGAGAGCATCGCCAAGAAACCTCCTCGAGCTGTCAAGTGGGTTAAATTAGGGGGCAGCGGAGCTAAGCAGAGCAATTCGAAAGGTACCTAGATCGGATGGTAGGCCTAGAGCGGATGGTAGGCTGAGCATGTCGTCGGTCCAAATTGATGGTCTCACAGTCTAGTTTTTCATGTTTATTGGTTCTCTTTTCATTAAGGTAATAATTTCTTTTGGCTTACCTACCTGTCTAGCATCCCACAACAGCTAGTAATGAGATAACAAGTTATATAATTTTTCTTTGACCTCATAGTTACAGTTTACTGCGACGTTCCGATGGACTACATTAAACGAATGTATTGTATTAAATGTGAGGAAAGAGGCGGTAAAGAAGGTGGCTTGGAGTGCAACTCAACCTTATGCTCATTACTTACCTACTTATTCCTCCCGTCGCATCATTTCATACTTTTTCTGTGTCTCCTTATCTAACTCCTGTATCCGTTTAATTCCTCCTCGCATTCTGATTAACATTCGTAATTTCATCTAGTGGTCTCTGTCAACAGGTGACAATAGTTGTAACCCGTCGAGACTGACTACTCGGGAAAGCTGTACGTAGGTGGCCATGAAATTAGCCCCTTTCTGCATCCTAGTCTTGCCAGTCAGACTGAGTAGTGCTTTAAGTAATGTCTGGCCCTGTGCTGTGAACTCTGTAATAGCGAACGTCGGCGTGAGTGTAAAGCCAACCCGGTCGAATGGTCTTGTGCGAACCAGCCGCTTGTTAGGTTTTGTAGCGTAAATTCTGGTAGGCTGCAACGGCAGTAACCCCTTTCCCAGTCCCTCTATCTCAATGGTTCCTGTGGTTTTCTAGGATACAAGTATGGCTTTCGGGGGGCCGCTAACCAGATACACGTTTGAATCTAAAGCGTAGATGGAAGATTCAGGATACGGGATAAAGGAATGCGCGATGTATTCTGCACCGTGTACCATCTTTAGCGACTGGTAACTATTTTCTGTTAAGGCGACTGGCATGCCTCGGGTAAATGGTAGATACGCTGGGATTTTCAGGTCGGACTTGTCCATCATTTCGAAGGCTTTATCAATCGCGTCTGCGCGGTCCTTTTGTTTATGGGTATGTTGAGACAGGAAGATATAGACGTTCTGTCCTCGACGTTTACCGAATGCAATAGTGGCCTGCAGGTTAATGGTATGTCGCATTGCATTCAGGGGTATTATGGCTTTACATGTATCGTCTAAGATGATATCGTCGACACTGGCCAGCTTCATATTTAGCAGATCTGCGTCTTCGATAGTTTACTCTCCATTCCACAAACGTCGTAATAAGGCAGTAAATGTCAGGTCTGCTATCCTCATTTATTAGTTAAGTATGGTTACAGTTATGAATTTCTCCCATAATTTATGACCCAGGTATTGGTCCTTGTCGTTGATCTCAAATAGCTCGAGTAGTTTCCCACGTTTTTGCACTGGTAGCCTTCCCAGGATATAGGAGAGACAAGCCGCTAACCGGTTCAAACTGGTAGAAGTTCCCGCATAAGATGATTATAGGTATGCCCCCGAAATCTTCGGAGAATCGCTCCCGATACAGACTTTTACCAGACATCATACTACACTCGTCTATCATTAGGATATCCACCTCTTTCCACCGAGCCTTTTCCTTGTTATTTAACTTTCTCGCGCCGTCGCTGAATAACCCTGCGGCTAAGTGAATGGTCACTCCGTTGATATGGGCTCCTGCACTTCCGGAGGTGGCTTTTAATTGAATCCGCTGTTGTGCGTTCTGGATCGCTAAGACTTTGATAAGTGTAAGAATTACTATATTCTTTCCTGTACTACCCTTATTACTAAGATGATATAATAATTGTTACTGTGAGTTTGTGTGGGTTGAAGATGAATCCACGTCTCCTTTGGATGATGACTCCGGGTCCCTATCAATGGCTCTGTCTTGATCTAGCGTATCTATATACCTAAGAATAATATCTAAAACCATGGCTTGTTTATTGTTCAATGACACCTTCTCTGCTAAATATCGATTTAGTTCAATTCAGGATTGCTTAGCGCGGTATTCGATGGTCATTATCGTAGGTCAGTCCGGCCGAGGTTCATGTTGCGGTGGTGTATTGACTACCTATACAAGGTGCTGGGATAGGATCCTCATTCATGCCGATTAAGTCTGCGTTGTCAGGGTAGCATTCGAGGAGTGTATCGCTTGGTACATCCTCGTTATCTTCGCCGGCAACTTCCCTCGACTAAACTTGTATGTCGTATATATTAGTACCTGCCATAGCTGTATCCGCATTACAAGCCACAGTTCTAAAGCAATCAAGTTCTGGGGCAATGGGGAAGTCTGTAACATTTCTCGCACTACCCGCTTCCAAAGAGCAATATATGTGTACTAGGTTACCCCACTCTCGAAAAGGGGGCCCCTTTTTCCGCAGCTTTTGTTACGAATGTAAATATGTAATTCAAGAAGGCAAAAAGTTATTCATTATTGTCAAAATTGTTATATTTTTTATCTTTGCCTTCTTTCTCTTTATCTTCGTCGTTTCTAACATTATCAGGTAGATTAATCCCGTTGTTTAAGTTGATACATGTATTCCATATGTGTAGTGGCGTACTTGTTTCTTCATTTAAGAACTTCTCCCACGGGACGAAGAGGCCGAGTTGAATTGCGGCGGTTTGGCTATATATCTCACTATCGTCAAAGTCTAATGGAAGACTTCCTGTAAGCAAGGGGGTGCATAGAGCACTCTGGCGGAGAATTCGCTGGCAGAACTTTCTGTTTTCTAAGGCACCTTCAAATGCAGCATAATGTGCTTTCCATTTGCCTGCAATGGGTGCTTTCACAATGGCCACCATCGACACATAATCATACAAACACAGATGAAGGAGAGCCCATCCGCGATGTGCGTACGCCTCGAAGATGCTAGGCTTCACACTAGTGACAGGATTATAGGTTATGGTTTCTTCTCGCCGCTCGGCTCGCTCTCCATCCCACGCAGCTGCCGCTAGGTGTTGAAGACGAGGCCAACGTCGACGGATAGCCCAGTATACCGTGTTACAATGAAGCCAGCACCAACGCGACTCAGAGCAGTAGTGACTTTCATAGCCTAAAATGTAACTACAGACATCTAGAGATGATAGTTCCCGTTGCGAGAAGATCTTATTCGATACGCGAGCCATTAAACTGGGAGCTACCTCGTTTTTGTCCGTAGTATTTACAAATGACAGATTCTTCTGAAGGTGGTCGAAATATGCTGCAAGGAGAGCCAGTCTCTGATATGTCGGCGACTCTAACTTCGTCGCGTAGTTGGTGATATAATGAAGTAGTGCTAGGGTCTGCGCCTTGGTAGATATCAGGGAGAAGTCGTGGTTATGTCGTAAAGCAACCGCAATGACCTTGTTCCATCTACTACAGTGTATAGAACGTCGGCGCAGTTGTAGGATGCCTCGCTCGTCGAAATGCGTAGAATCTTGCCTAGTTCACGGCCAGCCGAATCGATAAAGTTTCGCTGCCCGTCGTCTCAGCACCTTTGCATACTTCCGGCACGTAGGTGTACACTTGTGGTGTTGTGAGGCTGTAGCGATGAATTGGGCCTCGTCTTCCCATTCTTTTTCTAGCTTATTTAATTGTGTATGTAACGTAAGACTTGGGGTGAGACGCTGGTGGGCTCGTGATTGTTCCCGAGATACCCCCCCTGGTTGTAATCTTTTTGGAAATGCTTGTTGACCTAATGTAAGAAGTTTTGGACTTTACACTTGTCTCCTTTTCCTACTATGTCAATAATTAGGTTCTCGATGCCTATGTTTCTATACCTAGTACTAGAGGAATTTATATAAATGAGATGAAGAACGATATAATAACACGTATATAATAATTCAAGGATAACATAATAACATAATAACATATATAAAACCACTGGGGGTTCAATTAAACAACAACATCATTACCTACACCCCTTACTAAATTTAACACACGCCGCAGGTAGCCACACTAATACCACGCAAAGCCCTTTCCATATCAACAACAACCATTATATCCACAATAAAGTGTAAAAGAATAAGGTACATCTTATGTCCATTGTAATGGGTAACTGCATGGTGTTAGGAATATGGCAATTAAATTGATTGGTGGTGGTAGGGTTGCGTGACTTTATACCTAGAGTCGCCCACAGGGTCAAATAACTATATATGACCCTATAACCACTCTCTTTACCTTAGGGATAGTTTCTTTCCTTACACTTAATATAATGCATTCATTTAGGATCATTCCTCTGAAGGTCGCAGTTAACCGGAACAATGAATTGTCTTTTGTAATACGATAGCAAAGAAATGTAAGAGGTAGGTACCTTCAGATCTTCTAGTGGGGTAATCTTAATGCGGCGTTAACGCTATTGTACGCTAAACCTGTTAAAACTCAGGCTATTATGCTGGGGTCTAGCCTTAGGAGAACAACAGCTCAGCTCCCATCCATACCACTCGAAGAACCTGTTCTTTAATGTCGATCAAAAAGGACTTAAAGCCCAAAGATTTAGCAAGAGACGCAAGACAATCCAGGTCTCTTGAGAATAAAACAATTGCCGAGTGGATTATAGGGAAGAGTTGTCAAAAACGTGCCTCATTTGCGGCTGCCAAAGTGTTGCAATGGTATCACCAACAGCGCATCTTATGGGGAAATGCTCAATCTCTCCCGGATATAGCGCTGAACAAGGCGCATCAAGTTCTAGGGCCATTCTTTTACAATACCAGGCTAAAGATCGCCTACACGATTTTTCGCGCAGCTGTTTGACATCCGACTTAGGAGAAAGCAAACTTGCGAGATTTAACAGATCAAGTTAGAAATTTCTGGTTGATGATTAAGGTCAATCTGATCGCTATGCATATGGCCGTCCAGCAGCTCTCCGTGACATTTTGAAATGTCCGACAAGGATCAAAATACGGCTCCGAGCAAGGCACAGAACATGAATTAGCGAAGTGCGCACTGGGTTCCTGTAGAAACCAGATTTGATGAATTAAGTTGATGATATACGCCCACCACCTCTTCTGAAATACAGCCAAGGAATTGATAGAAACTAGCGCGATTGGTATTTGAATCCCCGTCGGCTTCTTCGATACTTCTCTGTTCAAAAAGGAGATGAGATCAGATCACTAGGGGTCAAAGCAGTGGGAGAGCGGGCTCTACTCATGGGTGTGGAGAGGGATGTAGTCTTAAATGCGTGATGGTTCGCTAACCTAGAGTCCGTCGATCCTCGCGCGAATCGCGCGGATTTCCTCAAGCGAGCAAGCCATACAAGGGCACCAAATTGCGCTAGCATCTGTCACGAAGCCAACTATGCGATAGGAAAACAACTATGTTGTTGCACGAAGAGCTACGAACCTAGGGGGCTACCAAGTCCTATGTATATACAGGAGGTCAGGACAAAGAGACCTATCCTTTCCTTCATACCCATAAGCCTGCAACCCCTATCCAGGCCTCTTGGCCCCTATCATGGCCATGAGGGCTCCGTGACTCCTATCTCGTCCCTGAGGGTGACCAACAGGTCCGTAGCCCAACGAGGGCTATGGTCCTGACAGCACCGTTGTCAGCAGCTGCAGGGTCATCTGAAACGTTAAATCATGTGGGCTCTCGCGGATTGCCCAGCTGTGGACTACGATGCCGAAGTGCCCAGACGGAGGCGAGAGGTTAAGATATAGGTAGCAACGTGATGAGAGCAGAAGGTTGTGTTTATTATGTTCCGATCGCACACAATATGTCACGAAACCGTCCAAGCAATGAGGGAAACTACGACGTTGTTGCACAAGGAGCTATGGACCTAACAGCTACGAATGCCCTCGTATATACAGGAATGCCAGACAAAGAAGCCCGTCGGATAGGGGAATCCGCCGTATCCGCCTCCGATATCCCTGGTGGTACAAGCACCCAATACCGCCATCCTAGGGGCCACGATACCTCCCGGATAGTAAGGGCTAGGTTTGTGTAACAAGACCTAAGTCCTGACACAATATGGTATACGTAAGCTTTGCGAAAAGCGAAGGGTATTGTATATTATACATATATGGTGCATGTGACATTGCTGCTCAAAGGACGCGATAGAGAAAGTTCCGGCATCGAAGGGTTTGGCGCGGGAGATATAGGGGCTTCGGCGCCGGGTAGACTCTGCGGCGGCCAAGTTCTGCTTCAGCATCCCTGAGCATTCTGTTGTCGACTATCGCCAGGTTGACGACGTTTCCATCTATCTGCGCAAACCTTAGTTCCGAAGCGGGTTCGGTCCTGAAGAGGCCTGGTCAGCCAGGGCGATCTGTCGCCACACTCCCTCGTGATGGCGAGCATTCCCTACCCGTAATTTGCTAGAATTGCTGATTAGAAAAGTACCTCAAAAGTATATCTTGCTCTTCGATCTTCTCTTACAATCTCCCAATTACGACCCGTTGCTTCTCTCCAAAAGGGGTCGTACAGATCGCCTGCCTTGTCTCTAGAGTCTAAATAACTCTGCCTGACGCAAGTGCCTGCGATGATTGCAATGCCTCAATTAATTTCGGTATTTCTTTTTGATAAGAGAACGGTATGAAAGTACTATAAAATCTGGAGGTGGTTATCAGGACTTTTCGTGGAGCACTGGGAAACAACCCTAAGTTAAGTTAGACCGAAATCCAGAGTGAGGTTCACTAAGCTCACCAGGCTCGGCGCCATACCGGTCAGGGGGGGAAGGCGTGGACGAGTTGGGGTGCCCAGACCAGGGAATGGAGGAGGAATATAGACCCCCCAAATTAACCTAGTGGATGGCTTTCTCACGGAGAGGAGCATCAGCTCTTAACGGGAAGAAGACACTACCCAGGGCTTACCGTGGTCCTCTATCCTCTACACCTTCTATATGGCAGAGGTAGCCAACAAGGACCTTAGCCGATGGGGTTATGCAGATGACCTAGCGATCCTGAAGGTTGGCAAGACAATTGAAGAGAGCGCCGAGCTGGTACGATAGGAGGTAGAAAGGGTGCTAGAATATGGCAATGAGAATAGGATCTTCTTCGCCCTGGAAAAGATGGAAGCTATTCGCTGCAGTAAGGTTAGGGAAGACACCCATAGGCATAGTCACGCTTATCACCATTAAGGAATCAGACGGAATAGATAACCAGATAAAGCAATTAGTTTGGAAGTCAGCACCAGCACTACGCTGGCTGGGAGTCTGGTTCGACTGGAAGTTCACCTTTAGGCGCCACGTCGAGAAGAGAGCGGCTACGACGATGAGGATCTCTAACCACATCAAGGCACTGGCCAACACTACCAGAGACCCGCCAGCCGCGTCGCTTCACAAGGCAGTTAGCACGGTGGTACTACCATCACTGCTGTACGGATACGAAGCTTGGTATAAGGGACGCACGAAGCCAGCTAGGCATGCAGCGCCCGGGTGACCGAGCATTACCAACACACGCCTAGGTGGTTCGATAGACTTGATACAGAGAGACTTGGCTAAAGCAGCCAGAGGGGCCCTGCCAGTCCAGAAGACACACCGGAACGCTGCCCCGTTCGTGGACAGCGTGGCCTTACAACGGGCCAAATCGCACTGGGTGAAGCACGCCTGCGCTTTGCCTATAGGCTATACACGGTGACCAAAGGAGCACCCTCTGGCACGGGGCTATAGCGCAGGCGGTTTTCTAAAACCATGCTCGAACATACAGCTGGCAGCACTGCTACTACCCCATATCGAGAGGCCAGTCTTGTACGCCAATCACGATCTGCGTCGACAACACCGCTGCCATCTGATGCTCCCAGAAGGACGCCCCGAAACTCTCACAAGCCACATTCATCCAGATACACCAATTGATGGATAAGTACGATGTATCACTGAAGTGATGCCCCGGGTACATGGACATACAGGGAACGAGGAGGCGGACGCACTCGTTAAATCGGCTGTGGATAGGGGACCTCTGGACCCGGAGTTTAGTCAACCCACCGCCTCAGGTAGGTATCAAAATGGGCGCAAGGGGCCTAGTCAGGGACCAGGCGACGGCGTGGTGGAACAACAACTCACGAGTACAAAACAAGAAGGCAGGCAAAGACGTAGGAGTGAAGAAGCCCAAAGGTCACAACACCGCAGACATACAGTAGAAGCCTGGGAGTGCCCCGAGGCACTAAAGCTTAACAGAAATACACTAAATAAGTACCTAGCGTGCCTATTAGGGCACAGGGACTTTAGTACAATCAGAAAATCAACCATTGTAACTCCAAAATTACATTACCCTTGTAGCGGTGGGGACTCATATACAACTTTCGACTTAAAAACCCAAGACCATTTAGTGCAATGCCACGGCACAAGGCGCAAGATAGTGGACTGGCAAACACCACCGAAGCCTAAACCTAAGGTCAACGGCAGACGGTAGGATAAAGACAGCTTCCCCATGCGATTCCACAAGGAATTTATCGATTCCTTAGAGAAGGAAATACCTTCACGGGCTGATTCGAAACCCCCGGAATTCGAGAAGCTCTGCGATGCCACAAAATACTTCACCGAAATATGCCCACCGTTCATGGAAAGGAGAGTCTGCTGCACATCACGCAAGAGATCACCATCTCTTAAACATTCTAAAAATAGAAAGAAGGAACAGGACATAGTGGCGCCTCTGGCTGGCACCAGATAACAGGCGAGGAGCCCACAACCACATACGTCTGGACAACTAGAAGGGCGGCGGGCCAGCACTAACTGGCCCTTCACCCATTCGGGGGGAGGGGGGGTTGTATTATGCTGCACTGATATATCTGTCTTTTGCTATACCATTATTCACTACTCTTAATATCGACCTGTCCTCAAGGGGTAACCCACGGCCATCCGTATAATGACAGGCCAACCAGAAGCCCAACTCCTAGGACCTACCGCGAGGACACTTGCCCAAGAGCTAGGGGGCAGCACACTGGTGCTGCGCCCGAAAACCCACAGCTCTCCAACCGCAAGGGAGCCCCGAATCCACACGCCCAAAGGGCAAAACTGAACCCACGAGATACGGAAGTCCCAGTTGGAGTGGACACGGAATCATGATATAGCACATCCAAGAGGCTGGAAGATGGCTTCTGGAGCCGCTATGCAACTAGTATTATAGCAGCGGACAGCTTGCCACGTCTCGTGCCCCTTGGGAGGCGTGGGATACTGCTTCGCAGTAGATCCTCATGACGTTAAAACACATTGGACGGCTCCTTCAGGTGAGACTCCGAATTCTGGTAGCGCTCGTGGCCGCACAGCTGGCATAAGTACGTAACGTACTAGCGCGGGTCGTTATTGATGCAGAGGGCATTGTTAAGAGGCGACGCGACTTGGATATCGTACATACTGTGCCAAGCGACGACGAGAGGCTTCCGGCCGGCCTTATCGAATTATCGCTTCATAAACTGCATCAAGACGATGGCAAATAGAAGCGGAATGGTCAGGGAGCAGGACAAGATACGATGAGTGTATGGCTAGACCGTAAATTGATGGGCATCTAGGTCAAGGGAGTTAAAACAGGGGGACATAAGAGCACATTTCCGGGAATCCCATGCCGTAGAGCGTTGACGGAGGTACCGGAGTGAACCGGAGCGGCACTGATGATTAAGAGGGTCAAAACAATGTCAGCCATAGTCGACAAGATGATGCGAGGGATCTTACCTATTTACCCCTTGTGCCTCCTCGTGGGGGGGGGGGGGGGGGGGGGGGGTGTACGAAAGTCTCACCAATTGAGCCATCTAGGATCCAAAAAGCATGATCCTTATGATACTTGATATCAGTCAATAGTTAGAGACAACATAGAAAGGCTCAAGGACCGAAAGGCGTGGTCTAGAAATTAGTGAATGATATGCGAGGTGATTGAAGGCAAGGTAAGAAGAGGCAATTGACAACGAGGTAGAAATAAATGGAAGGCAAAACGTAGAAAAAAACTCAGACCTAGAAGCTGGGGCCATTTCGATAGCGGCAATGATAGAATCTAGAAATGTAGGGAGCAAAAATCAAAAGCAGGATTCCAAAAGCTACCATATGAGAAATATTGTGAATAGGGGTTGGAAAAATTCTGAACGAGGAGCATGCTTGAGCATCCTGGCTAGGAGAGTTGGTGAAAAGAGAAAACCGATCGACGTCCAAGATAGGATGCGAGCTGGCTACCAGGGGTCAGATATTTCGACTTTCGACCTCTTAGACGGGAGCTTGCGGTATTAGGGCGGCTGACGTAGCGAGGCTTGCCTCGGATGAAGAGGTCGTTGTATGTACTATAGAAATACTAATAGGAGCGTCAGCGTAGGTCGACGGATCGTGCGTTTCGTCTGAGGATTCTTAATGGCACAGCCGTTCAGGGGACCGAGACTTTATTCATCCTGGAGCGTCGGAGACGGGGGTGCAAGCCAACCGAGTGACCAGCTAGGGAATCTAGTAATACGTACTGGAATCTATGGGTCGACGAATAGTGCCGCCCTCTTGCGGTTTGGGGTTAATGAGGGTTCTTTCCGAAGCGTTGGCGGGTGGGAGATGATTGCAAACAGGACTAGATATAGGACCGAACGCTTGGGAGGAAAGAAGTAGTGTATCTCCATTGACAGGGCAAATGTTGAGATCGGTCGATAGCTAGCGGCGCCATAAGACATTTATCATCAGTCTATCGAATACAGATCGTCTGTTCGTCGTTGTGGACTTCTATCAGCCACTGTAAATGATTATTAACTATTGCGAAGCTGTATTGACTACTTAGGTTAGTACAGAACGCGCTTTGAAAGGTTTTTTTCCCAAGGGCTTTTTCCAGCTGTTCAACAGCTGCTCCTAGCTGAGATAACTGATAGCGATCAGGGCCATTCCTATAGAGCTCTTCCTATATACTTGCACGGAGGTTGGTTTCAAAAGTTACATATTGATTCTTCAAACGAGGTACCTAGGTCCTACATGGTAAATTCAGGTCCTAGGTACCTACATATGTACTTGTAGGTATGTACCTATGTACTTACAACATATTTATCAATGGATGTGTTCACCACCAAAAAGATGAGAGCCCAGTCCACATTGCACCCCCACTCTTTATCTATTCCGGCACGGCGCCACAAAAGCCCAACCGCCATGATATCGTCATATACTTAACTCTCATGGGAAAAGTGATGCCATAAACAAGGCATGTAAAGCAAAAAGCATATGCAACTATCGCTAGTGTATGTATGTCTTTCCATGGGGCTTAATCAATGTTCTAGTAGATATGAGTCAACACGGCTACCTAATTTATCTACTCGAGCTAGAGGCTCTCCAGCGGTGGAATCTCGTATTACCTATAAAGGCAGCAGGCACGCAAGAGGTAGGCTCAAACGAGGGCAGAAGAACCGTTTGTTACGACGAATTACCACAGCACGTAAAGGCGATATATTCGTATTATCTTTCTAATTCCATGGATTCTTTAGACGCATCCCCGAGAGCTGCATTGCTCGGTCTGCCCAGCGAAGTTCTTCTCCTCGTTTGTGAGGAATTATACAGTTGCTCTATACAACATTTAAATTTCAGCGTTGTCTTCGCCGGCGGAAGAAAGCTTCCATATCAGATGAATATTGCTTCTAGTGATCATACTCGCCTCCACGTACGTCTTACATGTCGGAGACTCAACTACGCCATGATCAAAACGGCAGCCAAATTCAATCATTCAGACCCGAAGTTTGAGAGACCTTCTGTCTTTCATTCATCGCTCATTACACTTAACGACATACTATGCCTACGTGACGCTAATAGGGGTAAAAATTCTATACCCCTATATTGTGTCATTCGGGAAAAGGGGTATGCGGATCTCAACACCTACACATTACGAGAGCCTGTGGTTGACCCCGCTCTCACATACGGGGTAAGACACTTCGCCATAGAATATGACCCTGAAAGTGTGGCTCAGGGCTGGCTTCCGCGGATTAGGTGGAATACGGATCTAAGTGGGCGACAAAGGATTTCGAAGGAAGATACTACAATGTACGCAACGTGCATCGCTTGCATGCTAGTGTATATGTCCGATGTTCAATCATTCACCTTCTTAATCCCGGAGCATGTCTGGCACCAAAGGGTTCCGCCTGGCCTACGAACATGTGTCGGAAACATATTGCGGGGTAAGATATCACATACCACATAGGTACCAGAGATATTTTCAAGGCCATTGTCTAATCTACTTCCCAGCAACTCATCAACATGATAAAAAATCCGCAATACATATGTACGATAAATCGTACTATCATATGAACCATAAAGGCGCAGTCATCGTTGGGATGGGGGAATTAAGCGACATATTACTAGAGGTTCAAAATCTTAGAAACGGATACCTGAAAAGAAAGTGCGAAGTTCATATGATGATTGCTGTGTAAACTAGCAGATTACCTTAGGTACCTTAGGTACCTATTCCGAACCCCGAGATACATACATTAACGCCACGGGGTGGTTTAAGGAGACAACCACAGCGATCATTTTCACCTATATGATTGTTTTAAAGGCTAGAAAATAGTTATAAAACTTCGATATAATCTCTTTTACAATTACTATAGTAAACTTTATATCTTGAACAAGCAAAGCTTCTTTACTAAATTTACAAATAACTATATATTTGAAAAATTTAGGAACCTTTGCTTAAATTGAAATCCCTGTGGGACCCTTTCAGTGTGGCTTGGCGGGGGCCATGAAGTCGTATTGGCTAGAATCCGAGGATACCGCAGGTGAAATAAGGTCTCCCCCTGGGTTTCAATAACTTAGTACTTCTACACCTCGTGCCTCAGTCTGCTAAAGACTTTTTTATTAATACTGTTGAAAATCGCGTTGCGATTTATATTAAGGGTGGAAATCCTTTAGGTACCTATACCTACGGCCCGACTATGCCTCCGGCGGCCCTCCGGGGGCGCTCGATGAAGAGCTCGTGATGATTTATGGAGTTGACAGCTCACAATGCATTTTACGTAGTCAAGGTAGTTCATTAGTACTTAATCATAACCACCTATCTAAGCAAAGGAACAATTTATAATTATACCAATGTAAAAAGGGGCAATGAGAGCAGGCCTTCTCAGCCCAGTAGCTCACCCTCCCTCCGAGTCCAATCCGCCAAGCGAGCCACAGCTGTTTCTCTCTGAGGACGGCGAAGGCATTCCCAGCCGAACACCTCCTCAAAAAAGATAGCATCTAATCTCTTGACATGGGAGAGTGCCACGTAGGTGAGACCAGATTAAAATTCCCTGGCAGCTATATTTAAAACGACCTTCTCCGAAGTAGAGCCTTAAGACTTATACACGGTAATGGCGTAGGCCATAACGAGAGGAAACTGGGTGCGCTTGCATTCAACGCCCTTGTACGAGAATGTCCTGGCGGATCGGAATATAGGGATGGCCGGGGCGTCCTCAAATATGTAATCCTCAGGACCAGAGTATCTATAAGCACGTTAGAATTGAGAAAAAAAGGCAGTTCCACATGACTTACTTGTTAAAGGCTATAAAAATGATATGAGAAGCTTCTGATCGCCAATCCAAGCCTTCCTTCCACGTTATTTGCTTGATGGTACCCATTGCGCCATTGACCAAGCCCCAAGGAGTGTAAATATTCTCCGCGAGCATGACTTAAGCGCCAACGCAGATAGGAAAATGCATCTCCAGATTGCCTGCCTCATGAACCAAAGCCCGGTTTTATTTATGGCCAGTTCCAGTGGCTGAAACATATATGACAGGCTGCTCAAGCGAGTCCATGTGCCTATAATTGTAGGAATCCATTGCCGCATTAGTGGGATACACACATACAGCGTCGTTAAAGCTGGCGACCTTGTTAGTGGTTATAGACTTATGGAACCGGCAGCGAGTGGCGAATAGCTCCCATATCTCTCGCGTACATGACATCGTACGCACGGCACGTAGGGCATTTCGAAAGGCAGCTTGCTCGGCACCTTGTTGACGCATAGAGGTTTTAAGACGGAGAGTCTTGTTGATGGAGAAGTACGTAGATTGGCCCGTTAACTTAAGTGGGGTCAAGTTGGCTTTTGTATAATATAGAGGCTTGTTAAAAACAGGCGGCAGCTGGTAAAAGTCGCCTAGAAGGATAATGTTCACACCGCCAAATATGGTGCCAAAAGTGGTCTCGGGAAAGGCCTGCTGTAACCATTGAGACACCATGCCGAGGAGGCTTAACCTAACCATTGGTTTCTCGTTAATCACAACGTATTTCACATTGTAAAATTTCTGCTGAAGATACGTCAGCGCAGCCCCAGCCAAAGGCTTAAAAGACCCTTTTTTTAGAGGAAGTAGAAACACCGAATGAAGCGTAAGACCGTGAATCTCGTTGGAAGCAACTCCAGTCGGAGCATAGTGGACAACAGGATCAACGCCGCCGGCCTGTGTAGCCATCCGATGTAAATGGGCACATAAGACCTTAAAAACGAACAACTTGCCACATCCGCCGAAACTATCAACGTTAAACGGGAGCGGTCCTATATTCAACCCGTTAAGCACAGCTTGGTAATGATTGACGTACCGGTTAAACATGATACGCTGTTCACAATTTAGAAGATCCACCTGCTGCAGCGCGACATCGTCGTTGTTCGCAGGAAGACGCTCTCGGGCGCCAACAATCATCGGCCAGTAGACCGAATTGGTATCATACTGATCGAGCTCGGGATAAGTGCCAACAAAGGGAGCCCAGTCGTACTCGAGATCGATATCGCGCCGGCCAAGGTTGTCAAACTCCATAGCAAGATCGAGATCCCTATCAGGAAGTACGTTAGCCAGCTCCGCCTAACCGCCAGCAGCAGCATCCAGAGGGATATCCTAATCTTCGAATTCATCGTTGTCAATAGGAGGTTTAATATCCAGAGCGTAATAGTTGTGGCCGTGATCACCATGGCGGGCCTGGCACTTTGTAAAGGCGGCAGTAAATGTCGCAAATCGAGTACCCTCCATAATAAGAAGGTTCTTTAAGCGGTGGAAAGGGTGATTAAGTATTAACTTAACCCTGTAGTACTCCTTGTGCTTGGCGGTGTTCCGCTTATAGACCGGGAAGTAATTTAGGATGCGAGGTTTACCTTGGGGACGAATATGAGGAGGCGTAGCACCCCATTTGTATAGAGTTAGCCACTTAAAGTAACTGACCCCCTCTAGCTGTTGCAGACTTGGCCTGGACTTGTATTTCTCGAGGTTGCTTCTTCCGGACGTAATCTCACCAGCCTCCGCCATGAATTGGTTAGGCTGCTCATCCTCAGGGCGGCAGTCAACAGTAACGACAAGTCGAGAACTCTGCACCAAGGGAAGCTGCATCAGCTGATGATGGATCTCCTGATGAGACTAGTTTTGTTTGCCTAGAAGCTTGTTCAGAAGACGGCACACGAGCGGCAAGAGCGGGTTCCTCGCATTCAGATGCGGCAATACCTCCCGAGAGAGGTCCAGGAAAGACTGCGACTTGACCTCGGCTTTGGAACAGTATTTGGCCACGTACGCCTTCACCGCATAAACATCTGTGCAGGGAGAGATGTCCAAATTAGCCTTCCAGCCGATATGCAAGGTGGCGTTGTAAGGGTTGAGCCGGTGATCATTTCTAGCCGGAAGGAAAGACCAATGGTTTCGGGTTCAGCCCCTTGCCAACTGAAGGGAGAGCCTCCAGAGAACGAGGGAAGTAGAAACGGCACTGAAGATTGGCGAGTAGAATCCTAGCCTTGACTATACTGTCCAGAGCCGCCGCACCGAAGCCGGAAGCTCTGTCTTGGTGTGCTTGTAGCCATGCCCGATTCGCAGCTCTAACGTCGTTGATGTCCTGGGCAGTGAGTTCACGACGGCGACGGTTATTTTTCTTGTCGCGGAGGCACCTAACGAGAGAGCATATGTGAATCTGAACCCGCAGAAGGATCTCGCTCAGTTACTGCCAGGTCGGAGGTTGATTCACGGCAACAACAGACAGGCAGGCATTGGCGCCTGCCAACTGATTACCAATGGGTATAGCAGGTGGAATCAGATTGACGGCGCTGATATGAAAGCCCCAAAACTGGGCGAAGATATCTTGAGATTCTTCCGTCTGCATATCCGGGGGCGCGGTGAGACCGGGTCGATGTCATAAACCCATGATCGTGAGGAGCACCGCGAGCCTGCCACTCGTAGCGATTCCACTAATCATCGACGCGGAACTTTGGCAAGACGACACACTTCATGAAGTCGTTGAAACGGTAATAAAAGTACTAAGCAATAATATAAGGATTCTCAATAATATTCAGCCGGGCTATCCGAGCCTTCTCCTCCGCGGGAGCAGCACGCCACTCCGCATACCGTGGCAGGTGCCGCATCTGATCGTCCCAGTGATAATCGGCAGCACTGAAGGTCAAGAACAGGCCGGGGCAACCCAGAGCGTTGACCATAGCATCAAGCTGGTTTTTCTTGTTTTGCCAGAAAGGGCGTGTGCCGCTAATCTTGTAAGCGTTGCGGACGATGGAGTTGATCAGCGCGTTGGCTTCGGCATCACGCTCGGCCGAACGGCGAACACCAGGATCAAGCAGCTCGCGAAGCTCATCAACTGTGTATTCGCGCTCCTGATCCCGGCGGAGCTTATTGACGTAGAAGGAGCTGTTCTGATTTATACGTTTCCTCATGATCTTATTAAATACTACGAAGGCAAACCGGAGATAACACGCGAACCGCCTATCTCTCCACTTCATAGCATAATCAACGTACTCATCAAAGGTGGGAGGACGCTCACACTACCTGAGGAACTCCGCCTTGCCATTGGGATATAAAGTAGGAAAGGCCGACGACAACAAGGGGGCGGTCTCATTGAATTCATCGATGGGCGTGGCACGAAACGCAGGCATCTCCATACGTCCCTCCACAGCAAGATCAACTTCACGACCGCGGCCGCCGGCATGCTGCTGCAAGCGCTGGATTTCGGTACGATCGGCGACAAGATCAGGGACAGCAGATCTCTCGTATTCGTTCATGGCGGCGATGAGATCGTCATCAGAGATGTCATCAACGCCGGCCATACTCTCACCTATCACAAGACGCGTTAAAATCTCGTCAATAACGTTGCCATCTTCAGGGAGCTGGCCAAGGAAATCCTCCAAGATCTCTACAGCGTCGTTCATATATTCAGGGTGATGGCAAACAAGGTAACGAAGCCACATGGCAATCACGGCTCGCCGAACCCTGAAATCCCTCAGAGGAACATTACGCAGGCGTTCGTTAGACGGGACTATGAGAATGATGTCGAGGTCTTTGGGCAGAAGAGGAAGCGCCCGGTAGACCTTGCCAACGTCTCGCAAGAACGAGCAGATGTGGCCCTTGTATCGATGCTGCATACCACGATACTGACAAACCTCCATAGCAACGTGAACCTTAGCGATAAGCATTTCCTCAACCTATGATAGCTAGGGGAGCTCAGCAGGCACCTCTTTAAAATCCATATGATTCCCAGCGGAATAAAAAGGAGTTAACATATCATCCTAATCCTTCTTTTGGCATTTCGAACAGATGCCATTGATAAAATGCAGGTCGAACCACCACTATTTACACTTGCCGCATTCGTCCATAACATGTTTTGCCAACTCAGCATTAAAGTCGTTCAAGAGGCCAACGTCAACATCCGTAACAGCATGCTCCTGAAGCACACGCACACGAGCATCGTCCCCAATCAGGGGATCCCATTGGGGAGAGGGATTCACGAAGTTGCGGTCCAACGCAGCCTCACGAACCTGCTGTGCGGCGGCGGCGGCAGCAGCGCGGGCGGGATGGTGTCTCTACGCAGGAGGAGGGGAAACAAAGGGGTCTTCGTCGCCGCCGCCGGCACCACCTGGGCTAGATGATCGAGAGGACGTCGGGGAAAAGAGTTCAGGATCAAGCATACCGGTGCGGATCATGCAGGCGCGGTATGCTTCCTGTTCTGCACGCTCTCCTTCATCATCAACGACGGCAAAAAGGTCAATACAAAGGCGTTCGTGATGAGCCTCGCAACACCATCTCATCTCGGAAGCAAGGTTCTAGCCGGTAACCTGGTTATTGCAATAGGTGCAGACCAAGCCGTGAGCCTCTATACCGGGGTTGCCGATACGACGATGGGAAGCACGAGGAATGTAGCAGATGCTACAGACGAAGTAAGGATTCTCCGGGTCGAATTATGAAGCTCCAGGGTAGCCTCCTCCGCCGCCGCCAACGTCAAGTTCGCCATCACTGCCCTGCCTGCGTTTCAGAGTTCCAAGAGACGGCGTGGACGACGGCTCTTCGCCAGCTCGATGGCCAGCTCGATGCTGACGTCGAATACGCTCTTGTTCGGCACGAGCTTCCGCAGTTCGAGGAGAATCGTCGGGGTCTAGACCGCGACGTAGAGGAGTCGTGTATCTACCCGGCTGGTGGCCAATAGTGTGCGGCTGGGCTGGCGGGGGCGCGGGTCGAATAGGAATGGATGGGTTAGCAGGGTTAGCAGCCATCAGCGATGCCAACGTGGGCTGACCTGAAGGTCCTGCTACACTTTCAGAGTCCTGTCGACGACGTCGGCGTGATTCGGCATTCTTGGCATTGGCGCACTCCAAGCACCTGTCAGACGTAGCGGAAGCGAAATCACCAGCTTTCCATTGGGAACAGCGAGGACACCAACGAGGGTTTCTTCCCTGCAAATTGTTAGGAATCGGAGGGCACGGCCTAGGAGGGCGACCAGTACGCCCACGACCGCGAGGAGAGCCACGACCGCAGGGAGGCCCACCAGGTGAACCAGCAGCGGTAGAAGCCATGCGAATTCGCGCGAGAATTGGAACGCATTAATACAGAGGAAACGAAGGCTTCAGAGCTGAAAAGGAATCAATTTGGCGAATAGCTCGAAAGCGTGTTGTTGTGGATGGTTGCAAAATTCAAGGTTTGGTGCAACAAAAAAAACCCAACCTTTTTTAAGCTCGTTGCTGTGGCACGGGATAAGGGTTAGCTACACATGATACCCATTACAGCAGCTGAGAAAGGAGACGTGTATTAAAGAAAGTCCTCTAACCTGGATACATATCTCTAATATATGAAGTGCATTCATCAATTCCTATACGCATTAAGCCATTCCATTAACACAAGGAGCCGCCATCGTGTGACCGATAATAGGAAGGGCATGAGGTGCATAAATCTCTTCCTGCACCTTGCCGGTGTCGAGGATACCTCTGCTCCTATAGAAGTCTTCGTCATCCAAATCAGACTCAGGCTCTTCGTCATCGACAGAGCTATCGGAGTCACTTCCAGACCAGAAATCAGACCGAGGCCGCTTTCTGCCTCTTGACTCGTCGTCGCTATCCTCGTCCGAGGTATCAAGGTCAAGACTGTCATAGCCGACGGCCTTAGCGGTGAACGCCCACAGGTCGCAGTCCTCATCTTCATAGTCCCGCTCGTCAGCGGGTTGCTCGTCCTGGCCACCACTAATCTCAGATTGGGGGCGCTTTTCACCAGCGGCGCGAGTCTTGGAAGTATCGGCGACGGTCATCGAAAACTTAGGTATATTTGTCCCTCTTGCATACCTGTGGACCTTCTCTAGCCCTTGACGAAGGCACATGAGGATAGGGCTTTTCATATTCCTACACAGAGGAAACGTGAAATCGTTGAACACGGAATACGCGAATCGAGCAAAGATGAACTCCTTATGTATACCAACGAGCGGCATGATTTCGTGATTGTGGTATGAGTTGTAGAGATCGATATAGCCGCGTCTCGATTGAGCTGGTGGCTGGAGGACGTGGACGAGTAGCTTGTAGGGGTTTTGCCCTTCACCCACGGGTTTTGGAACCATCATAAGGATCTTGTCGTCAAGAGATTTGTGCACGTCGGCACGGAAGGTGATCAGATTCGAGCTGTCGTTGATATTGATCTTCGATGTGTAGAACTTCATATAGTTCGGCATGCGATTGGCACCAAACCACTGCCTCTCTGCTTTGGGGACGATGTGGGCCACGTTGAGAGCGCAATGACTTCCGGTGAGATGGCACGGCTCGTTGAGGATATCGGTATCGAACACGCAGTTATGATTTCGCGCCGCGTTGTCCACGTCTGAGCTAGAAACATGCTGCCACGGCTTTGGCACGTTGTTATGAGGAAACATCCAATGTTCAAAATTCGGAACGACGGGATACGGCTCTGTACAGCTATGATCAGTACCTAGGTATGATAGTTGGCAATAGACACCCATACCTTGAGGATCAGGATATGCAGGGACGTGGAAATAATACTCGTTCTCTCGAAGGATATCATCCGGAGGGATAGAGATGCGGTCCTCCGGATTAGGAGACGTGGCTAGAAAAGGTCCCTCGGAGTCAGGTCCACGTCCTTCACCTTCCTCCCAGGCATTGTCAACAATGACACAACATGCGTAATAGGCGACGTTATAGTGGACGCCTCCCTTGTCCGAGGCTGGTAGTACAATAAAAGGGGTATCGGGATACGAAGGATGGTAGATGTTGATATAAGAAAGGAGCTTTTGAGATTCCTCGCCTATTAGAAGTTGGCCAACAGTAACAGCAGGAGAGTAACTCATAATTAATAGGTAATCTAGTTTATACGAAAAGCCTTAAAGCAGGCTTGTATTGGCAAATTCACGCCGTTGCCTACTTGCACGGGTTGAACACCTCGGGCGGGAAGGGCGTGGGTGTGTTCAACCCGCGCAAGTAATGCCCGTGCAGGTGATCACTTGACATCGGCTTATAGAATTATCCAGATCCGTCAATCCGTTATTGGCTGCCTACATACGTACGTACCCACCTAAGCTTTCATTGGCCGTTCAAGCTCAATTACTATTCGAGCAATACACGCATCAATACACGTATAATTTAGTAATACTTGTTGTTAATTTCAAAATAGCCACGTTTTGAATTTATTCGACATTCATAAAAAGTCAATAGGTTAGGGGGAGACCCCCTGGAACCCCCCTTTCGCCTTTTTGCCTGCGGCGCCACACCTGGGGCTTAACGGCCCATTTATTATCACCCGCCAAGCCACACTGAGGGGTCCT
This sequence comes from Hypoxylon rubiginosum, assembly GCA_902806565.1. Taxonomy (NCBI): domain Eukaryota; kingdom Fungi; phylum Ascomycota; class Sordariomycetes; order Xylariales; family Hypoxylaceae; genus Hypoxylon; species Hypoxylon rubiginosum. The sequence goes on along the minus strand of CADCXA010000060.1, from coordinate 308,800 downwards.
AGGGGATTCAAATATATATTTGTAAATTTAGTAAAGAAGCTTTGCTTGATAATATTTCTTAGGCGGGCATATCTATAAAGATGGTACTTTATAAGGTGCACACGGATAAATAAGGGAAAACCGGTTTAATAGATTGGTTTATTATTTTATATATCGCTTGGTTATTAGGAATTCAAAGTTAGTATTTTTTTATATTTTTAATATTTTTAGAATGTAAGATCTTTTTTTCACGTTGTGAATTTATAAAGTTTATTCGTAACGCCGGTAAGCTCCGCCGCCGCAACTTATCCAAAACCTTCACCTTTTCCAACACCACACACACATCTCAAGCCGGCTCACCCTTAACGTACAGTGCGCATTCGGTTACCATATGTTCTTTTAAACCGTTATTAAAGCGTGATTCATGCGATATCACTCTTGAATCATTTGGTATTATTTTTACTTGTCTAGTCCAAATAATTGTTTGGTCCAAATCCCCAGATTTTATGAACTTTTACGATCATTCTCGATCGATATCGTTCGAGCTTACGTGGTCTGTGGGATCCTTTCCTGGTTTGTGGGGAACGTTTCCTGGGGGACCCTTCCCGATTTTAAAAGACCCCTTGGTTTCGTTTTGGCTTTTCCATATTATGGGAACGGTATCTATGACAACCGCCGTCACCGGGTCAAGGAAGCGGACCTACGCCCTCATAAGCAAAGATGGCGATAACCAACACGCCAGCTCTCGTCCATCGAGCCCATTACCTTGTAATACAGCACATTCCGGCTCTCTCGGGCTTGATTGGGAACAGGTAGAGGCTTTGGACCAAAACGGGGCGGGTTATCTTCCGGCTCCATTTCATGCGCCCGATATTCCTCGTTACACTGGCGAAGACAACGATCAGCCCATGCTAGAAGACGACGGAGATTTGGGCAAGTACACGGACTGGGTCTTGGCTAGGATTAGAAGGATGTTGGTGAGCAATACTGTGGCTTCGATGCTTGACGATTCATGTGTACATATATGAGGCCCTGTTGCTTTCCTAAGTAGGCACCTTGCTAACGATTCAATAGCTCACTGTCAAATGGACCCTTTCGCTAAATACACAATATAAGAACCGGGTCCGTCGCTACAAAAAAATCAAGTTGAATGGAACGCCAACCACCAACCATGAGGGTAAGTTCCTATCGGTCTTCTTCAACCAACCCAAAGGTTCTAATCACCGTCAGCTGCTTACGCACAAATGTGTGGCATTGTTTTGCCTCCGGAACAAAGCTGCACCAATTGTAAGGCGAATAATAGCAAATTTCGACATTGCGTTGTTTTGTCTGGCTACCTTAATGGTGCATGTGCCGGCTGTCACTATAACAATGCTGGGAGCAGATGCTCCCATCGACCTAGTACGTGGCACATAGGTACCAACAAAACCTGCGCGATGGTATCTAACTTCTCTAGTAGCTAGCAATAAACGTACCAAAGTAGGCGGTATACCTGTCACCGTTCCTATATCAACTTCGACTTCTCTCGAGCCGGACATTCCGCTACCGGCCCCTAATGAGGGTATGGAGCCCGTGGCGAAGCAAAAGTCTATTGACACTCGCTTCTCCGAAGCAATTAGAGCAGTTCGAGACTCATTGCTTCAACTGCTTACTGTAATAGATGAAGTGTGCGGACCTGTTGGTCACCCTTAGGGCCCAGACAGGAGTCACGGAGCCCTCATGGCCAGAATAAGGGCTAAGGGGCCCGGATAGGGGTTACGGGCTTATGGGTATGAAGGAAGGGATGAGCTTGGGAGCTAGGCCTCTTGGCGTGTAGGTCCCTTTGTCCCGACCTCCTGTATACATGTAGGTATACATGAGACTTGGTAGCCCCCTACGTGCATAGCTTGGTATCTTGCCAGCTGCGGGCCAGCTGTAGATTGTTAAAACTTAGGCCATTGTGCAACTACACGGCGACCTCTAGAATCGGCCCATAGCCAAACACGCATTGCTTTGCAGTTTCATTGCAACGTGTTGGAAAGATGTACAAACTAGATGGGACTATTGCGTAGAGAGAGCTCTACCAAATGTATGGGTTACGACTTTTATCATTCCGAGCTTCACATGCGGCTCACCAGTGTCCTTAAGATGTGGCCAAAGTGGCTGGGGAATGTCCAATGTCCACAGTTACACAATGGTGAATGGTGTTCTTCCCTTTTCCCCTAGCTACCTATTTATTTCCCCAAGTGTGCAACCCGATCTGCCCGATTGAAGATGCCTGTAATTAAAATACTGTAGGATGGTTACCTAATCAACGGGAATATCAGCCGATTCTAAAGTGTAGCAGGAAAAGTTAGATTTTTCCTTCTACAACATCAATTTACCCTCCTGAGCCAACACTACCTACATACCAGCATACATGCAGACATGTAGGTAGGGGCTCCACAGATGACAACTGCTTAGCACGCGAGGCTATGTGGATACCACTGCCCTACTAGCTGCCTAGTTGCATGGGATATGACTACCTGGTACCTACCAGGCAGCCAGGTAGGTAAGCTCTTCGCGCAATAATCATCTCTTCAGCTCTGAACATCAAACTAGGTACGCTGGCAAAACCCGCGCGGTTGGTTACGCGTACAGACACTTACAGACACGAATAAACGAATATAGGCTCGATACATATGAAACTAATGTATCTATGTAGATAGCCATATGAAATGCGAAACCGATCATGTATGTTGAATGATTGCCGAGCACGTATTCCTAAAGTTATCGCAGTTCAAATGAGAGGGTTCAAATGGGAGGGCTGGCTCTTGTATCTACGTGCTACCTACATAGGTATGTAGCTCGTAGGGCGTTACGTGCTGGTGCCGTAGGTAATGTGTACCAGTACCATAGAGCATCTACAACGACTCGAATAACTTTATAATCAGGACACGCATCGGATCGAGATAAATATTAATAGAAACATCTTAATCAGGAACATCCTTTCGAATGCAATTGTAAATATCACAAGTTCAAATGAGCTGGTACGACGGGCAGGCTGGCAGGGCGGGCTGTTGGTGACCCCGCCTTAGGCAACGTGCGGATGCTATATGTAGGTAGTGGCCCGAAGCTCTGCTCTGGAAGCTCTGTTCTGCTCTGGATCCTGCGAGCTTAATGAATGGTTAAAGTGCCACACTGCAAAACCAAGCGATGCGGAAATAACAATAAGTGTGAGAGGTCCTTTATGCTCTTGTCTCAGCCTTTACCTATCATGATATCAACAAGATGCTGCTCCTTCCCGTTCCTTTCCAAATCATTTCCCGTCCCTTGTCCCTTGTCCCTCGTCCCCATCACTTTCCAGTGTTTTCTCATGTTGAATTAATAGATCAACGAGATCATCCTTTTTCTGATATCCCTTGGGTAGAGTAATACCAAGACTTTTAACTTTGTCAAGCAGGTCCTTCTGGGTTTCTGCTTGGTAGCTAAGTCTCAGAATCTCTTTCTTCTGAGTCGCGTTATCCTCCGTTAACCTTTCAATCTCTGCATTTGCTTTCCGTAGTTCGATATGGGTGCTATTGGACCTTTCCTGAACATATCTTGTATCCTCCCTCTCACCGACCATATTGTCCTGCAGCTCCTTCTCACTCTTCTCAAGTGATCTGATCCATGTTTCCAACTTTTTGACTTTGTCGCGTAGTTCGGAGATCTCTATGAGTTGTTGATCATTTATCTCTTCTAATGCTCCACAAGTTTTAGTCAATTCAGCAATCTTAGAGAGATGTTGTGGCTCCATGACAGTATTATTGACTTTCTTGTCTTCCTTGTGGGTATTAGATGATGACTGATGGGACTTCGAATATTCTTGTAACTGGTTGTTTTGCAACTTGAGCTGTGTTTGCAATCCCGAGATCTTGGATTCGGCTCCCATTAGCTCGACACGTTTCTCCTGTAGTTCAGCTTGAGTCGTTTCTAACTTCATCTCAAGCTCTTCTAATTTGGCCTGTGCGTATTGAGATCGCGTTCGTTCGTCTTTCAGTCTCTCGTAGATAATCCGAGTGTCTTCCTCGGCTTCGCCGACCCCTGACTCGCTAGCGATGCTGTTTGTTTGTCGGCTAATTCCTGTGAGACGACTCAGCTATATTAATAAGTTGTCTTCCATATTGAGTTGAAGGCGAGGGAATCTAAGGTAAGACTGCTAGACCTACGAGTTTTGTCTTGTGCACCCAGCCACTGATTAACGGCAGATGAGCTAGAGTGGACCACGCTTGTGCCCTTTTCCCTGTCCGCATTGATTGCTTGAAAAGATATCGAGAACAGATCATCTGACATGTTTGAGACAGTGCTGCCATCTACGTCCCGCTGTTTCGAATCAGTGGATGCTGGTGTCTTGTCTATGCAAGTAGCTATATGCCGTAGCAGCACAGGTGTCATTTGCCAAGCTGATGCCCTATATGCTTTATCTTCATCATCCTCGGACATCCATCGACTGCACTGGTTGGTATACATAGCAAGTACATCTTGCGGGAGTAGGCTGAAGACGTCCGGATTGTTCGCGCGAATATATGCTACGGAGGGTAGTCTGAGATGTATCACAAGCATATCAGCATTGTAGTCGATTTCGTGGGCCAAGGAACACAAAGAAGTGGATAGGAGTTCGGCCATCTTGACAGTACAAAATGCAAAATGATGTACTGGAGGTAGGTAATTCACATGCTAGAATCGCGAGGGAAGTACATTTATTATATTGTAGCTTAGGATGCCCCTAAGGAACTAATAGTGGTCGACAGGGCCCAAATAGACTGCGCACCAGGCTGGAGGAAGAGCATAGAAGAAAGGCGACCTGTCACCGGCCTTGCAATACTACCAACTCTATGACCCCTTTTGTAATAGCCACTAAAGAATTCTCAAACTGGTAGCTTTGTCATATGATTCTACCTAAATCTACAACCTTCTCCTATGCCAGGACATTATCCTTTACTGCCTGGGTAGTATCACGGACCTGGCTTTGTCACGATGCATAACTAAAAGGCAAAGAAATAACGACGTTGCGAGCTATAAACCTAACTACAAAGTGCTGCCTGCATTCATTAGGTACAGGCACCTAAACCCTTTGCTTTCCAAGCCTAACCTCCTTATCCAGGCCAACACTGCAATTTCTGTCTAAGTGATCCAAGGCCGAAAAGCCAGGGTTCTGGTGCTCACAAATATTATGGGACAGGTGCAGGCCCCTGACAGAAGCTGCAGCATTTCTGTCCGACGGGGAGTATGGCTACCAGCGGGGTTGTCAGGAAAGCTACCTAGCTAGAAGTGAGCACTGGCGGAAAAAGAATCAACACGATCGCGACAAACACGGACAGCTATACAAGGCAGCGAACCGACAGAAGCTAGGCCGGGGCAACACCCCTGCGATCGAACGGAGAGCCCGTTGAAAGGATATTGCAGATAATGTAAGACACAGGCGCTGCATAACTATCCCCTGGAGATACCTACTAGAAACTTCCTGGTGCCTTGGGGAGTTTTAAACTACCTAGGCATGATTGTCCTAGATGCTTCCACTATCTCTAGCCTTCGTGGGTAGGTACCTACCTAGGCAGTTACTGTTGTGAGTCGCCTAATCGTCTGAATGAATATCTCTGAGTTTATGGCCTGTGCTGCCAGTTTCTTTGCGCCTTTGGCGTTATATTAGCACCATAACGCCCTCGCCCCCCTTTACATCGTTCATATCCTACATACCCACGTCAATTGTCTGTCTACCAGATGACTCCCTAGATACATAAGCAACCATGCCTTATTGTGTTGGTATGTCTAAATCTTCCCTACCTAACTTTCCTAACCCCTACCTAAATAACCTATGACATTCCTATTGCCGTCGCTACGACACTAGCGCTTCTACTGAATAGGCCGAATAATGGAACTGATATAGTCTTTAGAAATCTCACCTTCTAGCCTTGATAGTTGCCAGGGCGAGGTATGCAAGGATAGCAACGACAAGATCTTGAAGGGTGCCCTTCGACTCGGCGTTTGGGTTATAATGCCCCAGTCCAAGCATACTGGCTGGAAATGGACACATTGGTATGATTTCCAACTTGTATAGAATTGCCGACTACTTAAAATTAACCGACTCACAGGGGATGTGTCTCTAACAAAACCATCTCCAATATCCAAGAGGCTATCTCGGGTATCGATGGCCGCTTCCAATGGGATATGATCAATGGCTACGACGAAATGGAGTAAGTCTGTTATAACCTACGAGGAAATGATATATCGTCTTTGAATTACTAACATTTCGCCGACAGTTCCCGCCCCGACATTCAGACCAAGATTCGACGCGTCGTAGAGCAAGGTCACATTGACCCCGAGGACTTCAAGGATGTAGGTTCTACTTTACGTGCTTAAGTATCCCTAATTTTAATCAAACCTCAACAGGACCACGACTTGAACAACCTAGGCCAGGCCACTACTGGTGACTGTGCCAAAAAGCCAACCACTGGAGACGCAGATAAGGTGGGTATATGCTGCCGTGACTTAGCTATTCTATAACTCACAGATGTCTACAGACCGGCGACGATAAGGAATCTCCCCAGAGGGTAGCTCCCAAAAATCCTGCTAAGCGTGGTCACAATACGGCCGACGAATATGATGAAGAGGAGGAGTCAGAAGTCCAGCCGGCTAAGAAGGCTCGACGTGGCAAGAAGGCCAAGAAGGCTCGACATGGCAAGAAGGACAAGAAGACTCGACGTGGCAAAAAGGCTCGACGTGGTTGTAAGTCCAAGAACGCGACCGAGGAGGACGAGCGCAAGGAGGCAGAGGATGTTACATCTGCTCCCACCAAGAGCAAGGATGGGTTTCCAAACGCGGCCGAGGAGGACGAGCGCAAGGAGGCAGAGGATGCTACATCTACTCCCACCAAGAGTAACGATGGGTTTCCAAATGTGGCCGAGGAGGACGAGCGCAAGGAGGCAGAGGATGCTACATCTGCTCCCACCAAGAGTAACGATGGGTTTCCAAACGCGGCCGAGGAGGACGAGCGCAAGGAGGCAGAGGATGCTACATCTGCTCCCACCAAGAGCAAGGATGGGTTTCCAAACGCGGCCGAGGAGGACGAGCGCGAGGAGGCAGAGGGTGCTACATCTGCTCCCACTAAGAGCAAGGATGGTTGCCCAAACGCGGCCACCCCTATCCACCTCCCTGCCGAGGAGCGGGATGAAGACACGCTTGGAGTTCTTTATTATTACCGCCGCTTATTCCGTGGGTTGAAATTCCGATGAGTAAATCTTATGGTTTCTAGACCTAAAGAGGATAATCATTTCTACAAGTCATGCCTACTCTACTTATGGTAGACTCATACCCGTACTCGTTGCTCGTCATTACTTCATAACTCTTAGGACCGCTAGGTACGCAAATGGTATTGTCGTGAACCCAACCATGCGATAAGGAAGCAACTATGTTACTGCACAAGTCCCGTGTATATACATGAGGTTAGGAGAGACCTAGCTCCCAAGCTCATCCCTTCATTAATACCAACAAGCTCGTAACCCCTAGCCCCCTTAGCCCCCTATTCGGGCCATGGGGATCTCGTGCCTCCTATCTAGGCCCTAAGGGTGACCAACAGGCCCGTGGCCCTACTCAGGTAGGGAATAAGAAGGTCCTGACAAGTATTTACTTTTCCCTTTTCATATGTGGCAAATCTCTAAAGCCATATGAAACTAGTCAAGGCGAAAACTAAAAGTGTGTAATACTAGAAACGGAGGAAGCCTGCAGATGAAAGTTGTAGAGCCAATGCTGAATTCTTGCCCGGCCCCTTTCCATTGACTTGTGTGCCTTTTAGATGGGTGTTATAAGGCCAACCATGCGATGGGGAAACAGCTACGCTGCTATGCAGAGAACTACGAACCTAAAGGGCTACCGAGCTCCGGGTGTATACGAGAGGCCGGGACAAGTCTATCTCCTATCCTATCTCTCTCTCATACTAACTATCAGACCGGCAATCTTAGGTGCTTGGAGCTAAGACCTAGATATTCATTACTACCGACGCTTTCCACCTATTACATCGCCTGTCTTCATAACTACGATGAAGCCTGGTTACCTAATGTTCTAGCTCTTCTTGTCAGGACTTAGGCTCTTGTTACACGAGCTTAGCCCTTACTCTCCGGAAGGTATCGCGGCTTCTAGGATGGCAGGACTGGCCACCTTGGTCACCAGGGATATCAGAGCAGGCATAGCAAAGATGGAATGGGCCCCTTCGTCTGGTAGACCTCTTTGTCCGGCATTCCTGTATATACAAGGACATTGGTAGCTGTTAGGTTCCTAGCTCTTTGTGCAACAACGTCGTTATTTTCCTCATTGCTAGGACGGTCTCGTGACAAGTATTCAGGTACGCACAGTGACCGACCCATCCTCTATCACCTAAGGTGTCACAACAAACCCGGTCGGCCGGATCTTCCCTTGACGAATCATTCTGTGGGACGACTTTACGGCAGGCCAGGTGGAGGTATGGAAGAAACTCTGGGCCGGAGCTTCTTTCTCCTCCAAGACTGTCTTTCCATCCTCACATCAGCTCAACTATGTACCTAGGTAGCATCCATGATCCACCCGATCAGCAGCGGCTCTGCCGACCAGTTCTGCATATATCGGACTCCGAGTTCCAACCCGAACGCGATATGATCAACCGGGACGGTGATGGCTCTGCAAGTCAGGTCCATAGCCCTCGTCACACCAGGGTTGGGTTACGGACCCGTTGGTCACCCTCAGGCCCAGATAGGAGCCACGGAGTCCTCATGGCCAGAATAGGAGGCTAAGGGCCCTGGATAGGGGGTACAGGCTTATGGGTATGAAGGGATAGGTCCCTTTGTCCTGACCTCCTGTACTAGGTATACATGGGACTTGGTAGCCCCCTAGGTTCGTAGCTCTTCGTGCAACAACATAGCTATTTCCTTATCGCATGATTGGCTTCGTGACACCACATTCGCCTCGAGATCGCTTGCCGCCACCGTCATCACCTAGCCTTTCTCGTACATGGTTGCCAAAGGCATCCGGTACAGCGACGTCTGTACGGGAGAGACGCTTATTTTCTTATACATCCCCGACGACCCTTCCGTCGTCTATTACTCTGTATCCGTGCCTAATCTTGATGTACTCGTAGATGATGACGAAAACAGGCTCCACCGCACCCCCATCGCGCAAGTGTTCGCCTTTGTCCTCTGGGCTCTCGGCGCGCCACCACCGCCAGTGTCCCGCAACTTTAGGCACCTGGGCCGTTGAATACGAAAACGTGTTGAAGAAGATCCCCAAGTCTGCCCGTTAGGTAAGCAACCCCGCGCCTCACCCTACAAACCCCAGCAGTGAAATGGCTTCGTACGCTCGCCAATTCGGACACGGTCGGGCTGCCTTTCGTCGGGCGGCGCACCGCGCGAAAAGGAAGGCGAAAACAGCAACGTGGAGGATGTATCTCCTTCCTCGGCCGATCTGCCCGTGCTAGAGGAAACGAACCGGCTTCGACGAGCGCAGCCGGCCGAGAACAAAGACAACAACAACAGTGATACGTGCTGGTTGTCCTGGTGAGACGCAGCGAGGCTGAGACAACTTTATTTCCGATGAATGGGCTGAGGGATGGTTACTTACCTATTAGTGGAGATATCAGCCGATTCTAAAGTGTAGCAGGAAAACTTAGATTTTTCCTTCTACTACATCAATTTACCACCCCAATCCTTCAGGGCCTACACATATAAACCCATCCTAACCAGTTAGTAGCTACCTACAGCGTATCTTGACATGGTATGTCATACACTAAGCAATTAACACGGAACATAAGAAAGTCTAGCTGTTCATGCTGCACCTGTAGATGAAATACGACTGGACGGGCATACAACATCCACATTATTAAAATATATAAAAGTAAATTCCCTAGCTTTTCCAACGCTGGTAAGATGACGAGGTTACTGTTTTAACAATCTACAAACAGCTGCGTGGCAGCTGGCAAAATACCAAGCTGCTCGCTCGCCGCCGGGCACTGCGGGGGCGCCGCAGCGCTCCTGGCGTGGGTGTGTTCAACCCGCGTTCAACTGACCTAAAGTAATATTTTTCAAACATCAACTACGGCTCCACAGTCTCCTGATATATCGTTTTCTGCGACACGATGACCTACTCCTATATCCCCTGTGCGTCGCACGCTCGCAACTACCACTGACCTCTCGACGGCTTCTAAGTCTAGCGCCAATAATAAGGACTCAATGTCGAGCCCGGCATACCATCTTCTAGGCCCGTTGTTATTGGGTGAAATAGACGCCATAGGCTTCACCCTGCCGAGCTCTACGTCGGACTTGCCGCCTGCGTCATTCGATCCTACCTTCTCCGGTCCGGGGCTCTTCAATCCTGAGTCCTTCTCTGACACCGTCCATATCGGCAGCTAGCCCCTTGTCCCCTCTCCGATCCAAAGTACGCCAATCCGAAGAGATGTGCACGGCGACAGGGCCGGGTTAGCCAGCCCGACAAGCCTTCCCGCCAAAAAAGGTCGGCCCCTGACGCTGTTAAGCCCGAATACGCGAGACGATAAGTCGCGCTCGGCATCCCAGCGGCTCAGCTCGGCCACAGAGGACGCGCCTCGTTTCGAGAGCGGCGACCTGCTCTTCTGGTCGGCCGTGTTACCTTGCGAAGACCCCCGCGGAACGCCTATGTTAACGATGCATGTTGTAGGCAAACAGCAAACGTACCGGCTTGACCGCCTTGCATCTGACCAAACATGCGACCGAGGCTATGATCCAAGCGCTCGATGGCTGCGACAGACTCACCATCGTCCTCATCTCTACGACCCCGACCCATACATAAACCCGAGAACGAGCTGGCACCAGAGACGACTAACGGGTCGCAGGCAGCCGGCTATACCTGTCCGTGAGGTGAAATACGCTGCGGTCTCAGGCAGTTCCAGGAGGACAATGACCTGGGCAACATAAGAAGGCCATGATGGTCCTCACGGATGGCCGGTCAGGAAGGGGCGAGGCCTCTCCTACAGATCCTGAAGGGTCGTGGGGTGTTGTAAACTCCGGGATGGGAGGTCTATGTACGACGTGTCCGTAGCCGTCGCCGAGGCCTCCGCAGTCCCCATCACACCCCGGGACCCCTATTGCTGGACTGAGGGATGATCAGGGTCTTTCCTGCCATGCACCCGAGTAGGTTTGGGGGGGGGGGGGGGGGGGGGGGGGGGGCATTGTCCTGGCGGCTGGGAGTCCGAGGAGAACATTACGCGACGGGGCCGACGATCATCCCGGCGGTCATTCTATCAACGTGGACGGCTCGTGTGGAGTCACCATGAGTTACAGCCCGACCGAGCCCTGGGAGGCGGCTCGAGACGAGGGCATCGGGAACCATTTTTTTACGGGCGCCATGATGCTGTGGCCGAGAGCTTTCATCGATGCCCAAGGGGGGCAATGGCATGGCGCCGGTCGCCGGTATGGGCGGGAAGGAAAATACGACGACGTGCCTGGCTGCCGGCTTTGCGGCCTCAGTACCTGCTAAGTTTGTAGGGAACGAGATCTGGTTAGATTTGTGCATTTCCCTTTGTGGTTTATTGATTAGACTAAGGTAGCATAGTACGATTAATCGTATAATATGACCAGGCAGGGACTGTTCTCCTGTTCACTTGATTCTGAATTTCTCAGCGCTGCCTCTCGTTAGCTCCATGATTTGAACTGACCATGTCCTCGATAAGTGTGACTGCTATACTGCTGGGAGACGCGTATGCAAGTATAGCAGAGCCAAACAGTTAAGCTTGTAAAGGGCTTACCTAGTCTTCGTGTGACATTATACAGAGTACCAGTCAGTAGCATGACATATGTTGGAGGCACAAGGGGACGAAGCTCCTTACTGATAGAGAGGTATCCGGTGAAGGAGGGCGGGATCCGTTACTACGCGTAAATTTATCTAAAATCAATTCCCTACAGCAAGTGATAGCAAGTGATGGTTTTCTCATATTTTACCGCTTTCTCTTAACTGCCTATCGAGTATCCCACGTCCGACTCCCCTTATTTGAAAGCCATATGTCGAGGAAGGCGGCGCGCCGACTCGGCGGGCGGACCTCTGCAGCAGCATCTTGCCTTCTCAGTAGCAGCCCGGACGGCGCCCTGGATGTAGCACGCGAGGCGCCCGTTCGTCGCGATATCGTGCCTACCCTGGAGCTCATACTGCGTCTCGTCAATATGAGCAGAGGAAATAACGATGTTGATACTGACGTCGCCGCTCCCTTCTCAGTTGTCGCCCCGATGGTCCAGTTAGGTAATAGTTTAAATTAGCGTCTTATATGGCCTTGGCAATACCAGTGAACAACTTGCCACGCTATTGGTCAAGCCGCAGCTTGTGACGGCCGTAGCGGCTTGGGAGCGTTGGGACAGCGGGTGGATGGGCATCTCTGCGGCTTCGTGCGCGTTCGCCTGCTCGCCCCTTCTCGCCTTCCTCAACACAGCCATTAACCGTCTCCATAATCTACCTGCTTGAACCCAAGTGCGCCGCCGCTTAGACTACTTACAGGAACCGGAATGCAGGTTGCTTTCGCTGCTTAAAGAGAGACTGTGATATAGGAGAGGGCTGATCCAAGTGCAATATGCGACATGGATAAGCCCCAAGGATGTATCGGCGGCAGGCACTTCGGCTCACGGGAAGATCTGATTAGCCACGATCGGCGTGGAAACACAACCTGGACCATGCGCTTACAACACCTATAAGGAATCACAGCAACTGCCAGCTATTTTTACCACCAATACAAGCTTAAATCTACGCATTCTGGAATAATATGATAGCAGCCTGACGTGGGGACATCCTCGTGTAAGTAAGCGATAGAAACACTGATACCGGACGGTTTCGCCATTGCATCGACGAAAAAAAAAAAAAAAAACCTCTCTGAACCATGTAGAAATCACCTGCACCTTTTTCACCTTCTGGGGCTCTTTAATGCATGCACCTGGTCTACATGGCAGTGGCCGTTGCTCCCCGGTGCGTTTGGAGTGGTCGGCGCATTAATTAGCTCGCGTTGACCCAGTAAGTTCGCCAAAAGCTCCTCTAAGTGCACTGAGCTCTGCCCGATAAAAAAAAATGCACCGACTTCTCAATTGGACGATGATGACGGCAAGCTATTGGCCCAGCGCCGCTTCCTTCCCATAGCGCCTTAGTTGCACGATAACAAGAAGGGCTACCTAGGCCGGCCGCACAGGTGGATGCCGGGCGGACGGCCAACCAGGGGGCTCAGGGCTCAGGCCGCGGCCACTCTGCCACTTCAACTGCCCCCTGCGTTAGAGTAGTCCTTAGGTACTCCAGCCCGGTAGCCTGCCTGCAAGTGGTAGGTGTTAAGATAGCTGGAAGGCAGGTACGTATAACGTCTCTGTACTTGGACATCGACCGAGTGTGATGCCCAAGTGCAGACCATGGGTATCGCCACACCAGCGCCTGCCGTCCTTCGCTCTGCCCGGCCTCCGGCGGGTAGAAAAACAGGTATACCTCTCATTTACGGTAGGGAAAACGAGCTATGATGTCGTCCCGCCGTGTACATTTCCCAGTGACCTCTCCGGTGGCATCGTCATGTCCTCTCCGGGGCGAGATACCGTGTCGGTCATGTCCTCATCCCCCCGTCTTCCAGGCCGTGTGCACCGAGGGATGGCATGCCGTGGCAAAGTGCAGGTAGATGCCCATGCCCATGCATACTGGTGCACTGGAGCGCATACGCGACCAAACACACCTTCCCGTTACTACATGCCCCTGGGAACCCATGGGTCCTACGAAAGATACGAATACTTGGGTGATAGCTGTCAAGCGCACTTGGATCTATTCTAGGACTCAGGGTCTGGCGCTCTACCGATTTATGGCTAGAAGAAGGCCCTGACTACAGTATGAGCTGCTATATAGAAGCTGGCTCGTGTTCCCGTCATCGCGAGCACAAGGATAACATGACATTTTCTCAAACAAACACTAGTCTGAGTAGCGGATTGGTTGGAATGAGATGTATGAACACGCCCAAAAGGGCTACTAATAACGCCACAGGCCATCATCTCTTTCCCCCCCTCCCGTAGGTAACTCCTCGCATCTACCTATCCCGCAGCCGTGTCGACACGCTTAGCGCCTTCGCGCCTTCTCTCGCTAATAAGTGTCCTGTCGTCGCCGTCCTCGTCTCCCCCCCTCTTCATCTTCCTTACCCCACATCCGAGTGCCTACTCTCCAACTCCTCGCGTTTTACCCTGGCATCAATCCAGCCTGTTTTTTCTTGCCTCCCGAACCACAAAATCACAGACCTCTTAGCCACCTAGACCGTTTCGGCGACCGTTGGATAGACAAGGGCTATCGATCGATAGGTAAAATAGGTATAGAAATCAATAAGTCAAAGCATGGATGATTGTGGCTAAGTTACATTACGGGGGGTGTGGCTGATAAGTGTGGCTTAGGACAAGCTACACTAGCTCCACACGTGACTCCGCGCATGTGCCGCAGCACAGACCTAATGTAAGTAAATACATCAATTTCAAGACTAAAGCCTAAGGAATCAAGAAGCTATCGTCGTTTGCCAATTCCACCTTGCTAATACCTTCCATAGGTAACACAGATATCCCCAATGGCCCAGACTTAGGAGCTCTGATGGTTCTAGGCTTTAAGAAGTTCTAAATAAATAGGTAATAGTAATGGTAACTTCATATTAATGGGGCACTTCTTAGTTTTAGTCGCTACACATATAGCCGAGTATGCCTAGTATATTCATACTACTGCAGGCAGTTGCAGGCTGGCACTAGCAGGCTGGTAAGTTGGAATATAAATACATAGGTAGCTACGGTGGTGCTGTGGTAATAGGTGATAGGTGACAGCCGGCTGCGGGCTACGGTCAGAGGCCGCTTCATACAAGGCATGTAGAACTTGTCACACCTAATTCCCCACAGCAACTTCGCGACTATCCTTGCTGATACCCAGTCGGCCTCCTCTACGTCCGCGCCATCCACGTTCTTCTGAAGGACCCGGCACTTGACATCCTTACCAGAATTCTTTGTCGGCGGGATCGTATCGAGCACGCCCTTGGTCAGCTGAACTGCGTCGGCGGGGGGCTGCGGCTGCGTCGCGACTTGCCGTGTCTTGCGAGTCATTCATTCCTAGTGCTGGAAGTGTCGCCTGCGGCTCGGTCTCGGTATGCTCGGCCTTATAGGCACTCGATAGCCTATCCTCGGATATCTGCCTCATGGCAGCCGCGGTGACCTTCAAGATGCCGGCGGTCCTTGCCTGCTGCATATTATAAGTCGAATCCGGCTTATAGTCATCGTATTCGAATACGATGCTGGGTATTCTGGTCGGAGCCTCCCCATTCTGCCTCTCTATCTCTTCCCATGCCTTTCTATTCATCTCCTTCTTGATTTCGGCCATGGCGGAGGAAGGATCGACAAAGACGACCCTGACGCCGCCGTCGCGCTCGACGATTTCCGGCATCTTCATCTCAGGGCCAGGCTCCGAGGATGAGGCTCCAGGCACGCTGATCCAATGCGCTCCGTTCTCATCGGTCTGGAAGTCGAAGAAGACCTTCAGCTGGGCAGCCAGGCGCAAGACCTGTTCTGACCGATTGCCATACGTCTCGGCGTCCTGGACACACTCCAGGCGAACCCGTCTCTCGTCGAAGTCGTATTTCGAGTTCTCGAACCAGCCCACGGAGAAAAGAGGGGGGTCACGAACCAGCCCTTCCTGCCTCTGCACTTCTGCCTCTCGAGCCTCCTCAGCTTCTCCCTTCTTCTGCTCGTCTTTCTGTCGAGAGTAGGCAACGACTACGGCGTCCTTGGCGGAGCCCGTCAGGGGTTCGTCATAGGGTGCGTCAGCCTCTTTGGCAAAGAAAAGCCCCCGAAGCAGTTCATCTTCCGGCAGTGGGTTGGTGTACATCCGCTCCGCGCCCGGCGTCTCGGAGTCCCGGTCCCTCTCGTATGCGGTGTCGCTGGTCGTAGCCTCTTCTGTCGTGGCTGTGGACTCTTCTGTCGTGGCTGTGGACTCTTCCGGAGTGGCCGTGGACTCTTCCGGAGTGGCCATGGTCTCTCGGTACTTCTTGGTGTAGCCAATGATACTGAGCCCGTACTTTCCCGGCTTCTCTTTCTGGTTGAGCGGCGAGCACAATTTGAGGAGGTCCGACCGGGACGCGCTCTCCAAGGCACGGCCGCCTCGGGTTTCGTCCTCACGCAGAAGCATGTTGAGGAAAGGCGCCAGAAGCTCGGCGTGGAACGCGAAACCGAACCTTTTCCGCAAGTCGGGCCGCGTCTTCAGGGAGCGCATGAAAACCATGATGACGTAAATGAATCCCCAGGTCCTCAAGTCGCGCGTATCCGCCTCCTTCAAGAGGTAAGGGACCATGGTATCGATCATGGCCATCGTTGCGTCATGGAGATCCCTCGCGTTGGCCATGCTGGCGGCAAGATCGGCGCGGTCTGCGGGCGCCACGAGATCGGGGGCCCACGCCGCCATCATCGGGCTCCATCTTCCAGGGGCGGAGGGGATTCCCAGCACCACCAGGCAGAGCAAGATGCCGAGCTGGGCGCTGCAACCGGTCAGTCAGAGGCGGGAGTAACTCAATCCCCACGGGGCCAGCACTTACCTGGGACGAATTCTGGATGTCTGGGCCTGTCCAGCGCGGGCAGGTCTACCGATCTTCTCTAGTTCCGCGTGGACAGCCCGAAGGTGGTCCTCCTTGCCGGTCTTGTAACCCTTTGCCCTGAGAAGCTCCGGCCCCAGGGAAGCGAGAGTCAGGTTGGCAACGGCGATAAGGAAGTGGTCTTCGTCAGTTGGGGGGACGCTAGCTGGCTTCCTGATTTCCTCCGCGTTCTGGGCAATAATCGCGTCGATTACGACAACCAGGGAATCCAGCGCGTCATAATCCGGGTTTTTGACGACGAGCGATTTAGTGATATAGAAGAGCTCCGACACGATGGTGTCGAAGTATGTGTTAGGCCCGGGCGGAGACTGGGGCCGCTCCAGAGTGGCCAGGCGGTGGTAGAGGCGGCCGACCGTGGGGCGATCGTCCAGAGCCTGAGCATACCCCTCCTGGCAGACGTACTTCCAGTGCTGCCCGAAGTTTATGTCATTGTCAGGAATGGCCAATCTAGGCAGTAGGAATCGGTTCTCTGTCAGCACATTTATCCGTCGTATAGCAGACTTGGCAGGGGCAGCGCCCTTACGTACCTGTATCGGGCCATATCTGCTTTGCGTTCAACCAACGTTGGACGGAACGGAGGGACAGTCTCATAAAGCACAGATAACATATTGTATGACAAGGAGAAGAAAGTTTCGAAAATGTCCAGAGATTCGGGTAGTCGATGGCGCAGGAGCTCGAGAAAGGGATGTATGCCGTGCCACCACATTCTCGCAGGCGTGTCATACTCCTCCGCGAGCTTCTGGATTGCTAGCGACGCCATGTGGTGTTGCGATGCCAAGAAAAAGTCGTGTTGCTCGTTTATTAATGTACGATGAAGCACAAAGAGACCATTATACTGCTGCGAGCTGCAGCTGGGGATCCATTTGTCTTTTGACAGCATGTAGTATTTTTTGCCGACCTTTTTGTACAGCTTCTGGTCATGCAGCGGCCTGTTCTCGACGAAAACTACCTGTTCGGTTTGGGATTCCTCGGGAGCCGCCTCCTCGAGAGCCGCTCGCTGCGTGCCGCTAGATGGCCTGCCCTGAGCCTTCGGGCCGTCTGGCGTCTCACCTACACGGGTCGTTGTCGCTTCGGGATCGGGGGTGTAAGTGCAGGGTATATGGCAAGGACAGGGCCAAACGAAGAGGAAGTCGACGAGGAGGACGAGGAGGACGAGGAAGAAGAGGACGACGAGGACGACGAGGTCGAAGAGGAAGAGGAGGATGAGGAGAGAGTGGAAGGCACCTGATAAAGTGAAGAAACCGTCCTCCTGTTTTGCTTTCGCTTGCGCAGCCTCCTGCTCGGCTTTTTCTTGAGCTTCTTGCGCGGCTTTCTGCTCTGCGTTTGCCTCGGCGGTCTCCAAGTCTCGCAAGAGCTTGTCGACTACGGTGTGTCCGTTGGTGAGAGGGTACCCTCCGTCTATCAGCTTTGTGAGACCCTCCTCGCCTATTTCCGCCGTCGGGAGCGCGGCCAATTCCTCATGCTCGGGCCATTTCCCTGCCAGAGCCGCCTGGAATCCTTGCAGACAGTCGTTGGCGTTAGTAACACGAGCAGCAGTCTTCTCTGGCACGTGGGGACGAGCAGAGGCCTCCTCGAGGGTCGCAGGCAAGTCCTCGGTCGATTCGGGAGTCGACGGCTTCTTGTCTCCTCCTGTCGCATCCGCCTGAACCCTGGTGACGTCCCACCGATCGCGTGTCCAGGCGTCAATGACGCTGTCCACTTCTATGCATTTGGATTCGACCATCACCAAGCCGGCATAGATGCCATTCACCTCGGCAGACAGTTGCTCCTGGGAAATCGGACGGGTACTAAGCTCCTTGATCATCGGACGGGTACTAAGCTCCTTGATCATCGGACGGGTACTAAGCTCCTTGATCATCGGTGGTGGGTTAGCTGGTAGGTCTTCGGCGTCAGCTTTGACGGTCTGGACCTCCGAAGCGATAGCTATGACGGAATCGTTTTCCCGGCCGGCAATTGTGGCTGCATCGTCATCTTCATCTGCGTCGTTTGCTTCGCTGTTTTCCTCGTGGCTTTTACCATGTCCGGCATCGTTCTCCCCCGGCCGGGGAGACTGCGATGATGTACCATCGGACTCGATGTGGCTGTTTGTGTTGTTGCTGTCAGCACAGTGCGTATCGGGTTTGATGGGATCCCATGTTGACGTACCCGGCAGGAGCACGACCAGGGCAGAACCCGGCGAGCCACGACAAGATCGAGGGGCGATCCGCTGGACCACCACCCATGGTGGAATCTTGAATGAAAAGGAGGAACCTGTTGAAAAAGCGATAGAGCTCCTGTAGCTGAGGTCAAAATAGAAGAGAGAAACCTGACTAGTGAAGTGGTGAGAGGGACGGAACACGCAGTGAGAGAGCAGACAAACAGCATCTCAGAGCACAAGCAAGAAGGAGCACACAAGGACGGAGCATGGCTTATATTTCTAAAGCAAGCCAAACGATATATACAAACGGGGGTGTGAGTTGTTCAATGGTCGCCTGGATGCTACACACATATATGCCTGAATGAGTGTTTGCCTCCCCGTCGCCTTATGGCTGCCCGTTAATTCTGGTATTCGTAGTCGCGTCGACTGGGTCCTGCTGTGCGAGCAAGACCATGAGCTCGGGGAACCCAGACAGTGGCGACCGAGGGTCGAGAAGACAAACAAGTGGATCGTTTGGTTCGACTGGTTCACCTGGGTCAAGCCCCCGGGATTGGGGCGTCAGAGCCGCAAGGGCTCCCAACAAACATGCTGAGAAGGACATGGTGATACTAACCCCAGGGCACATGTCATGAATGGGGAGGGGAGATGGCGCCATAGTCTGAGAAACTCGCAGACTGCAGCTCAGAGCCGTTGCGCACCCAGACCGTTAGGCATCGATTTACAAACTACATGCATCAAGACCACAAACATCGCTGTTTGGTGCAATAGCCACAACATCCACCCTGATACAACAGAACGACAACTTGAGTGTATACTACTCCACAAGAGTGATGAAATAAAAACTAGTGAATCAGTAGTAGTATTATCATGTTATTGGTGCCAGATCGTAGTAGCCTAATAAAAGGTTGCTCTAATCTAAGAAAAAGAGCGTAGCTCTGAGAATACCAGCTAGAAGCTCTTATATACCTAGGTACACTACACAGTTGGGTGCGGTGCTCCACGTAGGCACATGCGCAGCACATGCTCCAATCTATCACGTCATACTCCCTAGCTAACTGTGATAAATCATAAGGCTTCCAATCATGACGCACGTATTCAACCCACGCAAGTATGCCCGAGGGCCAAAGTTTTAAGACACTGTCATGTAGCTTACAGGCCTGGCACAGATTATTAAGGCTGAAATAGTTAGGTAACTATAAGTATCTTTTTATCCTTTTTGCAACGCTAAAGATTAATGTATTAATATAACCGTATATTAAAACTTGAGAATTATTATTTTAATAATAGTGCGTTTTTAATAGTAGATATTTCTAGATTTTTTATTAGTTAATAAGCTTAAAAATTAATTAAATAATTTAAATTATTTTAATTAAAAATTAAAAATATGTTGTTTAATTTAAATAATTTTATTGTTTTAACTTAAAAATAAATAAAAATTAAATATTTTAAAGATTTTAATTTCTTAAATTTAATAATATAAATTATATTAAAGTTTATTATTTTATTATAATTAAATATAAATAAAAATAAAAAATATTAAATTATATTTAAAAATATTATATAATTTTATTAAAAACTTATTATAATTAAAAAGTTTTATAAATAATTTTATTTTTTAATTTTATATTAATTTATTAAATTATATATATATTTAATTAAAAGGTTAATTTTATATATTAAATATATATTTTTTAATTATATATATTTTTACGATTTTTTAAAATAGCTTTATAATAAGGTTATTACGGCTCCGGTTATTAACTTATATATAGGATTTAAATAAATCCTTTAAAATAACCTTTTATTATTTAACACATTTTTTTAAACTTATTTATTTTTAATAAAAAAACTTAAATAATTAAAACTTATTTTTTAATATTTTTTAATTATTAATTATATATGTATCGTTTTCTTTATTAAGTAAAAAGTTTTTTATTTTATTAAAATCCTTTTTTATAAACTTATAAATTTATTTAAATTTAATTTTTTTTTATATATTTATTAAGTTTAATTATTAAATAAATACGGTAAATTCTTTTATAATAAATATTTTAATAAAACTATTTATTATTATATTTTTTATAAAAATATAAGTAACTTTAATTTAATTTATAAGTGTTTTTTATTGTAATTAATAATTATAAATATTTATATATTATAATTTAATTTAAAATAATATAATATCTATATATATTAGTTTAATTATTTATTTATTATTATAATATATTATAATTTTTAAGTTATTTAAACTTATATTAAGTTTTATAATTAAACGTAATATAAATATAACTTTTTTTATAATTTATATAAAAAATAATAACTCCGTTTTTATTATAAAAATAATTATTATATTTTACTTATTTACATGTTATTTAATTATTTTTTTAAATAGTTTTATTATATATATTTATAAACTTTTTTAATTAAAGGTATTATTAGTAAATAAAACATTATTAACTATTTTAAATATATTAGTATATTTATATTATAAGGATAAATATTAAGTGGTAAAAAGATATTAAATTAATTAATCGGTTTTAAAATAATATTTATTACTAGGATTTATATTAAATCTAGTTAATTAAAAAGTTATAAAAATAATATTAAAATATATAATTACTATTATATATAATATTAATTTAATCTTTTATTAATATTATTAAATAAACTATAAAAAAGCTAATTTTAATAAAAATAATAATTCCTTATTTCTTATAAAAGTTAAAAAAATAATTTTTAATTTCTTATTTATTAATAATTTATTTAACTTATTTATATATAAAAATTAAAAAAGTTAAATTAATTTTTTATTTTAGTTTTTAATTATTTTAATTTTAAGAAACTATTATAAGTTATTTTTATTTATAAATTAATATTTTTTTTATAATTATAATATTATTATATTTATTATTTATTACTTATAACTTTAATATATAAAAATAATATTATTAATATAAAAAAAAATTAATACTTTGTTTTTAAAGAAATAATAAAACTTGTAAAAAATAACTAAAAAGCTTAATTTTATAAATATTTTAATTAGTTTCTTTTATTAAAATAAAAAAGATTTTTTTAATTTATATAACGCTTTTAATAAATGTAAAATAATTTAACGTTTCCGGTATTTTAAAAGTATCTTTATATAAATTTCCTTATTTAAATTTATATTTATAAATATGTTAACTATATTATATTAAATTAGTTTAAAATTAAATTTTATTATAATTATAATAAAAGTTTAAAATAATTTTTCGGTTAATATTAAAACGTAAATATTTAAGTGTTTATTTTTAATTTATTAGTTTCCTTAAATTATTAACTTTATTTTATATTTTATAAACTATTTATATTTATCGAATTTATATATATATATTTATATATAATTTAAAATTTATTTGTTATTAACAGTTTATTATTTATATTTAACTTAAGAGTTTATTTTTTTATAATTATTTAAATATAATTTCTTAGCTTTTTTAAATTTTTACTTTAAAATATGGTTTTATAACTTTTTATAAGTCTTTAAAAAAAATAATAGATCCCTTTTATAAATTCTTTGTTTTTTTTATAAAAGTTTTTATAGTTTTTTAAGTTTATATAATTTTAAGTGTAATATTAAATTTAAATTTATTTGGCTTATAAAATAATATTATAGATAATATATTATTTATATTATTTATACCTTACTTACTAACTTTCCGTGTATTAATCTTATTGTTAAAATTAAATGTTTTATATTAAACGTGGCTTTTTAACTTATTATGTAATTTATAACTTTGAAATAAAAAATAAGTGAATTTTTTTTAGTTTATTTTAAAAGCGTATTAAAAGTTACAGTTTAATTTACTAAGATAATATTTTTTATATTTTTATTTTAAAAAACGTAATTTATAACGCTTAACCTTAATTTTTTAATTATATTTAAAAAGGTGTAATTTATAACGTTTAATTTTTTTTTTATATCGGTATTTAAAAAGATATAATTTATAACATTTAACTTTTTTTTTATTATTATAATAAATAATAAAATAACTAGTAAAAAAGTAATATTAAAAGTAAAATATAATATAAATATAATTTTAATGTAAAAATGATTAAACCTTTTAGTTTTTTTATTGTTACACTTTTTATTATCATTATTTATTTTACGGTTTTACTTACCTTTATTTTTTACTGGTATTTTTACCTTTATTTTATTTTTTTTAAAAACCGATAACCTTAAGTTAACCTCTTTTTTTATATTTTATAAAATAACAACCTAGTTAACTAAGTCTTAGATATTCTTTTTTATTATATATAATAAGTTATTTTTTAAAAATAAAATATCTTTGTTAAATATAATGTTTTTATTAAATATAACATCTTGTATTTTAATAATTTATTTTAATATAAAAACCTAAATATTATAAATATTTATAAAGCTATAACTTATTAAATAACCTATTTATACTTTTAAATTAAAATGTTAACATTAATTCTATTTTTATTTTATTTTTATAATAAATATAAATATCTTATATTTATATATTTTTAAATAAATTTAATATAATCTTTTATTAATAATTACACTATTTCTAAATATTAAATAAATATAAAAACATTTATATAAAAATTACCAGTTAAAATTATACTTAAAAATATAATTATAAAAATAAATAGTAGCTTTAAAAACTTTTATTTATAAAAAACTTAAAAGCTTTAATCTTATTTTTATCATTTAAACTTTCTACTTAATTACACCCTTTAAATATTTAACGTTTTTATTTTAATTTTATATATTTAATATTAAAAGCTTAAATTTAATATAATATATTTATTAAATATAATTTTATATAACATGTTTTTTTATTATTAGTTTATTATTACATTTAATAACTTTAATATTAAGTTAATATTATTTCTAAATAATTTTAAATATTTAGTTTAAAATTTTAATAATTAAATTTAAAATACGATTTTTAAAATAAAAATCCCAGGCTTATCCTATATATTTATTAATAATTAATATTATATATTAATATCTTTAAAAATCTATTTTTAAGTTATAAAAATTAATAATTAAACATTTATTTAATTTATTTAATCGTTTATAACATTTATAATAATTAAACTTTTTAATTTTTCCATAGCTATAAATATTATATTTTATTATAATAATTTAATTAATCTTTTTAATTAAACTAAACTTTTTAATTTTTACCTTTTAAAAGTAACCAGTTATATAATTAAAAGCTTTTAATTTTAAATAATTAAATTATAAATATTATAGTTTATTAGTTACTATATTTAAAAGTTATTTTATTTAACTGTTAAACTTAACACTTTTTATATAAAATAAATAATTAATAAAATTCTTAAAAAAATCCTTTAAAATATATTAGTTTTATTTATTAATAATAATATATAAAATAAAATTATTCTTTTTTTATAAATAGTTATTTATATTTTTATAATTTTACCAATATTTTATTTTTTTTAAAAGTTTTAATAATATTATATTATATATAAATCTTTTATAATATATTACATTTTATAATTATAAAAATCTTGCTTCTTTTAAATTTTTTAAATATACATCTATTTTTTTATATTTTTATATAAACATAACTAAGTTTTTTATAAAAATCGTATCTTTAATATATATTGTTTAATATAATAAAAATTAGTTAAATCAATTAAAAATATAAATAATAATTTTTAAATTTAAAATTACTAAGTTTTTTAAAAAATAAATATTAACTTTAAATATAATTTATAAAATTAAAAATATTCTTTTTATTCTTTTAATTACTTAAACTAATTAATCCTTATTTTATATAAATAACTTTTTTTTTATTTTTTTAACTAACTTAATAAACATATTATTTTTAGTTATTTTATATTTAATTATTCTTTTTATAATAAAATTTAAAGTTTAGTTTTTTAAAGTTTTATTTTCTATAATATATTAATAATTAAAAATCTTATAATAATTATAATAAACTAAATATAAAATATTAGTTTTTTATAAATAATCGGTAAATATATTAATTTATTTTCTTTTAATTAACTTAATTTATTTATTTAAACTATTTTAACTTTATAATTTGCCGCGGTTTTTACCACTTTTACCTTATTTTAATTAATTAAAAAGTTTAAAAGTAGCGTCCTTTTTTTATTTTAACTTAATATTTAAATTTTTATTATAATTAGATTTTATGTTACTAAATTAAACAATGAATACTTTTTTTATAAAGCGAGGCTATATAAAAATTAATTATAAAAATATATATTTATATAAAATAATTATTATATTTAAATAACTAAATATATTACTTTTAATTTTATTAATATTTAGTAATTTATAATTAGTTACTTAGTTATTTAAAACGCCGTTAAATATAACTTTAAAGTTTTTTATTAATAATTAACTATTAATAATATTTATAAAACTTTTTGTTTTTATATTTATAATAATTAATTTTTATTTAGTTATTTATATTTTAAAGTTCTTAAACATTTTTATTAGTTATTATATTATTTTCTTATATTATTTTTAAGCTTATAACTTTAATTAATTATTATATATTTTACTAATAGTAAATAGTTTTTTATATTATTTATATAAAATATTTATTAAATTAAAATATATATTTTAGTAATTTAAAAATATAAAATTAATAACTTAGTTTCTTAGTTTTTTAACTATTTATTAATAAATTTAATAAATCTTATAATCGTAACTATAAAAAATTTAATTTTCCTTATAAATAACTTTACCTTTTTTTATTATTTTTATTAAATTTATAAGTTTTTTATTTATTTTAACTTGTTTCTTTTAACTTTTATTTATTATAATTTAAAAACTATTATTTAATAAATTTTACGTTATTTATTAAACTTTTTTTAAATAATTACTAACGTTTAATTAAAATAACTTCTCTAGTTATTTTAATGTTTTTATAAAATTAATATACTTTTAAAATTTTAAGTTAATAACTTTTATTTAAAACTTTTTATCTTATTATTCCTAGTTAATTAAACTGTTATAAAAAACCTTTTTTTTTATTATTTTTAATATATTATTTTCTTTATTATTAATTAAATTTAAATTATAAAAAGTTTTATTAATATAATTATTTTATAATTTTATAGTTTTTTAACTAATTAAAAGTTATATATTATTATTTATATATAATTTTTTAATTTTTAAATAAATAAAACTTTTAATTATTAAATTATATATATATTTAATTAAAAAATTAATTTTATATATTAAATATATATCTTTTAATTATACGTGTTTTTATAATTCTTTAAAATAACCTTATAATAAAATTATTATAGTTTTAGCCGTTAACTTATATATAAAACCTAAATAAATCCTTTAAAATAACCTCTTATTATTTAATATAATTATATAAATATATAGTTTTAAAACTTTTAATTTTATAAGTTTAATAAATTTATTTATATTATTATAAAATTAAATTATAAATTATAATAAAATTAATAAAATTAAAAAAACTTATATTAATTTTAAAAAATACTTACTATTAAAAATATATTATTATTAAAATAATAATTTTTTAAAACTTATTTATAATATTATAATAAAAAAGTTCTTATTAAATTTTAATTTTAATTAAAAAAATAAAAAATACGTATTTTTAATTAAAATAAGTTTATATAAAATTAAGGTCGGTTTTATTAAATTTAAATATTATATTTAAATTTTAAGTTTAATTTAAATTTTAAATTTAAAATTTAAAACTTACTAAAAATATAACTTAACTAACTATTAACCCGCTTTAAATTTAATTATAATTTTATTTATTTATATATAATAAAATACTAATTATTAACCATTAAAATTTAACTTAACTATAGTTTTATAATTAAATAAGATTTTTTATTATTAACTTTTTATTTAACTTATTATTTTTAATTTAATTTTAAAGTATAAACTTTAAAAATAATATATAAATATAAATATTTATAATATAAAAATAAAAAATTTAATTATATTAAAATTTAATAAATAGTTATAATTTAATTATAATTAAAAAATAAAACCTTAAATAAAATTATTTAAATATAAAATCTAAAAATATTATATAAAGTTTTTTATAATATTTTTTATAATATTTTTTACGTTTAATTTATATATTAAAATATTTTAATAATTAAAACTTATATTAATTTAAACCTTATAATATTTAAAAGTTTTTTATAAAATAAAACTTTTAATATATAAATTATATTATTTATATTTATTTAAAAATTATTAAATAAAATATATAAATGTTTTTTAAAATTTAATTAAATTTTATAAATATTAATTTACTAGTTTAAATATTAATTTAAAATATAATTATAAACATTTAATAAATACTTATTAAATATTTATTAAATATTTATTAAATATTTATTAAATAATTATTATATATTATTATTATATTTTTTATTAAATAAATTATTATATTTATTAATAAGTGGTTATATATAATATAAATATTTTTATAAAATTTTATTTAATTTTATTTTAATTATTAAAAACCTTAAAATATATATTAAATACTTATTAAGTATATATTAAGTACCTGTAATTTCTGTTTTTTACCCCTCCTTATATAATTAAATTTATATTTAAGGCCGTAATTAGGTCAGATCCTAATGGTTAGTAGTTAGCACCCTGTTATATACAAATAAATAGGGCTATGGTCAGGTCCAAAGCGGGTTAATAGTCAGCTAAGCTATATCCCCGGGCTTGCTCACCTACCTCCTAGGTAACCTGGTGGCTAGGACAGGCTAGCTGCTTACTTACTATGTACATCGGCGGTTTTGGATGCCAGCTTTGGCAACTTACATAAGCAGGTGCGCACAGGCCACCGCACAAAAGCCACATCCCTGGTCATACACAACCACACCCGCAACGGCCGGCTGTGGCTTTGGGGATAAGGGGATATGGAGATAAGGGGACAGGGGGGTAAGGGGGGATAGCCAATCAGAGCTCCTAAAACTCGAGCTTTTGTGTTCTGTTCGCGGGCCAGACCCAGCTTGGAAGGCAAGTATGTCTACCTCTCTCTCGAATCGAAGTGGCATGACTGTCACAATCTACCACCCTGACTATGATTCGCGGGTCTTACTTGATCTTCACAGCAGTGATCCGCGCGGTGTTGACTATTTTGTTGTATATTACGCCTGTTGTATTCTTGCTGGTAATATCTGGGAAGATGATGAGGGGTTGGGTACTGGAGCTGGACCATATCTATCTTCTTCCCGACACGGGGATAGAGTAGCACCGCCAGAGGATGGTATATTACTGGGATCGGTGTACTATTTCCACGTTCCGGGGTCTTCATTGGGTTTGTCTCACGTTATGTCAAACTTCTTCTTTCTTATACTGATAAGTCGTAGCGCAACCTTACGCTGTCTGCGCGTCCTTCCCAGATTGGGTCTTTCCTCATGGGAAGTTGCCTAAGCGATGGGCTAGTCTGGGATACTCGATGATTGACGAATATGGTGATATGCGACGACAAGCCACCGCTCCGTGCCGCGCAACCGGTTACAACATTGGACTGAATGAATGCCATATTGTGCCGAAGTACGAATATCGATGGTTCGAAGCCAATAGAATGCACCAGTATTCCCTCAGCGATTCTACTCATGCCAATCGAGAGCACATAAACACCGGCAGCAACATAATTCCTCTCCGCGTCGATCTCCACAAAACCTTCGACAGCTCCCTCTGGGTCTTGTTTCCTAAGGAATTCTCCTCGCAACTCTCTGTCGAATATTCAGCTAAACAGACCAACACTACTGCCGGCACATCGTCTATGTCCGTTACAGTTCCTCTACGCTCTGATACTTTCACTGCTCCTATTAGTGGTGCTTCTTCTAGTTCGACAGGAGTTCATGTAACTGTGGGAGAAGGATCTAGGTCAACCCGTACCTACCTGCCTCGAGCCAAGCGTGTCAGAATTGATCCAAGAGCCGAACCTATCAAATATCGATGGGTAATGCATGTCTTACAATCGGATACTGCTACGACTATTGGAACAATGGAACTTATAGAACGCTTCCACAACTTCGCCGTGAGTAGTATGGATTGGGTGGCGCCTGAATATATTTTTGCTCGATTTGCTTGGGCATTGTTCACGGACATGACTTACAAGATGTTTGCCCTACCATCTCCCAGCACCACTCGTGTGTACGTCCGATCTAATGCTACGGCCTCGAATAACGATGAGACCCAAATCATACCTGACCTACGAAACACAAAACGTTTGCGTGCTGGGAAAGCTACGCCAGGTTATACCGACCAGAACTATGGCAAACATAATTACCAAAGCGATGATAAACAACGCTTGGTATATTCGTACCATCTGGATAAAGAAGTACCTTGGGAAGAGTCCAGTGAGGCTGACGAATGCACCACCCTTACTAATGACTCTGGTCGTGGCCTCAATGCTCTTACAAACCGCCATCCTGGGGTTGATAGCAATGATAGTGCCACCACTATCACCGATCGATCCACTATTAACTCAGATCGAAGAACATCTTCTTCAGGTTTCGATCATGATTGCGTTTCTAACCCAAACAAGTTGTTTAGCAGCACAAGTTCATTCAGCAGTAGGGACCATACTATAAATCCTGATAAGTCTATGAAGACTTCTTGCTCAGATATATTGATACCTATAGATGATGTCTCTATGGCGCCGCCATTTGTCGAAGGGGAGTAGAGCCTTACACAAAATTGAGTATACGATGGAAATCATTCTTTATGTAATTAAAATATGCAGTAATTCTCTATTGATTTTATACAAAGGTTATAATTTCCTGAATTTTATAAGTAATAATTAAATATGTTAGCTTTAATTAACTAGTAGTAGTTATTAAATATTTACATTTCTTTTTACTTTTTCTTGTTGTTATAGCTATGTTATAAAACTGGAGGGATATTAACCTATGGCTTTAAGGGTAATTATATATAGTGATATTAAATTATAATCTTAATATCCTGGTTTTTACGCTCTAATTATCCATCCGCCCAGATATACCACGCTATTAATATGGCAAGTAATATGCCCAAACAGGTGGCGGCGGGGGTATTAATAAAGTTCATGAGAATATTAACGGAGTTCGTAAAAACGTTAATAGAATCTTTAAAAGCATTGTTCGAAGTAATTAAGGTATTTAATTTCTTATCGACAGCTTTGCCTTTTTATTGTGGATTTCCTGGGATATCTCACTGTACTTGTTAATAATTTCGCTTGGCTATGTTCTCGTGGGGTAGCTTGGCGATTAATAGCCGCTATCTAGATAACCTAGGGGCACCTTATAATGTGGGACAAACACTTCTCCCAACTATGTACATCTCCATTTATTTATCCCCATCCCCATCTTCATCTTTATCTTAGTTTTCGTTTTTTTATCCCCGTCCCTATCCCTGTCTTCATCTCCATCTCTATTTAAAGTTTTTCTTTTTTTGTGGGCTTTAAACATGGCTTTGAACACGGCTTGGAAGTCACCCCATTTCTATCACGACTTCCCTGACCTTAGTGGAATGGGGGGTCATGATTTCACATCTTTGATCCAGGTCAAATTCCCATTCCGAAATGACACCGGCTCGTGGTTAGTCTTCGCTACCTCCGACGATGGCGCCGCAGACTATTATGTCGTGTATTATGCTTGCTGCATAGCTGCCGGAAATGTTTGGCACCATGATGAGGGATGGCAATGCCAGACGCCAGATTATCGGCATCCATTCCTATCCACATCTCCTAATAGAGATTTAACTTGTCGCATTCTGCCTCCCAGCGACAATATGTTACGGCAGAAGGTGGTATACTTTCATATACCAGTATCTCGAGATAATGTTCCCCTGGGAGAATGTAAGTTTTAAAATTCCAATGTTTGGTTCTCTGTGTTCAACCACTTACCGTGCTTTGTAGGCGACCAGTATCCCATTGTCCCATCCTTCGAGGAATGGGTTTTCCCCAAAGAAATTCCTGCCCGCTGGCGAAATATCGAATATCGACACGAGGAGCCGAACAATCCTATCGAGCCGAACCGCGAGGATACGGTAGCGGTAACAGACGACCACGCCCAAACCACAACGGCACTAACGGGCGACCATTCCCAACCCCATAATCCAACCCCGTATATAGAGTACCGTACAAGTCCACGGCATCCCAGTTCCATAGTTTATGGCACTAAATGTTGCCGCTTGACCGGAGCATTGATAGGGCTGGAGGGCGGCCATGCCATCCCTAATGTGGAAAGGGACTGGTTTGTACGTAACGACATGAAACAGTATAATAAAGCGGGCGTCAATAGGGCTTCGATCGACGAGGTTGGCAACAAGATACCCATTCGCGCTGATCTTCATCGTCTTCTGGATAAAAGTATATTCACGATGTTCCCGAAAAAGATGAGCCCGGATTCCAGTAAATTCCACCTAGTCACCCACTTGCTCCGACCACCATCTCATAGCAG
Source organism: Hypoxylon rubiginosum (assembly GCA_902806565.1). Classification (NCBI taxonomy): domain Eukaryota; kingdom Fungi; phylum Ascomycota; class Sordariomycetes; order Xylariales; family Hypoxylaceae; genus Hypoxylon; species Hypoxylon rubiginosum. The sequence goes on along the minus strand of CADCXA010000060.1, from coordinate 277,595 downwards.
CGAGGGCGATCTCGAAATGATGCAACGCTATCACAACTTACTATGGCTTGACCTCACTCCTATACCCCCCGAATTTGTTTTCGCTCGTTTTGCTTGGAACATCTTCAACGACGGGGTTATGCCAATTTTTACCATAGCAGGCCCATCTACTAAATTCCAAGTGCTTCGGTATATCAAGACGCGCCCAAACTGGTATGAGTGGACGGTGAAAGATGAAGAAAGTCGCAGCTTCCCTCACCCGCGCTCGGGCCAAGCCACTTACCAAGAAGGCTCGAAGCGTGCTCGATCTGAGGTGGATGAAAACGATGCTGAGGCCGCAGTCGACTGTGTTACTACTGACGATGAGCTAAGCGACGAATTGGACGACGAGTGGGACTCTTGAGCATCCGAGAGGTACCAGCATGAAGCTAGCAGGGCTAGCCGATCCTTGGCCTCTCCCCTAATACACTACATCTTTTTTCCTTCAACACCAAGAATCATCGTGAGGATTCTCGGCTTTCCTGAGTCATCCATTCCTTTGATATCTATTGGGTCAAGCCCGTAGATAGTTGATTTATTCAGTTACCCAAAGACTCTCGTCTGTATTAGGCTACCTCAAGGGTTTAAGGCACTAGTCGGAGACTCCCAGTCTGGATAACTTTCATTCATTGAAACAACACTCATTACGTAAGTGTGCAACCCCATTTCTCAATACAAGAGACTCGAAAGCAACAATCAACGGTTTTGACAATGTCTGACCATAAAATCCGACAAATTTCCCCAAATTCCAACAGCCACCTCCCCGTCGATAGGTTACCCAGATGAGAGTATTTGGGAAACGCCTTAAAGATACGTGTTAGACACCAAAACTCGGGGTGGACGCGATACTGCAGCAGCAAATATCGTATAACCTGTGAAGTGCTGTGTGGGCAAGTACTACAATACTCTTGAAAGAGCTGGAATCAATACATCATTCATCTGTTCCTACACTGTTTCTGCCCATCATGGCCCATCATGGCTTCAATCTTCCTGCTCTTCCCTTGCTGAAGGATGAGTCCAATCTGAAAGAATAGGACCGCTCATTTCACACCACCACGGTCTATATAGATTTACACGGACTACATTGAAGGCACTGCCGTGATGCCCGACGATCCTACAGAGGCAAAGACCTGGATTCGACGTCAAGCTCATTGTATGCAAATTCTTCAAGCATCATTAACAGATTCCCACATCTAGACCCTACTCAAATCCACAGGCCGTGGAAGGAGAGGATGATCCTCACCTTTATCAGCATGTCATGGAATCTGTGTCAAAGGTTTCTGAGCAATCAATTCCCCAGTTGCATCGCAAGTTTCTTTACGCCAAGCTCACCAATGGAGTTCCTCTTAGAGAATTCTGGACGGACTTCGTTTCCACAGCTGATCGTCTTGAAGAACTTGGCATCGTGACTTCACCCAAGACCAGACTTCTCATCATGATTGATGCAGTCAAAGGCCAATACCCAGATTGGCACAAATTCCTCCAACGAGATTTCAACAAGGGAGCTTTGACCTGGGAATCAATCCAAGACGAGCTCATTCAGCAATGCAACAACGAGGAAACCAACGCTAGAGCATCATATGCCAACGTTGCCACCGGTTCCAACGAGGGTGAAAACTCCAACAGCAATTCCAGCTCTTCTGGCACCAAGCCCAAGACCATTGAATGTAAGGTTGAAGGCTATATATGCAGACATCCTTAGAATCTCCCCTAGTGTACTTACTGCAAGAGACATCGCAAAGGAGGCGGCGGCTAATGCTGGATTCTTCATCCAGAGCTCAAACCCATGCCCAAGGAGAAGAACAACAAGAACGACAACGACAAGTTCTCGGAATGCGGTGAAGCATCCAAAGGTGCTTTGACAGTCAACACCGGAGCTCTTGCGTATTCACCTCCTCCCCAAGCTCGTTTTGCATATCCCTACATTCCAGGCAATCCCTTCAGTTTCAATTCGGGATTGACGGCACTCTCTATTGACGCCGACAATGCTCATGGGACAACACATTCCAACAACACCTGTTCCCTTGCAGTTGTTCACAACAATTCCCAAACCCATGATCTTTGGGGAGACATTTGTGCTCTTGATTCGGGTTGCTCAATGCACTCAGCCAATGATCCAAAGTGGCTCGAGCAGTACCGACCGTTCCTTCAGCCCAGATGAATGTTCAGAGCAAGCGGCGATGATGCCAAAGTCCTTTGAATTAGCACAATGTCAATGAAGGTCTATCAGAGCGACGGCTCAATCACCATCTTTCAATATGAAGCCCAGCTCTGCCCTTCTCTCCCAATCAATTTGATCAGCGATGGTCAACTCAGGGAGAAAGGAATCATCTACAATGGCATGAAAAGACACACTTGCCTTCAGGAGCAATCCTGAGAGAGAGCTCGCCAAGATGGATTGGTATCACAATCTCAAGATCTTCAGATTGGCGGAAATACCTGATTACACATACGACCCTCACATGGCATTTGCAACGATTGACATCAATCTCATGCACAGAAGATTGATGCATGCAAGCATTGACAGAGTCAAAGAAGCCTGTCGCCGTTGTGGTCTTCATTTGAAGATTCCGGTGCAGCTCGACTTCTGACGTTTGTGCGCAGTCAAAAGCCAAGCGTCAAGTTCGCCATCAACCTTCCATTCCAGCAAGTCGTCCACTACAGATCATCTACATGGACACCTTTTCCCACAGCATCAGGGGTTCATCAGAAGAGCGAAATTTCGGATGGAGGCAGAGAATTCCTTGGCGTGGACAACGTTGAAAAGGAATGCCTGCGTCGCGGCTCGCGGCATGCATTTCGAAGCCACTGTACCTGACACACCGGGATAGAATGGTCGCGTAGAGAGATCTGGTGCCTTAGTAATCACTCCTTCAAGATCAGCATTGATTAATTCTAAGCTCCTAACGTTCCTTTGGCCCTACGCTGAAGAAGTGGCTATCGCAACGATCAATTTACTACCTACTGAAGTAAATGAAGGTCAGGAGTCTCCCCACAGCAAGTTCTGCCGAGCATTAAACCTCCATGAAGAAACTCATCAGGATTACGCACTTCATCTACGCACATTTAAAGCTATTGCCTGGGTCCACAACAAGGTCCCTGAAGGCTTGATGCATGCTCCTCGCGCCCGCAAGGGATACATGGTTGACTACGTTGACCGTAGATCCAAAATCTACAAGATCTAGGTCCCTGAGCTCCGCAGAGTGATTAAGGCAAGGGACGTTGTCTTCAATAAACAAGGGGGATATCAGGACCAATCAGATGAAGACATTGAATACAGTATCGTCTTCGAAGAACCTCGTTATGAGGAAGTCAGTCAATTCAGAACTAAACTTCGTGACTGCGACTCCAGCCCGTCGATTTATTGAGGAGCAATTGCCCACCAAATCAACACCTGGTGCCTATCCTTCGGACAACAAATAACGAAGACTTCAACGATGCTCTTGAAGATTTCGCTCTTTCTCGTCAAGCTATTGCTAATCAATTGGAGATAGCTCGAAACACTGCTCTTCCCACAGTTGAAGATTCTGATGGCAAAGTTGACTTGATTGACACTGGCATTGCTCTTGAGGCTCAATTGGAAGCGTCAACGGCACTGGAGCAACCTCGTTGCTCAACTCGGCAGAGATCTGAAGTCAATTACAATCTTGCTCAGATATTATGCGACTCAATCAATGAGGCTCTATTTGCTTCCATGGATGTGGTTTTCATTGCCGTCGATGAGCGATGGAAGGACACGAAGGCATTTATTTCATCCTTAGTCAAGTCGCTCTCATCTTAGCTCCGCCCCTCGTGAAGTCTCTCAAAGAAGCCTAGAGTGATCCTGAGCTCTGGAAGGTCTAGAAACCAGCTTTTAACGCTCAGTTTTAAAGCCTGGTCGATCGCAGAACCTTTGAATCGGTTGATCCTCCTCCTGGAGCAAAGATTCTACCTACGAGATGGGTACCTGACCAAAAGTCCGGTCCTGATGGCGAATGGGAACGAAACCGAGCTCGACTCGTTATCTGTGGCAATTATCAGACTGACGACCATTAGGCAGTACAAGACGTGCACGCAGCCGTAGCAAGCTTAGTATCAGCCAAGATATACCTCACTATCGTGGCTGTCGACGACTTAGATTGCAAGCAGTATGACATCAAGACTGCATTCCTCAATAGTTCGATTCCCGATGGCATTATGATCTATTGCCGTTAGGCACCTGGCTATGGTGATGGGACTAGACGAGCCTGGAAGCTCTTATAAGCCTTGCACGGTCTTCGCGGTTCACCACTTTGGTGACTCAAGACTTTGGTCAGAGAAATGACCAAACGCGGCTTTCGTAACATGACAATGGAATGTTGCCTATTCAGACACGAACGCACAGGTGTTCTGGTTCTTGTCTATGTTGACGATCTCCTTATTGCTGGCAAGCGTTAACAAGACATCGCTAACGTAGCGGTCTCTCTTGGGAAGGTCTTCGAGTTGAATGCTATAGGTGACGTGGCCAAATTATTCGGTCTCCGAATTCGACGCAACAGAGATGTCTGCCAAATCTTTGTTAATCAGGCTGGATTCGCTGAGAAAATCCTTGACAAATTCGGCGTTGAATCCCCCAAGAATACGGAAACCCCTTGGCGACCCGATACTGTCATTACTGCTACTTGGGATAAAGTGGACAATATCGACAGCGAGAATTACCAAATGGAGACGGGTTCTCTTAACTGGATGGCTATTAATACATGTCTTGATATAGCAAAGACAGTTGCAACGCTCTGTCAAGCTAATGCAGGACCAGGTCAATGCCATCTCGATCTGATGAAGCATCTCTGGCGATATCCTGCTTCAACCAAGGATGTTGGCATTGTTCTTGGCAGAAAACACACATGTCGGTGATGGTGTCTCACAGTCTGGGCTGATGGCGGCTTTCGCCGATGACTTGGATTCTCGACGATCTACAAGAGCTCACGTCACTACACTCGCTGGCGGTTTGGTACACTGGCAGTCAGAGAAGCAAACCCTTGTTGTTACAGAAGCGGAATTCATTAACCTCACTCCAGCTGGCCTTACAGCCATATGGATCAGCAAGCTACTGAAAGAGCTAGGTTACGGACAACCCAAACCTTTCATTATGTACACCGATTTGGCCAATGTTGAAGCTACTGTGCTCAATCCCTCAAAACAGCCCGTACCCACCATCTTGATACCCGATTCGAGTGGATTATCGATCGTCACCAACGCGGTGATTTTATACTACAACATATTGGCACTGACGACATGATTGCAGATGGCTTGACAAAACCGCTCTCTAAGGAGAATCATCGCAAGTTCGTGCGCCAATTGAAGATAGGGCCTTGTCCCTGATAATTCAACAAATTGAAGTAATTGAGAAGAGACTACAGGTAGTTTGATGTAGTTTGATTGCAGAACAGTTTCTTTGCTTTCGTCACGCCAATCCGGTGCGAGGAGGAAGGGGATAGGGTACTGAAGGAATGGAAATGATAGAAGGAAGTAGGGATTAGCAAAGAGAGGTGGCAGGGAGAGGTGTAGAGTGATACGAAGCCAACCATGCGATGAGGAAACAACTATGTTGTTGCACGAGGAGCTACGAACCTAGGGGGGCTACCAAGTCCCATGTATATACAGGAGGTCAGGACAAAGGGACCTACACGCCAAGAGGCCTAGCTCCCAAGCACATCCCTTCCTTCATACCCATAAGCCCGTAACCCCTATTCTGGCTATCTGGGCCCTAAGGGTGACTAACAGGTCCGTAGCCCTACTCAGGTGATGAGGGCTGCGGTTGCACACCTCGTCCCACGTGTCGTACACGGGGATCTCCGAATCCTCGTTGCCGAGAGTCATGCCGCCAACGTCAAGAAACCTCCTGTTGGCCTACCTAGCCAGCGCCACCTTCAACCCCTGTAACTCGCGTTTGCGGAAGAATCTGAAGGCGTGGAAGTACATGGCGGTGCCGCTCCCCTCCCGGCTACCCGTCATGCGCATGAAGCTCCAATTTTGATATAATTTCGTTCCGGTCTCTAATTTGATCTTCTGGAGCCGTCCAGGGCACTAGTCATACTTTCGGCAATGGTTCTAAATTGAAATGGGATCATTTCTGAACAGGCACATCTGAGAATACGGCTCCGCGGACGGCTCTACGGGCGTCTGCGCAATTTTCAGCCGAGCCAAGTCTAACACGATAAATCTACCATAGAAGAGGCTTTACCCTAGGTGCTTCATGACATTGAATGAGAATCATTTGCTTGCATTAACTAGGTACCTAACGAGAATAAGAAGCCACTTGAAATACCCAATTGGCCTCGAAAGTACATGAATCTTTGTGTTGTCTCCCCGTCTCTAACTAATCTTAGCCAAAGGTCGATAGCAGAGCTTTTCGGATGAGCAAGCCTAGGCGCATAAATTATAACCAGTCGTTTGGGGCAGACACGCTATTAGTAGTCTTCACCAGTAAGAGTAGCGCAGGTAGCGGCTGCTGGATGCGAGTAGAGAAGTTGGGTTGATGGAGTTGCAACCCTCACATCCCATGGCACTGTGACGTTAGCTGCAGTTCCAAACGTCAAACGCCAAAACACCACTAATATACGCCATCCTGTCGCCACATACGACGAAAGAGCTCTTCAATCACCTCGTAGACCTTGGCGCGGACGTGAATAAATCGACAATTGACGCGGATCAGCGCCTCAACCCACTCAGAATTGCGCCTACCTATCAGAAATGGGGCTTTGCAGAAACATTCCTCGGCTGCGGAGCTGACCCATCGGGAGCAGGAGAGGCTGCGTCTTGCTCAAGTGACGAAGTATTTCTCCCTCCTTTACCTACAAAGAGCGTTTCTAGTGACGCGGCCCAGGAGTCCACAAACAAGGAAAAGTGCCATCGCGAAATTGCTGGACTCAGAAGCTCCACCCTCGGAAGTCAATATTGGTGACGGGAAGGGTCCTCTCTTCTCGGGGCTGGTTCGTCTGCAGGAGCAATTCGTCACGTCCCCGCTCTACAAACCGTGTTGTATTGTCATATGAAGGATAGAGAGACTGGGTTCTAAAAGAACGACGGCCTCGTAAGTACACGGTACTCAACGTAATCTTCGCCGTCGATGTTGATGATTACTCCCTGACTGACCAGTCTATTCTTGAATGGACCGTTCTGTTTGCGTTCGTATCTGACGCCCTGGTGCATCATCACGTCTTCGGGGAAATCAGCGGGGCTACGGCGCATGTTCTCCTGGATATAGAGATTATCGTCTGTGACTATAGGATTTGTCACCGCGTTGCGATTAGCTTGGTATCGATCCGTGCGCATTTGGATGGCTTCCATTCTTGAGACTTCACGATTCGCATAGCTCTGGATACGCTCAAGGGCGTCGTTGCTAGCATGAGCTGCCCTACTATCCGGTAAGGGCTTTCGACGCGGCTGAGCGGGCTCCCTTGGAGGCTCACTCATCGAAAGCGCTTCGCGACGAGGGTGTCTCGGCTCATGGTTCTCATGAATGCCTGGTCCGTGACCGGACGAGAGAGTAGGAGTTCGTGCTGCTGCATGCGTTTGGGCTTCATAGACTGCCAGGGTCTCGTTTTCAATACGCTGGTCATCTCCCATCTCACCGTTGTCAATCTGGCGCTGGCGAATACGAACGTACTCCTTCACCTCAGATTTTGAAAGGTCCTTAAGGTGATCCAAGAATAAAACTTCATCGTAAGGAATCAGGAAATCTTTATCGATAGACTTGCCCTTAATTGTCTTAGGGACTAGCTTTAGCCGGAACACATCATTCGTGCTAAGGATGCCGTAGACCGCGTGCTTCGCATTAATATCAGACGCAGTGGCAATTGTACCAACACCACTGTCATAACGGCGGCGCTTCGCATCGATGGGCTTGCCATCAAGGTTTGTAGTTACGATACGAGTTCGCAGACGATCGTGTACGTCAATGAATCCAATGACGGCGTAACGTTTAGCCTCATTGGGGACGGGGGAATCGCGCCAGGACCTGAGAATCATTTGCCTCTGATTGTCATTAGTCTTCTGTCGGGATCGGCCCTTGGGCAGACCCGCGTTGGCGGCAAGGACACCTTCTGTCAAGCCATCGTACATTGTGTCGATGTTAAGATTGGCATATTGAGAAATGCGTTTACGCTTCCGAGAGTTATTGAAGGGTTCTTGGTCCTCTTCGGCGTCAGCCATTTCTACGTCTTCTCGCTCGGAAGCAACTCGACGTGCTGAAGACTTGGCATCATTGGCGCGAGTGGCAACAACAATCTCGTCACCCAATATGCTAGAGTCCACGCTAGAAACGGAACTGCTAGAAGGCGGTGAGCTGTCATTAGCCTCATCCTCAGTTATATCCTTGAGTGCAATTTCCTCATCCGCGAAGTTGGGCTCCTTCTGTTCTGTGACAAGAGTATGTCTGCAAGACAGGCTTGCTTGCGTTGGGGCTTGGTGGGCCGCAGCAGGTAACAATGCAATTGATGGTATTGCTCCGGGTAAAATCATAATAAGGTGAATATAAGAACTAGCAATCCTTGGTTAACTAAGCTTAGGCATGGTGTTGCTAGGTAAGGCGTAATAAGGTGAAGTTGGCAAGGCGAGGTTGTCAAGATGAGGTTACCAAGGTCCAAGAGATGTGATGTATATAGCTTAGTTGGCTCGAAGCACAAACCTCACGATGAATGGAGCACTTGGTCGATAATGAGGCGTCTTAGAGTAGGAAAGCAAGTCGATGACCGAACATCCCTTTCCCCTGATATCCTTTTCATAGATGTGAACATATCTACCTGGTAATATGATTAAAATGCACCTAGTGAAGGGGGCTATAAGCAGACTAGATCTAGTAGATATTGCACATCTATGTATGCTTAAGCTTTGGTCGCCGTCATTATTCTCAAATGGGGCGTAAAGGCTATCCAATTTTGTAATAGGTTAGGCACCACTAGTTCAATATTTGCACATTACCCCAACAAATCTCTGCTGAGCATTTGAGGCTGATCTAATGTTGCATTAGGCAAGCATATAATTGATTATATTATATATATTAACAACTAGGTAGTAACTCCTGTCACAAGGCACTACTTTTATCTGTAGATATTTAAGGCGATAAGGGGGAAAAAAGGTGAAATGAGATGTGACCATACCTAGGTAGATGTAATAACCCAACTAGTACCAAGGTATATATAGAGAAACTATAGGTACCTAGGTATGTATTATGTAAAACATAACATCAAGATTAAGGATATTAACTGTTCTAATATATCTTTACCTAAGACAGGATTGGTGGCGTGCGGAATTCCTGACCTATATCTGACCTATAGCGGATTTACATTCACCTACAGCCTTGAGAAGTATCGGAGTAACAAGCCTATTGCGATCAAGGTCTCCGGCTTATCTGCGGGCGCCCTCTTTATACAAGAATAGTAACTCATTGTTTTCGCGTTATAGGTAACGCTAAATATAATGATAGCTATATTTCTAGGAGCCGGTGAGCCGAGATTTACATCACGTTATGTCGATAAGCCATCTTATCTTCTTAGCTAAATGCTTGTTATGCTCGTTGTTGCTCCTCTTCAGTTATGTATAGTGCGAGTAGGCTTTTTATCTAGGGGGTTTATCGTGATTGGCTCATTCTAGACCCCCGCGCAGGTTACCTACAACCCTTGTGAAATTGGAGATGCGCATGCTGTATGCAGCCAGACGCTACGTGCTGCATGCTTCCAAATATAAGGATCTGAAGCCGTCAGCCTTTCCAACCTTTGAATTAGAAAAGAGGGGGATATCAAATAGCGTCGATAAGAATCGATTCTATCCCCCTAGTGAATTGGGTTTGAGATCGAGCTAACCAAGCTAGGTACCTAGGAGGTACTATGGTAGGTTTGGCTTTTACATCCATGTCGGGATGACCTCATTTAATCTAGCGCACAAGCCATAGGCCACGGTTGAAATAACCCTAATCCGAACTATTCTAAGGAATCTCAAGAAGAGACGATAATTCAGACAGACCTTAATACATGATAATTGATCCCCTACTTGCGCGGGTTGAATACACACAAGTATCCGATACTATGAAGGAAAATGGTAGAGCCCAGAAGATCAGAATGAGGAAGAGGAAGGGGTCAACGGGAGACACCCCATGTTTTCCCCAAACCCCCCACCTCTTAGCGTTGACCCCTCTGACATCAGACATTTAGCCTCATGCCACTCTAAAATTACCACCTTGTCCTTATAATATGTTCTACCTAAGCTCTCTAGGACTCTGGAGTGCTGTTGGTCGGCTTCGCACTCAGCTTCTAAATTACGAAACCAAGCTTTTTACATCATCTTTTCGTACCACTTTGATTCCTACGTGAGTGCAATATAATATCATATCAAACAGTCAATCTAGTTCTCAGACGACGAGAGGGGCTTTATGCTTTAGAGGAAAAATCCCAATAATAGCAACTGTAAGTTCTGCCTGCTAGGCATGTACCTAATTTCCCCAACGCCAATATCAGCATGTGGGAATTTTCATGCTTTCGGATTGAAATACAATTGTTTATTTACGCGAACAACCTCGCGCAACCATGACGATGGAACCCAGAGGCATGAAAATGATAGCTCCATTGCCGGCCTGGTGCGAAACCATTAGCTACGTTGTGGAAAACATGATCCCCACCTTTGCCATATCCTCCGTAAACATATTGTGCTGCACAACCGTCCGGCCTCGGCTCTTGGGTTTGTACCTGCCACTATCCCTAGGTCGCTTGTTAGGCACCAGTTGTGCGAGGGGGCGGCGTGGCAGCTTCACAAGCGACGCGCGATCTAAGTCGACCATCATCACCTTACCGTCACGGGGATTGTAAAGCGCGTTCCTCCATCGCACATCTCCGTGAGCTACCCCGTTGTTATGGATGGCGCGCAGACACCCCCGGACCTTGTCCATGTCGACCGACGAGTCAATTGTAACGCCACCCCATGACATAAGGATAATATACACGATGTAGACCCGGAAAGCGTAGAAGTAGATCTTGTTCATGCTGCGTAAATCCACGGAGCCAAGATACACGGGAATGTCGAGACCCTGATTCTGCTTAAGGTGCTTATACATGGCCTCTTCATGCTGGAGGGTGGGAATGAATACCTCTATCGTGCCCTTGCCCACGAAGGTATATCCGTAAGCGAGCAGCGTGATTCGGAAAAGCGCGCCTCTTGCGCCGTTGAGATTGAGAGGCACTACCCCGTCGTCGAGTGATGTTTCCAGCTGGTCATATGTGAGCCGGATAAACTCGGCATGAGAGATCGGGTGGTGTTTACCAGCCTCGACTCGTCGATGGAGCGCCGCGTTGGGGCACCACTCGTCTAATGGCGTACCGTTAACCAGCCCAAGGAGACATTGCTGAGTGCAGTAGTCCTTGTTCTCTTTGCCTCCTGTCTGAGGGCGCGACGGCGGATTGCGCTTGCTGCCCCTGCGGCCTCGAGTCCTCTGGCTGGCACCATGCGAAGCACCGCTAGGTAGGCTTCGTACTTGGGGACTCGGGGTATCTGGAAACCCCTCGTCCTCAGACGACTCATCCTGGGTGTCGTTCCGCGGAGGGTGGCGGTCTGGAACATCCTGTGGAGGACGTTGACGGAGCGTGTTGGTTCGGAGGAGGTGTGGTGATCGAGCTACTGCTTTATCGATACTAGGATGGTAGGTTGCAGTCGACCACGTTCGTGGGGGCGACGCAGGGCTGATAGACCGATGCGTGTCTGTAAAATCCACGCACCAGTGGTCGGCTGTATTCTTGGCCCTGAGGCGCTCCTCCTGCGTATGGATGGGCGTCCCCGCACCTGGTGGACCAAAGACTATAAGACTAAAAGCCAGATATTGGTTTACAGCCGTGCAGTAGTAACCATCACGTTCATGAACCCTCACCTCGTCGCTAGGATCGGCCAAGTGGAAGTACAGTGTCGAGGGCCGTTGCCAGTCGACCTTGAGGAAAACAATGGCCTCTCCGGTGGTCAGCAGGCTGTATTCGAGCCCGCACTGGATCATATAATTGTAAGTTTGCGTCAAGGCAGAAGCAGTTAACTTGTCGGCAAAGTATTGGAACCGTGCTTCCGGTTCTTGCTCGGTGGGAGTGGACTGTCGATTGACTACGGTCTCCATCATGTCCATTGAACGCAGGCCGACTTGGAGTTGGGGAAGGGTGAGCTTGTGTGGAGGCTTGTATTCGGAGATGTAGAGTATAGAGCGATTTGTAGAGTCTTGACCAGACTGGTATACGCATATCTGATCGGGGCGAAGGCGGGCGTTGCTCGGTGTTTGTGGCGGCTGATTATGGGCAGTGGCCTCTGAATTCTGTGCCTGGGCAATGGCCTCTGGGTTTGTGTCACTTAAGGCGTGTTCGTGGTTTTCAAAATCAATACCGCCTCCAAGATTGAATATGTCCCTGACCCCTTGTACATCTTTCAACTTGTTGATGATGGTCGTAACTGGATATTCAACGACATTGTGCATAAAAAGCTCAAGGGACTTTTCGTCTGCGATCAGCCTGGACCCAACCCTGTCACCCATCGACGCCAGGCTAATCCGAGGTTCGTACACTTGGTCGTTCGCGGGGATTGTGTTGTACAGCTTCGCAAGAGCGTCGCGCTGTTTCGAGATGAAGTCCGACCATGGTTCGAGGCGCGTAGGGCATACCTTATTAGTCGGAGCCGGAATGCTGCCTTTCGATAGGAGGTCTGGATTGGATTGGATAGTAAGCCTGGAGTAGACTTCAATGTGAAGTGTTTCATTGTACTCCTTTAACGTTGTCTTGCGATTCTTTTCTCGCTCTTCGTCCCTCTCCTGTTTGACTTCGTCCCTCTCCTGTTTGGCTTCGTCCCTCTCCTTTTCCAGCTGTTGTATGCGTCTTTGCAGTTCATCCATTGCGTATATTGTAATTCGTTAGTGTTTACAATTCGAAGATAACATTAGGTAGGTAGGTAAACAAAACAATCGGACTTTCGGAGCTTCGGAATATCTTCGGCCGACGCGGGTTAATTACCTACATATGTGGTACGTAAGGTACTTAGAATATTCATGAAAGTAATGGAATTTTATGGAAGCTCCGTGAATAAATGATAACACGGTTCTGATTAGGAGAAAAAGAATACAATAGAAATATATGTCTTCGATTAATCTACGGCTTTAAAAGCTTTTAATTATAAGGGTTAAAAATGTACTGATTCTACGAAGTCACTCTGGTTGCATAGGTATAAATGGTAGATACGACATAAATAGCAAATACAAATAACAAATACGAATGGCAAATATAAATGGCAGACACAAATAGCAAATACAAATAACAAATACGAATACATAAATAACAAATACAAATAACAAATATAAATAGCAAATGCGAAAAGCACGTCGCTAAGCACGTCGCTAAGCACGTCAGGCCTTGGCAGAGTATGATTCAGACTGGCACTGTGGTTGGAGCTCTGATCAGAACTACTAAACGACCTTATCGTGGATCCGGCTAGGTCGGGTACAGGGTGCTCTGAGGAGGGTGCAGATGTTCTCTCGATCTCTTGGTGGGCCGCTTGTGCTCCTTGTTAGTGTCAGTATCATCCGACGAGTGATCACCGACGGAATGGTCACTGGCGCTGTGGTCGGAATCAAAACCGCCGTCGTCTTGTTCCCACTCTAGCCGCCCTGTACATAGCGAGTAGACTGGCTCACCGCGCTCACGAATGGGCTAATTATCCATATCCCATTCCATCCGCCCAATGCGCAATAAGTAGACCATCTCACGGCCACTATAAATAGGATGGTTGTTGGCGACGTTATCTTAATCAACTTAACTACGGTCCCATTTCTCCCCGGTGGAAAACTAATAACCAACACCAATTAAAAGCTGAACACCAGTCAAAAACTGGCGACTAATACCAGTTACTTTAGGAGGTAACTAAGTAAACTGGCCAAAGCAAAGCTTAATTTCCTGGTATGATCGTGTATTATTCTCAAACACGACAGTATAAATTGCATACTCAGTGTCGTCATCGGTATCAGCGTCGGCAAACAGTTCAACAACGCGGTTAGTGAATATAGCCTAGGCAAATTAAGTAAAAAAAACTCCACAGGAACGTAGGGGAATGGTAGGGTTAGTATGTTTTAATATAAAGTAATAGCCTCCACGCCATCGTTTTCAATCTTGTCCGGGGGGTTCAGGATATGCGTAACCAGGTTATATCAACGTTAATTAGCATTGTTACGTTTTGGAAATAGTATAATCTTATTCTTATCGTGGTAGTAATGGAGATCGTTGCAAAATAATATTTTATTTTATGAGCAGGCCTCGGTTTGCCTTCCTCTTTAGTTAGGATAATAAAAACGGCGTATGTTATTGCTTTTCAGCCACCTGTTAGAGGATATAGGTATAATATGTGTATTTTGAACTGGATATATGCCAGTAATATGGCAAGGCGTTCTTAACGGGTTTAATACAGTGGGGACAATGGTAATAGGGGATAGCTTATTCTGCTTTTAGGTCTGCCCACGGTCTCGGTAGAGACTCGGGGAATAATTAGTTGGCGAACTTAGAGATAATTGGGTATGGAGAATTTATATATAGTTAGAAAAGAAACCGACAGAGAAGAAGTTAGAGGTCTGACCTGGTGAGTAAGGGGGGACGTGGAAATAGTAACGTCCTGGGGGTGTAATGACGTTGGTGAACACTAATTGTCCATTAGATGGATCGGTGTTATGGGAAAAGAACGGCCTGGTAGATTAGGGCCCATGCCCTTCGGTCTTGTCCTATTTGTTTCTAGCAAGTGTGCAACAGGCGTAGTATAGCACTTTGTAGTATATGCCATCGGGATTGGTTGTGGCGAGGGATAGGAGTGGCAGCGGCGGATAGTAGCCTGGATGGTAGACGTTGACGGCGGGCTTGTGTTCGAGCGGCATGAAACCGAGCGCGTGGCCTGTAGCCCTCGACAGAGTTCGCGTCCAAGCTGCATGTCCACGCACCGTCCTGCTCTAGCAACAGCTGTGATTCGGAAACAGTCAACTAACTTCTCGGACGAAGTAAATAATCTCCTTGCTGAGCTGATGACCCTTCTCAGCTAATGTACGAACTTCTTCCTTTGCTTTATGGCGTGCTTGCATTACGGACGGAAAGTGCTCAGTGTAAGAATCGACCGTGTCATTCTTGGTCGCTTCAAGTAGTCCATTTGATGCCATGACCGTGACCGTCCTAGCATAGCAGTGGGCCAGCAAGGCAGCATGCATAATCAAGAGGGCGGCACGATCAGAGAGAACACTGTCCATTTGTGACGTAGCGCTGTCCGGCTCTGAGGGAATGCTGCCAGGCTCAGAGAGAGTGCTGCCCAGCTCTGATATGAAACTGTCCATTATATATAGAACGTGAGAAACAGTCGTACAGTAATCAAGACACCCTTCTTTGGTTGATGACATGGGCGGGCTGTTGCGCCATGGAAGGGTACGCAGGAATCGTCCAGTAAAGTCGAGTACAAATTGACCCAGCTCGGTGGAGTAGGTTTTGACATATCGAACGACTAAATTACGTTTATCCGGTGGACGGTGCTCCCGGAGTACTCCGGCGACAACGCTGGGATCAAGACCAAGTGACAGTCTCTGGGCTTCAGAGGGATTGGGATGTGATAGCTCAGCCATCAACTACGAGACATGTCAGCAACTATAACAAAACCATGGGAGATCAAATGATAGGGGGTCAGCCTTACCTCGAGGACCGCAAACTGTGCCTTGACCCGTTGTAGTTTTGTCTCCCTTCGTTTGGCCCATGGAATTGTTTGATCGTCGGGATCTACACTGAATTCAAATGTATTGACGAATGGCCTGTATACAGGCCGCGCCATTGGCACGTTCAGCTTCTTTGACACGACCTCGAGAGTCGTCAAGTCCGGATCGTAGGGGATATGCGCATCATAGAGCGTGATCGTGTACTGAATTACTGTTTGCCGTAGCAATTGTATGTCCACCCTTGTTAGATGTGGCATAGATGGGTCTTCAAGGAGTCGCCAGAACCGATGTTTTGGATATTCAAGCTCAATTTCGCCGCTGACAAGGCTGTGTAAGGTCGGCACTTGGTTCATGAAATGCTTCATGTCTGACAGCTTATTGAAGATTGAGACTGCGCGATCATGCTGTTCAGGGCATAATTGAAGCACTTCCCGTCTAACTCGCGTCATATTTTGGCAGGTATGACGCGCCTTTGGTTGGGTTCGCTGCGCTGGCTTAGTGATCTTATGTTGACAGGTCGCCCGTGGGGTGATTGTCGCTCGGGGGTTGACTCTCGCTCGGGGGTTGATTCTCGCTCGCGGGTTGATTGTCAGGGTCATCAGTGCTTGTCGTAAAGGCTGAGTTGGCAAAGCACCAGTCCCAGACGATGTTCGCGGAGCCGTGGACGCCATAGAGGCGAGGAACGATCACAGTTGTACAGAGGGTTGGCGTTTAATGCGTTGGCCTCGGGATATCCTGCACGATGTTGAGGGAGGCTCTGACCTACAGGTCATTTTATGAATTTGTGTTCCAAAATCGGTTGTAATGATTATTGTGCGTGTGCAGTCATCCCCTACCATTATAAGATAAGCTACTGTAAGTACTACGTATCGAGCGACCCACTTACCTGCTTGTGTTCACGCCGACTCAGTGGAGTACCAACCACCAGTCTGCCAGTCTAGGCAGCGAGCGCTTATAACCCCGTGCATAAGTAGTCGTGGTTAAACCCATAATTGCTGCGAGGTGTCTCACCTCAACCTCGCTTCGCTATGAGCCAACAAAATCATAAACGTCGAGAAGTTCGATCCAAGATTCAGGACACTTCGAGCCCCGCGCGAGGGGCTGAGGCGATGGACCAGCTTCGAGGAAGACCCAGTCTACCTCCAGGAGTTTATGACCCGCCCGACAGAAGCATGGAAACCCAGAGTTATTCCATGGACCCGATATCTGGGCAGTGAGACCTCTTTGGTAGATCTGCTTAAGACAACCTTGATTCTTCGGGTAAACCTAGCCCTAGGTGGCCTTTATCCCGAGGTGGCCATCATCGGTACGCCTAAACATTTCCCTAGCTATGGAACGGATGACAGCAGACTGGAAGGAGAACCTGAGGCATCGATTGGGCCCGACTTAGTGGCAGTCGACGGAGATCTAACACTACCACCGGATCTAAAAAATCTCCAAGCCAATGCCCTGGCCCCTGGAGAGGTTAAAGTCAAGCATCCGTATTTGACGAGGAATACAGAAAAGGTCCTTCCTGGGAGCCTTAGCTGTTATGAGTCGTGGCTGGCTCAGGCTGTTCAAAGTTGTATCGACTTGGACTTACCTTTGGGCTGGGAGATAACGAGCTTAGAGGTGGTGTTTTTCCACGTTTTAAGATGTTACGACAATGATGCTCAGGAAAACCAAAGAATTACACGCTCCTCGGACCAGTCGACTTCCCAGCTGGAATCTCTCCCCTCGGATGCAACCCAGGAGCCCGAATTTTCGTCACCCATAGTCCGCTTGATGAATCATTGGAGTAATTTCGAGGATGGCGACGAAGAAGTTCCGTATATTAATCACAACGTCGGAAGTCCACTTGAGTTTACGACACCTATACGTGACTCCCATCGACTCTACGACTCTCCTATGACACCCTTAGCCGGCACCAGTCTATATCCGTCGCCCTCACTTAGAAAAAGAGCACGTGAGCAGACTCCAGAAGAGTCTGCCTGGCTCCAGGAAACTATACATGCACCAATTACACCAACTCCGAACCCGCACGCTATAACTAGTAGTTCCAGTGAGATAAGATTTCCACTCTCATCTTCCCAAATTAGGACCGTGAGCCCTTCGGATTTCCACGAATATCCTCGTGCTGAAGGCGTAACCCACGTCTTGATCAGAGCATACCCCCTCACGGACAGGAACATAGGGAAGCGACTGCTCGAGCTGATCACATTGGCGAAAAGAGCTAAAGACCTTGGCGTTCCTCTAGAAGCCTCTCGATGATTTTGAATTTATCAATATTACTGTTTCGTTTGCAGACTTCGACCTTGAGCAATGTAGCTGCGCATCGTCTATATATTACCAGAACGTATGGTTCCAACCACTAAGCGTTTAGCTTAAGCACCTAAGTATGAGCCGATCTACTATCCACCGTCTGTATATAGGCTCAATGATATTCGTGTACTTTGTCCAGGTCATCTTCTGCCCGACTACTTCCAGTTTAACATCTCTCCTTCCATAGTTATCCATACCATTGTCCCGCCACACCACACAGCCGCTTATTTCGTCTGCAGATTCCCATATCTGGAACTCAACTTCGTCACGACCCACGCGGAAAAGGCAGAGTGCTTTCCGACCCGACCTATAAAGAATCCAGTCGCTTGAGCTTCCTACCGGCCCGTAATGATATCGTCTGCTGAACTCGACAAGGTCGCTGAAATCGGGAAGGCCGAATTTGCCCAGAAACTCTCCTTTTTTCCATGAATAAAGGTAGAACAGCGTTGTCGTACCAAGACGTCGAATGATGTAGTCTCTGCTGAGGCAGAAATCATCCTTCTCCAGGCTTTCTTCTATGCTTTCCCAGATAACCTTCCTCTTACTTATATTCAGTAACCTGAGGAAACGCCGTGAGCAGATTACCAAAAGATCCAGATAGCTTTCAACATGGTAGATATCTGGCCTAGAAAGATACTATATACTAGGAGATCTCGCATCTGTATCAACATGGAGACTCCCCTTTTCATCCTCGAGCGGTTGGATCGGCGAAGGACGGTTTCCCCTCCTTTCGAATGTGATGGTTTGCCGGTTGAAGATAATCAGCTGTCCATTAGAGACCCTAAAGCCTATGGTATCCTCCCTTGCTCGAAAACATCACCCTGCGGGGGATTCTGGGTGACAGAACCAAGTGTAGACTTGATTAGTGACCTTTAAACACGTAGAACTATGCTGTATTTCAAAACCATCATGGTGATAGCGGTTGGATAAAGCTTTTGTGTTGCCGGAAGTGCTCTGAGCAATGTGAAACTGTACTCCCCCTGGGTCTAAGAAGATATACTCTTCTGGAGTTCGAAAAGAGCATCCACCATCCCAGGTGTCTGAAGAGCAGTCTCCAGCTCATTACTCCTACAAAATGGACAAGGCAAGGGGCTTGTTTGTGACGGTCGGCGTCGCATTGCATAATGAGGGCGAGGACGAGGAGAGCAACGACGAGAATGGCGACGACGATGGTGATGACGGCGAGGGCGATGGCGATGGCGAGAAACTCCAAGCGTTCGAGAATCAATTCGAGCTGCTTGGCATCGGCGGTGCGCAAAAGCTGGAGCCACAATCGTCTGAAGATATTTAAGAAGAGCTCATGCAGGATGCTTGTCATCGACAGAGTCTCTTCAATTCGCATTGCATCCTCAACGACTTGCGCGGAGTAGTGTCCCTGCTCGAAACCTATAGGATGATCCATTCGTCAGCTGGAGAGACAAGAGTGGTGTTAACTGTATTGCCCTAGCTGCAGTCGAAGGTCACGATAAGATGATCAAGTTCCTCCACTGCAAGGGCGGTGAACTCAACAATGCCGATAGGCGTGGACGCACACCGCTGATGGAATCCGCGCTTTGGGGGCGCCTGACGGTTGTGAACTTTCTGCTCGAACACGGTGCCGATCCGCGCGCAAAAGACTACAAGGGGCGCAACGCCTACTTTTACTCGAGTACCTCGAGAACGACTGTGAGGATGGGGGAAAAGTCCAGCCACTACCAAGAGATTGGTGAAGCCGAGACCAACCGCAGGATCATTGCTGTCAAGCTTCAGGCCTTTGAGCTTTTCACAGCGACCGGAGAGATAAATAGCTCAGGTTCGTCGACTGAGCTCAAACTTGGTCACTTTGTCACGACGACCACCCACCAGGGCACCCAGATTGGTTTCTACGAGCAGAGTATCGCATACGATGTCCCGGACGAAACCAAGACGGTAGCACGCCTTGACCGTAGCAGGCTGTTCCCCGTCGTGAGTGCCGCAAGCGGTTGGCGTACTGACTTTGCCGTTG
This sequence comes from Hypoxylon rubiginosum, assembly GCA_902806565.1. NCBI lineage: Eukaryota > Fungi > Ascomycota > Sordariomycetes > Xylariales > Hypoxylaceae > Hypoxylon > Hypoxylon rubiginosum. The sequence goes on along the minus strand of CADCXA010000060.1, from coordinate 257,589 downwards.
AGGACGTCCTTGACAACCACCTCTGGCGAGATCACGTTCTCGAGCTATGCTAACTGATCGGGTATACCCTGCCCGAGGACACCCGAGATGAGCTGAAGCAGTCCGGGCTCATATCATGCATCGCATACAGAGAAGGAGCTCATAGCCTGTTACATTGACCAGCACGTCATTATTCCGAGCGCGCTCTTCTCTGTAGGAGTTGCCGTTGCCTAGCCAGGGATCTGGGTGCGACAGAATCTTAAAGTACAGCATCGTGCCACTTTTTGCACTAGGGTTCCAACAATACTGGCAGATATACGAGTCAGTCGGGCCCTCTGTAACGACTGCATGCTCTTCATTTCGCACATTGGGGCTGTTCTTGGTGTTTCTTTTATAGTCGAGCATTGTTGAGGTGGCTGGATCTGCCCGGGAGACTACTAATTATAAGAAAGTCTGGCTCCCTCTCCAGTCGAGATGCAAATATAGATGGCATACTTCATTGAATGCTAGTACAGCTTCAATTATGATGTATCGTCCAAGTGGTTAGGTTGGATGCTTGGTTGTGGAGATCTGTCAGATTTTTAGTCCGTAGTATTCACGTTACGCACTGGATTATAGGTCCCGTGAGCTTCGCGACTTATGTTGTGCAAAGCTGGTCCCAAGCGCATACTAGCTATTGACGCCGTTTAGTTCTGGGTACTACCGCGCCGGGAGCAGGAGTGCCTCCATACGACTGCTGCTAAGTCTATCGTAGTTCTGAAGCACTAATGATGAACTTTCCCACTCTACCCTGTATCCACGCATCGCGGCTACCATGGCGGCGCTTGTACTTGTCGGGCTCCTATACGGCATGCGCAAGTATCATATACGGCATGCGTTAGAACATACATAGTGTATTGAATACTTGGATCTGGCTATGATTGGTAAGCCAGTAAATGGTCGGCGCATTCCTCCGAATATGCAGTGGCGCGCCTATTTCCCTTGGGCGCTTCCAGCAGCGCAGACCGTGGGTCTTACATTCTCCTACTCGCTTGCGAAGACTCGGTTAAAGATAGTTCCTAACCTGAATGCCGTAACAAACCATAGAGACTATAGTGATTATGGTGACAATCTATATTATTAGGTATAGGTTACGTGTGTTCACAAGGGCAGCTCTGTAAAGAAATTAATAACTTTATTAGGGAAGACTTGTAGTTTTAATAAGGTTAATTAAGAATGGGTAAGGGGAGTTACTATCCTTGTAAGAACCTTAATTCCCTTACAAAGATATAGCGCTATACTTACTGCCTTACCCCTCCTTAAAGTGGGGGATGATCTGCGACACGCAGGGTTCCTTCCAGGTAGGCGGTTGAGTTGCCCAGGCTGCCAGGATGCCGTAGCTTTTTATAAGATTAATTTCTACGTAGCAATTATAGGATGGTTACCTCGTAATTGCCTTGGTACAATGGTGTATATTACAAGCTCCCTATCGCCAACCAATTCTATAATTATATTCCTATTACCATATAGCTATCGTGGTAGCACATATCTATATATGCATCTTTCGAAGCTGGGGGTGAGTGTCTTTATAAGATAAGCCACAAGGATTAAATTCTCCAGGTCAAGCTTGTAATATATAAGAGCGAAATACTAGAAGAAAAAAACCAAGAGAAGGTAAGAAAACTAAGAACAAGAAATACCTAACCGAAAAAGGAACCTCGTTGCTATCTCAAGCCATTCGAGAAAGCAGACAAGCTACTACGAACAAATGATATCATGCGACACCACTTACATCGGCGTATCAACACGCTTCACGTCACCAGTAGTCTTCACGCTTCTAGTGGTTGAATTTAGAGGTCCCTCATAAGTTGGAACCCGCCCAGGATCAGGTTTATTTTCATCTTCTTTCTCACTACCGCTATTTATATCACTGCTAGGAAGCATATAATGGGACGATCCTAAATTAGATGTATCAATGCTTAAGCGCTGCAAAGGTAACGACTCATTAGACACAGTGTTATCATTCCCGCTGTGCAGCATGCCAGAGAAAACGAGTTGTTCCTGTTGGAAAGGAGGCGCCTCTACAATTGACCGCTGTGAATATATCAATTTCTCAGATATGTCGTCATTGCTACTCTCGCGGTCCAGCATTCTAGAGTAAAGAAGTTGGTCTCGTAAAAACTCGGCTTTGGAGATGGAATCGTCAGAAGCATAACCATCGCCAGGATCCAGATCATTAACAAGACGTTCCTGATACTCATCATCACTGGTGACGGTTTCGGTTGGGGAGTGCGGAGAGCCGCCTGTAGCACTAATGCAATCAGTTTCTTGCCTCTTATTCGGTGTATCAAGGTCGAGGTCGAGGTCGCGGTCAAGGGGACGTTTCGGAGTCCGGTCATCAGCATCGGGAAGGTCCGCGGCACCGTCAGCCTTCTTGAGAAATGTCGTCGGTCTAACGCTCTTGAAAATCCATTTCCGGGTTCTTGATAGTTTCTCGAATATAGGGACTCGAACATAGAACGATTTGGTTCTACCCGAGAAGATTGGCATCGTGCGGAGGGAAAAAAGCGACCAGGCGAACCGAGCGAATAAATATTCGACCGGAACACCACGAATGGGCAAGCAGTCAATGTTTTGATATTGGCAGAACATCACCCAGTCACCAAAAACTGACTTCGCAGGAGGGTGAAGCATGTGCAAGCAGAGTTTGTAGGAAACATCGGATTGCACAACCGCGGGCGTCGTAGAGGAGTCACCAGGGACCTGATCAGATCTTCTTTTTGGGCGTATGTCCTTGACAGTTTGTTTGGCCTTCTCTTTAATGTTAGAAAACCTCCCCATGTGCGAAGAACAGTTTGGACAAACTAGGACATTTCGTTCAGATGGACCACTTCCTTCATGCAGCTCATCTCCAGCCGAAGACGTATTCTCAGTACTTGGAACAGTCGAAGTCTCAGGCACGCGCATGGGAAACATAACTAGATAGTTACGGTCGAAAAACCGATGCGCGTCTGTCTTTAGACGGAGTGCGTTGTTCTTGCTGTCTATGATGACACCAACATCTGTGCGAACATATTGACGCATATGGTTCATGTCGAACCACGAGCCCATAGCTTGTGGAACGACATGGGCGTTATCAAGACCATTGGGATTGCCAGTAAACCGACACGTTTCGTCATGGGTTTGCACGGCCAGGGTCGAATACCACGCCTGTACATCGTCACTCGCTAGTGTATCAAGGGCGGAGATTGGATGTCGTTCGAACGGTTGAATATTCGTTAAGGATCGCCAGGGCTTTGGCACACCTTGGTCATGAGGAAACGGCCAGTGTTCGAAGACGGGAACTATTGGGTAGACGCCACCTACATAACCATCTTTTAGAAATGGATATCTAGAGGAAAGGAGAATACTTACCCGGTTTTGCAGGATCATACGGAGGAACTTGGAAGTAATACGTCCCAGCAGGCAACAAATCATCCTCAGGGATGGGGAAACGGCCTTCACCAAGAATGGGAGAAGTTGACAGATAGGGGGTGTCAAAATTCTCGATGTCGCGCCCCTCATCTTCAGTCCACTTGTTGCAAGCAATAATACAACAAGCATAATAGACGATGTTGTATAGAACACAGCCATTATCTGACGCAGCCAGGCTTACCATCGGAGAATCTTCAACGTAGTACGGATGGTAAACCTCAACCTTGCTGGTGAGGATATCAGGGGCAACAGATGGGAAGGGCATTTGAGTTAGGAACGGAAATGTTATCTTCCGTGGGACCTTCTTATAAGGCTCCATCGCGACGCAGAGCCCAAGCGGCAGATTGATAGGAAGGGTATGAAAGGCAATGGAGCAGGGAGCAACAAGCAACAAAACAGTTAGGCGGCGGGCAGAGTCGAGAAAAGATGGCCGATTCTTAGCTTTCTTTTGGAGCTCAGACCACCAAAAATTGCCAAGACTCGGCCATTTCTTCTCAAGCCTGGCTACATGGTTATCTCAGTGGAGCTCAGACCAGGATTTCATAATTCATACCGCACTACGAAGGTCGCGGCCAAAAGTTTCGCATATTTAACTAAGTAGCACATCGTGTGTCAAGAACTTAATTTGCATGGCTATATAGGGGCTTCAGGCCCTGTAATTATACTGATTAAGCGCCTAAGCTTTAGGGGGGGAATCGCTATTCCTTTTTTAATAGGCGTACAAGTAATACAGTATATACACATGGTAATTATCTCCATATTCCCACTGTATTAGCTACACGCTAACTTAGAAGGGAAATAGCAGCTACGCCCTAAGCCCCAGGCACCCAATCAGTATAATTACAGGGGTTAAAGCCCCTACGTAGCCGTGCAAATCAAGTTCTTGACATACGGTGTGCTACTTACGTAGTAATTAAATATGCGAAACTTTTGGCCGCGACCTTCGTAGTGCGGTATGAATTATGAAATCCTGGTCTGAGCTCCACTGAGATAAGTCTAATGTACTGCGTGATCCTCCGCAGGTTATTATGGTGGCTTGGGATGGTTATACCGGGCCGCCTTTCATCATGCCTTCTAGCGAGGAACTTCGAGATATCAATGGGAATCTAGTGGTCCCCGCGGAGCGTGTGCGTCAGGACTTCGTCCTGAATCATAATACTTGTTGGAGGGAGCAATTCCTGCTTATGATATGCTACGCGATCACCGTGCATAAGTCGCAGGGCGTTACCCTCGACCAGGTAGTTTGCGATATATCCGAGCCTGAGTTCGCCGTGGGGTTGATGTACGTGGCTGTTTCACAAGTATCCACGCTCCAGGGCTTGATGTTTGACGCGCCTTTTGATTGATATACCTCCTGCGGGATTCGAACCCGCACCTTGTTGAAGGGTCCCAGGCGCTTTATTAGGTACCTAATTAAGACATTAAGACCACCTACCCCGCCACTTTGTTAGGCTTGATTCTTTAGTAAATATTAAATTTGTCGTTGATTTGAATTTCGATATTATTATTATTTTGTAATATATACACCTCTTCCTTTTCCTTTTCCGCGATGGATCCATTCCGTATTTCGTATAAGCCTTTACTAGACTTTTACCCTGAGAGGTCTATGCAGCCGGCGAATGCTACTGATGATGAAGTTGCCGGACTGGAAACTTATCGGTCTCAATTTATTGCGAAGCCAATAATTGGCATTAAACATCCTGACTATCCTGAACACGCGAGGCTGCTGTTGTCTTTCCCCGCCTTGGATTGCGGTAGTATCGACTACAATCTCGCGATATACGCCAGTTACATCCTAGTTGGGAATGTTTGGCCTCGTGACGGTATATGTAATGAGGATGTTCCATACCTTTCGTACTCTAAGAACCCCCGAGATGTCGATCCAGCTCTAGTTATCAGGCCATTAGCTACCGGCGATACTATTATTCGGAGGACTTGCTATCTTCATGTTCCTAGCCACACAGGTTTGTTCTCCTTATGCCCATTATATATTTCCAGGTTCTAATTGTAGTAGGTCCGAAACCATATCCTGTAACACCGTCTTTTGATAACTGGCAGTTCCCCTACGTTTCCAATACTCCTCCGTTGCGTCCTACAGTACCATCGAGCGGCGTTCCTACTGATCCGTTGGGTGCCCTTCCTATCGACCCTTTTGATATACCAACAGAAACCCCCCCGACCCCCTTTCTCCCCGCTGCCTGGCGGGCTGCCACCATACCCGCGTTTATCTCTCCGCCAACCGACTTGACTGGTCGTATGGCTATCATTGACCGCGACAGGACCTGCCGGGTTACCTAATATGGCATGGGTGTGGACGTGGCATATCTAGTCCTAAAGGAAGCTGAGTCGTGGTTTGATATGAATAATATAAAATGGTACGCGAGGATATCAGGTAATAACAAACCAATTGACAACTTGAATAATATGTTTCTTCTTCGTAGTGATATTTATCATATGCTTGATTGTAAGGTGCTCATTATTATTCTGAAGAAGCTGGATAATCAATATATTTTTATTCTTAAGGTTATTAAGTTGATTGCGAGATATTTATATGATGTATATATGATATATCATAATTGCATCTGCCAGGATTTCTTAGGCGTCGGGATCGAGTTCCTCTTTGGCTGGTTTGCGTGGAACATCTTTCACCTAGAAACGATGTATGTTATTTACACACCGAGTTTCCGTTATCCGGTATGGGTTTATAATGGCGATAAGAACACATATGAAGTCCAGGAAAGGCTTATGTTGGAGTTTAAGAGAACCTGCAGTTAATCCATAGGCGGAAGTAACAAGCGTACGCGTAGTTCTGGTCTGGCCGATGACGATGATTGTTCGTTTCGGAGCGATGACAAGTTAATGTCTGGCGAGTCTGAGTCCGATGAGGACCGTTACCAGGAGCGTCTGTATAATCTGGATGCGTATAAGGAACGTCTTTCTAGCTTGAAGCGAGAGTGCAGTCCAATGCCACGCGAGCTGCGCCCCTCATGACCGGGGCGGGAGGAAGAGTTCTATTAGGAGTCATCTCACCGCGAGCCATGCCAGGAGCACCAGCGAACCTAGTCGACTCGCGGATAGGTTTCGCTCCTGCTCCTTCGGTGAACATGCACAACCTCAGACACGCTGCTCACATATGTTACTATGTAGCAAGCTTGCCTGATACCTAGATCTGGGTTAGTCGCGATACTTGTCAGGACTTAGGCTCTTGTTACACAAGCCTATCCCTTACTCTCCGGGAGGTATCACGGCTTCTAGGATGGCAGGACTGGCCACCTTGGTCACCAGGGGTATCAGGGCAGGCATAGCGGGGGATGGGATAGGCTCCTTTGTCTGATGGTCCTCTTTGTCCGACATTTCTGTATATACAAGAACTTTAGTAGGTAGCTGTTAGGTTTCAAGCTCTTTGTGCAACAATCGGTCTTATGACAATACCTAAATAGTCACGCCTTTGTTGCCTGATGATCATAAGAGAAACGAGTTAATTTAATTACCTAACGTATATTTACTTAGCTTTTAACTATTTACCAAAGCTTACTATTATCCCTGCCGCTGTTTCACATGTCTGTCCATCCACCAACTTCTTATGGTCACAAACTCTCTCATGACATCGTTACTATCTTCCAGAGCGACGGCTGAGCAGTGGTAAAAATCACCTGAAACATGCGAGCCAGTAGCTAATAGCTGCGTAACGTATTATAAAGTGTGATAGGGTCGGGCGTCTGGCATAAGGAATTGACTATTTAGATATAGGATGTTCTTGGCGGATCCTCTTGAGACATGTGCGCCGTGTTGTAATTACAAGATGGCAATCTCTAGAGAGCCAGATGTAGGCGATAGAGCTTCATCCAATGCCATCATGCCTTGGGAGTCCCTCCCCTCAACGTCTATAAATCCCCTCTCGAGGAGCAATCTCACCTCCTATTTTAGGTACGACCGGATCAACTTCAAAAGGATAAGGCCCTCCTAACCGTCGATACAAACTTCCGCTAGTAGATCTGCTCCCAAGTCCAAGAGCTTCGCGGTGATTCTTTTCCTCGCGCATGGGTCTTTTGGTCTTTTAGTTAGAAGTGCGATTTATAATGGATGAAGTACGCCGTTTGTTGTTGATGGGGTTAAATCAGGTCTAGTCTCCTTTGTTCCTGATGGGCCAGCTCTATAGTCTAGAAGTACTTCTGCAAGATCTTATCTCTTGTGGCGAAGTGCAAACCCGAGTAGATTAAGGCGTTGATCTTTAAGAACTACCCTCTTGTTCATGTCCGCGTTATTTTCTACCAGGTAACCGATGAATTCCTTTATTATATACGGTGACAATTTGGCGTATACTAGAGGCGTATCTCCATCTCCATCTTTGGAGTTGATGTCCATTCCTTTCTCCTCTGACTACAAGGTATGTAACGATATCAAAAAGATTTACAGCCGACGCCAGGTGGAGAGCATTGATATCTAGTTCTTCCTTAGTGAGCGAGGCTCCTTGGTCGAGAAGTTGCCTCGTTGTACGGCTTCGTCGCTCGCAAAGCGCAAGAAACAGTGGTATCCAATGTGATTTGCTTGCCGTAGCGTTGATAGGGGCCTTCTTCTTGAGCAGAAACGAGACGACATTTCTTAATCATTTGGCGGCGGACATGTGCAACGGTGTTGCGCAGTAAAGATCGCAATTTATACCAGCAGGTTCGACCCAGCGCGGACGCACACATCTCAACTCGACTATCTTTTCCATTTGCCAATCTACACCTATTAGAACTGCGTTCGCCAATGTGCTATCAAAGACAAAGATCTAGCAACCCTCGAGGTCATTACCATGAAAGTCCTAAAGTCCTGTTTCCAACTTTCGCCGGAATCTGATACTATTTGCCGATTATCTAGCATGGAAAGACGGGAACCTGAGCAGCAATTCCCCAATACTCAAGCCCCGAGCTCTTTTACCTCTTCCGCCACCAGCACCTTTTGCTTTCCCTCAGAATGTTTAGAACTACCTAATATACTGTAAGATGGCATACATCAGTCGCAAATAGCGGACCTAATAGTGATGCTTGTAGCGAAGAATCTAGCCATGATAGAAGTAGTAATAAAGGCAGGTGTGGCTAGAAGACGAAGTTAGCACTAAGAAAAGCGTTGCTGACGCCCTTTTAAAATTGGCAATTCAAACCGCCCCCGCGGCATGAAAAGAAGACATGACGACGAGGATGGTCTATGGCGGCCTCCGGCAATGAGCAACGAGAGAAAGAAGATAAAAACATAATGATACATAGCGTAGTAACAACTATCTGGTTAAGCTTTATATTAATCAGGATCCATATACCAATCGCTACGATCAAAAAGCGAAGGGCCGCTGCCTAACCTAGTAGATACAAGCATACTCTCCGCCGATTCGCCAGGCTCATTGTTAAGTCGAGCCTTAATATCCCTTCCTGTCTCGCTTATGTTAGGCTGCTGGGAGAGTGCTTTAATGGCTAATGAAAGTATGGCACTGAGTCCTTGGACGGCGGCGCAGCAGTAATGGTTGTTAAGGGCATCCAGGCGACGGGCTCTGCGTCTTTTAGGATTGCGATCAGACGTGGTAACAGGGTTGGCAGGGGCGGTACGCTTGCCAGACTTAGTCTTATCCACAGCGAGAGGGTTCGCACCCGACTTAGAATTAGCTAGGCTATTGACTCCTGGAGTAGCAGCGGATTGCGGTAAAGTTGCGGGAGATATAATACTAACTACCTAAACATGAAGAACTTGGTATACTAATGGGAAGTTAGGGAGAAGAAAGATAAGATAGGAAGGTGCCCTAGAGGAGAAAAGATGAGAGAGCTGTTGACGGAGGAGGGGGAACGATATATAGGTACATATATATAACCCAACCAGCTCGGAGCACAAACCCCATACCAAACGAAGCACCAGCTAATCGGCAAAGGGGCATCTTGAAGCGGGAAAGCAAGCACTGCCTAATAAGATATATATAATAAATCACTAATAGCACGCACAACTATACATATTCATATCCGTGAAAAGGACGTGAATAAAATCATAACCAAAATGCACACAGGAGTATTCATTAACTGTTTAGCCATCCGGATATATCCCAACTGGTACCCGTTTATTTTTATTCACTATTAAGACACCTACGCCGCCACGTACCTCTCCAAGAGTCCTAAGACGCCGTGGCAGTATTATATGATAAGCTCTGTGCCCGCAACTAAGGAATAAGCCAAGTGAGGGAAGCTACCTATACATGAGAAAAAATGGCGGGGCTGATCTCGATGGAGTAGCTTGACATGTGCGTCAGGCACAAGGCCCTCCGGCTGAACTTTTGCAGTAGGCAAGACTAGGCATTGTAAATAAGGTTATATTATGAGTAAAACTAAATAATACCTACCTAGGTTGGTATGAACAGTATTCAAACCTGTGTACCTAGGTACCAAAAAGAGAAAGATGTGAGGTGGAAAAGTGAAAAGGAGATTGATTGGCTAAATCTTAATCTGAAGCGATAACACTAGTTCAAATTAAGCACACCAAGCGTGGTGCCTTAACGCAACCTTGGAATTCAGCCCTACAAGTGGGGTAAGGTAGAGGGGTTCATAAAAGTGGTGGGTTAGGGTAGTGGGTTAGGGTAGAGGGGCAGAAGGGTGCATGAAGGTGGCGGGGTAAGGTAGAGGGGCAGAGTCCTGGCATTTTTTTGGTGGTCTGAGCTCCAAAAGAAAGCTAAGAATCGGCCATTTCTTCTTGACTCTGATTACGCGTGAAGGAGATGAAAAAGTCCAGCGATGCACACCTTACTGAATAATAACTTGACGGAAATTAAAATATAATGATGGATATTATTATTATTATTTCTTATACACCGCTGGCTTTTTATAAGATACATGTGATCCGAAACCCCATGACCTTCTAGCACCCGGAACTCCTGCTAGATTTACGTCCGCTCCCGGGTGCCCCCGACCCCGGGGCCGGGGGCCTTACCGGGACCTGCTGCGTCGGTGGTATAGGAGGAAAACCCCTGTGGTAACCGGGATGAAAAACTCCCTTCCCTTTCCTAGGTTCTAAGCATCTGCCTTGCCGTCGCATCGTTCTCTGCCTTCTGAAACTCCCGTCACCTAGGCTCTAGGCCACGTACGTAGCGGCCCATAGGTTTCCGACGGGGTGTAATTGTCTCAGCTGTTAGATTAAGGGATTCTTGTCGGTTTCGTGCCCTTGGTCACGTATTCTTATCGCTATCGTATCGTACTCGGTAGTGTGGGCGGTGCTATTGCTCAGGGGAGCCCGTCGTCCCTCCTGGTGCGCCCTAGGGCGTGAGGGGAGAGGCTCTCTCTGCGAGCTTCGGCGACTCGGGGGTGGACAAGGTCCTCGAATGCCTGGTTGATATAGCGGTGAACCGGTTTCGACTTCAACGTGCGCTAGCCTCAAGACTTTTGCGGGTGGAGCAAGCCCGCTCACTGTTTTGGTCAGGCGGTAACGATCCGTCTTCCTATTGACTGGTAGGTAGCCAGGGTTTTGGCTCTGCTAAGGGAGCTTAGATTTTATAAAAACCCCAGAGCCAAGTGGTGGCTGCGGGATTCGAACCCACACGCTCCTCGGAGCGTGGCCAGGTGTGTAACCACTACACCAAGCCACCTATAATGATAGATAACTTTCTTCTATATAATTCATTACCAACCCCTTCATTAAAATGTATGCTCCTTCTTCTCGTACAATGAGTCGGATGATCCTCTCAAGTGTGAAGCTTGAGGTGTTGCCGATAATTGTCCCTACGGCTAACTAAGGGATTTATTGCAGAATGGATAGAACGTTAAGATAGTCAGTCATTGGAATTATCCGCATGTTTCCTATTCATCCTGTTAATGGTGATCCTATGGCCCGTCAGCAAATCGATGATACCTCACGTGTTTTTATGTCTCTTCAAGTGCTCACGTATTTTGAAAGGTCCCTTGTGGCAGTTTGGATAGTTGCACTTGAAAGCAGCGGTGACGGTTTGCCTTGGCAGGACGCCATTAGGCCTATATTAGGCTCTGTAGAGCGCAATAGTCTTTTGCTGGGCCGCATTTTGCATGCACCGCAGTGCAACCAGGACTATTCTATTGCCCTTGATGAGACACCGCATACGAGTTATGAAGTCCCCATCAACGGCGTAAGCCACGTTTGTCGAATACGTGAGCCTTAATGGCCGGCACGGCACCCCTATGGTTATTTATAGTGGCCAAAGGTTACAGGCTCAATGGTTTGGGATGCAACCACTTGAATAGGAGTATACAACACTCCCAAAAGATGGAAAAACAAGCTTATAGCCAGTAGATAGATCGATGAAGTCTTTCTCGTCGAAACAAAACCTAAGGACCAAAACGCACACAGATTACTACTTTTGGATAGCCATATTACGCACGTATATGCCAAGCTTATGTGGAAAGTATACAATAATAAATTAATCCTATTATACTTTCCAGCGCACACAAGCGACAAGATTCAGCTATTTGATGTAAGTGTTTTTTTATTTCACTTAAAGTATGGTTTCGCCTGGAAAATCGGCAGTATGTGGGCTATTTAGCCATGGAGTCTAGCAACAATAGCTCGGTGAAAGGTGCTGCGGCCAGCGATTTTGGTCTTGTGGACGATGACATTGATGAGGAGGGTTCTTGATAGCAGGTGGAGGATATCGGTCGGAAATTTGCCAATCGTAGCATCTCTGCGGAAGATTGGAAGAATGTATGCCGTCTGTTTCAGTGTCCAGAGGACAGTACGGAACATAAGCCCGTCGGCTTTCAGCTGGCCATCTCCGGCTATCAGCTGCATGCTGTCTGGTGGCAGATTACACAGTTCCCGCTCAGGGGCGTGCCCGGCGGCTGCCTCGGTGACGAGATGGGGCTGGCCAAGTCGGTCGAGGTTCTATCCGTCTCTGTCATATTTGCACGTATCTAAATGAATTATAGGAAAGCAAGGAAATATTGGCAACATGGCGACACTGTCAATGGCCGAACACATCTCCCCGAACACCAACCGAAGGCGACAGACCTTATCTGCTCCAGCTAGCGTAACTCATCCTACGGTCTGCTTTGCTCCTGCGTCTAGTCCGGGGAGACGTACCTAGTAGCCACGGAGCTGCCCTCCCTTCCATTATATGCTTTGTCGCTCCAAGTTCGATCCACGGTTGGCGCCGCGAGTTTGAGAAGCTCGTCGACCTGACGGACCCGATCATAAAGAATTTGAAACTCTCTATTATGCACACCGATTTCAAAGGAGACGAGAGGTACTACCATAGTAGCGATTGTGTTCAAGCGACCATGGGTAAAGCTCTCAAATGCTATGTCGACAAGCGAGGGCAGCCTAATTGTCACCTTGGGGGCTGGGAGGGGCTTGCTAATTAGTTCCTACTGGTCAGCTCGTCCGGGGCACCGTGGCTGCTCGATGCTTACCAAAGAAGATAGGGGCCATGACCAACACGAGGGCAAGACATTTACCACCCCCTTTGTCCCCCCCCCCCCCCCCCCCCCCCCCCCAACGAGGCGCATGCTTACAAAGGATCGTTATCTAGTCCTACCTAGTCGTCCTCCCTGTTATACATAGGTCTTGGGAGCCCACCATCGCCTTCACCGTCTCTGGTTCTATTCCAGGTGGCGGTCTAGGTCAGCTAACTAATATCGTCGACCACATTCTCTCTATGTCAAAGGTCAACACGAAGAAGGTCTGCCTATGATCAGCGACATCAATCGTACAGTCGAGCTGGAAGAGAAGAAAAGCGACTAGAACGATCTCCTGCAGAGGAATCACATAGCCAGCAACCCGAAGACGAAGGTCGAGGTGGAGAAGCGTAGACAGTCCATGGGCGAGCTGATGAAAGACCTCGTTCCTCACATCCTTATGACCTGTCAAAACGTCGACACGTTTCGTGGTCAAACAATTGGTGACCACGGCCGGCGAATTGTTGTGAAGCCGATACAGTGTAATATGATGGGCCGGGTCCGGTCGCGACGCTTTCTGTAAACTAACCGCAAATGTCTAGGCGCATGTTAGCTAAGTCCTCGACTAGAGACGCAACCTTCCTCCGGTGGCCACGCCTGGGCCACCGGAGGAAGGAATAGACCCGAACCGACACAGCGCAGCGTCGAACGGGAGTTCTTTGGCGGCTCTAGCGATTCGACAGCCATGAAGCTGGGGAGGGTCTGGACTCAGCTGCTTCGCGCCAATATTTATCCAGTGGTTGCTCATTTCATGTAAGAAAGCTCATTAATGAGGATGGTCTTAGTGCTAATAGCGTTAACCACTTCGGTGATAACGCCTGCGCATTGGCTGTTTCAGGCGCCAGCCGGTCTGCCGTACTCCGGAAGCTGTCCGAGTCATCCTTCTGGCCACACCGAGCTGAACTTGGGAAGCAGTCCTCCAAGTTCCGAAAGCTGTGCGAGTACGTGGAAGATATGATGGCTTGTAGTAACCGCCGGCCTGACACAAATGACCCCGGTCTTGCTGACGGTACCAATGTCCGGCACATGGTTGTCTTTACCGATTTCCCCGTTTCTAGCTCTATCACGTTCATGCTACTTTCCGAGAAATACCCCGACGTTCAGGTCCTGTTGATCAGTGGGTGTACCCCTACCGTAGCAACGAAGGTTCCCGAGCATGGGCGTCGAGAGATGCTCGATAATCCGATGTCGGATTGTAGGAATGATTCGCCTAACAAGATCATAGTTGCGACCTATCAGATCTGCGGTACAGCGCTCAATATGCAGCAAGCAAATTACTGCATCTTGATAAAGCCGGCTCGTGACGCCAAGGAAGAGTCTCAGGCGGTGGCATGGGTGAACCGAAGGGGCCAGCTCATGAATGCCATTACTGTGCGGCTACACGACGACTGTACCGAAGGTACTAAGGCGGGCGCGATATCAGAATCGGGACGATATAGTGGCGTGACAAGAGCAGGGAATCAGTTTTGGGGGGGTTTGTGCAGTAGAGGCTGGATGACCTTGCGAGGAAGTAACGTATTCGACCACTTGGTTGATACATCATGTATTAAGCAGGTAACGTAGTCGGGATGAATAAAAAGAAGATTGGGCTAGATGGACAATGGGCCAGTTAGATTAATTACTATTGGGTCTTTCTGAGCCTTGCCAAGGATGTCTCGCATTTGGGAATACAGCCTCTCGTCTTCGTTCTGCCAGTTATTCCCATTCGGAAACACAACCTTCCGCCACTCATTTATCCAAGGTATTAAAGGTGCGTAGTATGGTGTAAAATATTGCCTTGCAAACTTAAGAAACACTCTTTCAACCCCAATCGTACCGATCTTTGCCCGAACCAGCTTATCGTCACCATCGTAATTCCAACTCTCGAACTCAGTCTGGCCAATATCCTTACCTGGCCCACTGTAGTGGATGCATATCCAGAACAGCACCCAAAAAAAGGACTCTAGATCATGCATGAAGGAATGCTGCTCGCCCAGAAGCGCCCCAATGGCCATAAAAGCCCTTGTACCAGTCCTTCCCCTCGCACCCGAAGCGCCCTTTCGCTCTAGTTCAATACTAAGGTCGAAGTCGATCAAGAACCCGATGCCATCCTCATTAACCATGAGGTTATTGATTGAAATGTCGCGGTGGAGAATACCAGCTTCGTACAGCGACTTGTGTCCTTCAATGCATCCTTGCAGTGCCACAAGCAGTACTACGCGCGAGCTAGCCTCGTAGATGTTCTGACCATAATCAGAAACAATAACACGTCGACGGACGCGATTTGGTAGTGTGCTGCGGTCGACTTTGATCGGTGACTCCGAGCGAGATCGCTTACTCGACGGCAGGGGCGCGCCGGTTTGGCTGGATGACCTCTTCTGACCTGTGACGCCATCTTGTGAAATGCTAAGCGTGCCCAAATCCCGTGGCGGATCAAGACGCTGCGACCGGTAGTTAGAGGCCTTCGTAATATCCAATCCCTTTCGAATGCCGTGTTGGATATCATCGACATCGCCGTTTGGAAGACGGACGGTCTCGTGGTGATAATACCTAGCCACATTGGAGACACCCTTCCTGGTTATCTCGAATAACAGCTCGCCCTCCTCGTCACGCTCAGGGTATTGCCAAGAATCTTTGATCACAAGTGTTATAAATGGCTTTCCCTCCGGATGGGCCTTCCAGCATGAAGTTGCCCGACCTGTAATACAACGCACTCGTCTCACAAGCCCGTCGATCACAACGCGCTCCCGTATGCCATCCCGGATTATCTCGATGTATTTCTCGATATATTTCTTATTGTTTGCTGTGATGATAGTAGGGTCGAACCCCAGGTCTTTCTCCTCCATCCATAGGAAGCCAAGGATCGTCGAGACGAACTGGAGCCCGTCTTGGTTAATATCGAATCGTGTCGAGGCGATCCCGCCAAGGCGGTCGAACTCCCATATACGCATGAGAGATCCGCAGAGAGTAAAGGCCAAGATAAAACGTCGGGTATCTTGAGCGGCAAATATTTCCCTGACGTATTTCCCGATGTCGAACCACGCCCCGTTCTGCCGGTCTTCCGTTGGGTTGCTTTTCAGCTCTCCAGGTATAAGAATCTGAGACCAGTGTGCTAGGGCTTCGGGGTGGCTCACGATGCCCACATCCAGTTTGCGCTTCGCTGTCGAGCCACCAAGTGGCTTATGCGGCTCTGCCAGTAACCCTCGTGTTGGTGTTTGTCTGTAGTTTTGAGCCCATTGGGCAATTTGTTCGATCGTTTTTTTAAGCCAGCTTGCAACAGCCGGCTCCTGGGCTTCTCCTGACCATCCAGTCCATCCTTTACGAAATAATGGATCCGACCCCTCACAGCACTTTTCGAAAATGGTTTGAGATGCGCTTTCTAGCTCCGCAACGCTACCGAAGAAGGTCTTATAAAACTGTGGGATATCGACGTACATTAGGCCAAGATCCTCCTTGACTATAGGATCTGTATTGTTGCGACGTTCTGAAGAATTTACAAGGCTGCCCATGTTACGGGACGATGGCGTCTGTTGGAGGCGAGTGGCGATCGTTCGGGGCGGCGGCGTGGATTCGGTAACAGCACGATAAACTTGTGCCCAGATCTCTTCGTCGGATTTCTTAGCGACGACAGCTTGTAAAAGGGGTTTGACATGTTCGAAGTCGAAGTCGCTAGAGTCGAGCGAGACCTCGAGCCGCAGTAGGTCGCTTCGGAGAGTACCACGTGTCTGAGAGGGTAAAAGTCGGGCGATAGGGAGGTTTTGGAGTACCGGTAAAAGCCCAGATATAAGGTCTTGTATATCTATTTATTAATTAGCAGAGGCGCACCAAGAAGGTCAATTCATCTATCCTACCTTCTTTACTAAGCTGACCAAGGGCTTCTCCCGAGCAGCAGATGTTGTTACTCTTGCAGAGAGAACTAAATAACGCAAGGAAGGCCTCAAGGCCTCTACCGATGGGATTATTTCTGATAACTTCCGACCGGCCCTGATCTGCCATGGTGGAGTAGGATGCGTGACATATAGGGGGATTGATTGAGAATGGGATTTAAAGGCTCGAGAGAGCAAAGTAAAGCGACGCGATCAGCGCGATGCGACGCTAGAAAGAATTTAGTCATCTCAGCTTTATTTCATTAGTACTGCCACAATTTCACCGGCCAATCAGATACTTAGAATCGCCCCGCACTTTTCGACTTTTTCCTTTGCGGTTCTATCACTCCAGGTCTGGAAATAGTGCAAATAGGGCCAAAAGGTCACGCAAAACGAGCTCTATCGAGTCATACTAATTATCATCTTTTTAAGGGGTGGTGGAATAGATCAATTGATTCTACGAAGAATTCATCGGACGTGCGCTGAGGTGTGGCTAGCCAATCAGAGCCTTTGACAGCTCAGACTCATCTGTGGCTCACGCCTCCCCTTTTCCCCGGCCGAAGGACGGGTCACGCAGCTAGTCAAGTGTTCGAGGAAATAACATTAGAAAACGGCTTTAGAACATGGTTACTCCTGTGTAATGTTTCTAAACTCGTAGTAAGAGAATCGACGGGCGGCGTGAATATCGAAAAACAGTTTTTGGACTCGTTGTCACGAGTCTAGCCATGGTATCACTATACGGAAAACAGCTATGAGCTATGAACCTAAGGAACCACCAAGCTCCGTGTATACAAAAAGCCAGGACAAGATCTTGGAGTTAAGAAGCCTAGCTCCCAAACTGACCCTTTTCCTATATTGGCAAGCCCGTTACCCTTTTCCAGGTCATAGGGA
Source organism: Hypoxylon rubiginosum (assembly GCA_902806565.1). NCBI lineage: Eukaryota > Fungi > Ascomycota > Sordariomycetes > Xylariales > Hypoxylaceae > Hypoxylon > Hypoxylon rubiginosum. The sequence goes on along the minus strand of CADCXA010000060.1, from coordinate 239,987 downwards.
AACCCATGACTCCCATTTAGCCTTAGGGGTGATCAACAGACTTATGACGCTACCTAGACTGTAAGGGCTAAGGCCTTGACGCTAGTCATCTTCGAGTTGCTTCCCCTAACTGTAAAATTTTACAGAAACGAGAGCATTTTCACGTCTAAGAACTTTAAACGTTCACTACCCGTTTCCATTAAGAGGGGCTTCGTAATGCGGAATGGCTGGTAAACTAATAGGTTACTTTGTTTAAGCGCTGTGGCCTGCGACATGCGGCCGAATCCCAACTTTAGAACCAACACTTGCTTAGTGCAACTCCACTAGTTGTTTGTCATGTCGTGACCACTTTGTACTTCACTGAACCAAATTAGCGGGCTTTGGTAGACCAACAAGCTTGGCTAAAGACTCGATCGACTAATGACCAACCGAGACCACGACGCGGGCCACAGTTCAACAAGACAACCTAGACCAGTATGAACATGACATATATTAGGTTGAGAATAGCGTACCGTACGTATTTGATAAGTATTATGAAGACCTCTGTAGCCTATATGGCTTAGCTTCTTTCCCCTGCTAACTAGTTCATGGCTTCGCTTCATCTGTAGGAGACATATAACTCCCAGAAGTATTACCATCACTATCTTTAATCTCCTTTGACTCCTTGACTGTACTGGTTTTGATTATTCTTGGTAGCCGTTTTCTCTTGCTTGTAAGCGGACCCCGTTCATCATCGCCTTCTGACAACCGCCTCTTGCCCCTTTGGAGATCTACCGAAGCAGTTGATTCGGGACTGGGTAGGGCTTGATTGATTTCACTGCTAACCGATATGGCGGACGACTCCGGAGTTGGATGATCTGCGTCAGTGGTGGTCGTATTATCCTGTTTGCTCTGAGACTGCTTGATATTCTCTTGTATCTCGGTATTACGCTTGCGCTTGTCGTGAACATACCCATCGAAGAAGCCTACTAGGGTGTCAAATGACATGGATTTCGCCAATTCGATGAATAGTCCCCATTGGTCGGCAGCATGGTATTTGCAGTCAATGCAGTCGGGAGACGACACGATCCAGCTTGCGGTATCAACCCACGCCTCTTGTAGCTCCGTGATGCGTTGGTTGCGCCGTTCTCCGAGTGCCGTATAGAACTCTTCAGTGTTATTAGAGCGAGTAGCTATTTCGCGAACATCGTGAAGAAAAGCTGCGGGTTCTTGGATAGCGTACTGTGTTGTGTTGAAGCGTTGATGCAATGTCGTAAAGAGGGCATCTGGGGGTAAAGAGAACTTAGACCAAGGCCAGCACCATTCGGGTTCGACGGCATAATTAGGCGTAGGAAGCCTACGATTCATTTTCGCATCTATATTCGCGCTTGATATAGTTATTGCGATAATCGTTATGTCGGAAGGGGGATTGATTGTTGAGTTGATATTTGGTTTACCTGAAGTTAATCGGAATGGGGCCAGTTATTTCCGGCCCATTCCGCTGCAGGCGGTTTCTAAGGTTTCGGCGGGGTAGGTTTACTAAAAATAGCTTTAGATTACCAGTCCCGATTTGGCGCTATGGACGATAATGAGGCTACTATGTAGGGATAGGACCTACTAGGGATATTAATCCCACCTTGATGCAATTTGTACAATGTGCCGAAGCTGTTTCTATTGCTTAACGTGAACGACTTCTTAATCTACCGAATGTATGGATATCAGATCTCTAGCCCACGCTCTGGGGACACCAATGAATACACGCCGAGCGAGCTCGACGCAGGCGTTCAAAGAGTTAATGGTTTACCAGACAACGGGGATAACCCTCATCTAGGGAGTGTGAGGATTATCCTAAAAGCAGCTCCAACTACCGTCGCTCTTGATGTATCCCCGTTGGCCATCGCAAGAAACGTACACCAGCATTCAGTTATCTTAGATTCTAACTCGCAAGATAGTAATTCGGTTCAGAAACTCCCTATCGCCCAGTCTAGCTATGAGGTCGGCTACGATATCGAAGCAGCTCTCCCACAACCAGTATTGGGTCAAGCTCGAGATAAAATCTTTTGCTGTCGACTATATTTTGACCCAGCTCAAGATCGCCTGGTAATAGTCAATCTGCTGGACAAGGCCATGGTACGGAAATTAAGCGACGAGGAAGCCCACTCATCAGAGCAAGAATGTCAGCTTCAGACGTATGATCCAACAGCCCTGGATCCTGGCTGCTGGTCTGTCTTCACGAGCACTGGCCTCCACGTCCTAGACTTCACAATCCTTTCGCGTGAAAAACTGCTCACCGGCAAAGAGCCCGAAGGCGACCGTAACCTTGAGCTCCAGCTACGACACGGATTAAAGAGGTCTCTTGAGCCGACTGAAACGTCTACAAAAAGGGCCAAGCTCCACGTAGCAGAAGGCAACACGATCCTTGTTTTTCAAGCTGCAATACCTTCTCCTACATCTGCTGCCGAAACGGCAAAGCTAGCGCAACCTGGTCTCATCCCCATCGTTCGTCACCCACTAGAACATCTAGGGGAGGGGGAGATCGCCAGGATTGCCAGTTCGACGGGGGAGGACTATACTCTTACACGCGGAAAAAACATCATGATCAATCAAAACTCAATGGTATTCCGCGCAAATCACTCCAGATTACCTACCCAGATGGTAGTTGTGAAAGTTATCAGAGCATCTCACCCCCCAGCCAAGGTTGTCACTGCCGCAGAATTGTGGTTGAAAGAGGCTAGAAACCACTTTACGTTGAAGCAACATGTAATGTTTACATATCCCCTTTCGTCAGATTGATTTAACACCTAGCCTTCAGCCTGCAATAGTACGACTTTATGAGGCCGATGCACGATTTCTTTCCCTTTATATGGAACACATCGACGCACCCTCCCTGGCCAATTACTGTGACGCCAACAATTCGCTTTGCACACTTGCCAACACCGATGCACAGCGTATCCTTGCAGACATGTCCGCGGCTTTGCTATACATACATAGCCAGAATATAGTCCATAACGATATCAAGCCCGCCAACATCCTATATTCGGACATTCGTGGTGCTGTCATGATCGATTTTGGGTTGTCAACGCAAGCATCTGTTGCAACCAAGAGCGGATCCCCATGGTATATACCTCCTGAATTCATCCCCGAAGGCGCACGGGGAGCAGCAGGTGATGTTTGGGCATTGGGTGTAGTAATGCTGTTCGCTCTAAGAAAGCTCCCATTGCCCGAGAGAAAACACCCCAGGCTGGATTGGCTGATTGCTGATGTGGAAAGAAACGGCACAGCCGGAAATGCGGCAAGACAGAAGATGAGACAGTGGCTTAGGGATGTGGACGACGCGCGGGAAAGATTAGACAGCCAGGGCGCGAAGATCGACAAACTCGTGTGGGGGATGCTTAGTCCCATAACTACGGGTAGAACTCGAGTTCCTCATTTAGTCAATGACGTGTTACAGGCTTTTGGGGGAAGCACACACTCGGCAGACTAGATTTAAGCATATGAAGCCGATGTACTGCGTACATGTCACGGAGTAGCCCATTTATGTAGTTAGAAATGATCATAGGTCGATTACTTGCGGTGCCTTTCCTTTGAAGCTTGAGCTTTTCATTTGGTGCATGTAATGTTTCTCCAGTTTGCGCCAACCGAAATTGACCGATCGAAGTCACCCTGCATGATATTCTGTGGTACAAATACTTTTGCTTGGTAAACCTAATACCAGGCACAAGAGCTCGAATTCACACACTTGCATATAAGGACCAAAAATTGTGTAATTTCTAAATCTAAGCTTGTGGAACCCGAGCGCCGAGAAGCCCTAATTAAAGGGGCTCCGGAGCGGATCAATCAATGGAGTCGAGCTCGCGATCCCTAAACGTGACATAGGTAGGTACCTAAAGTACCTAGGTAATTCTTTTAATAGATTCTTTTCTTTTGCTCCTATATCTTCTATGTCTTATCTTAAAGTCCTACGCCTTACTGGGTGAGTTCAACCCGCGCAAGTATCTTTCTTTTCTTGAGTCCTACATCTAATGCTTTTTGAAGTTTCGGGTCCGTGTCACAGCTAGCCCTCCTTCCCGGCTTTCCTCATTTTGGGTGGTTACACATATCACCTCTGACTCATTTCTTGAGCTGCATCACCTGGTAACTCACTCTATTCTGATTGGTTACCGGCTCAGGTGCCATAAAATTTTATTCCTGGTTGCTTCTCCAATTTTAGCCCCCCACCTCAGTGTTTAGGTAATGCTTTATATCAAGCTTGCGGCGCGCCGTCCAAGCCCGTATCTGTTCTTCTTCTTTCTTACCACAATTTCAAGTCCCTAACTTATAAATAATAATTTAATACAATTCTTCTCGCTGTTTTGTATTAAATGATCTAAGTATCTTCATGGTTTTGGCCCGGTTTGACTATGTTTTTATGGAGGGAAGTTTAAGATCCCGGACACGATTCCGCTGGCTCGGTGGTGCTTGCACGTCGGCTGTTACAGATCCCCACACTACTGTATTTTGGGTTACACCACCGGGGCCGGGAGCCCGGCTTGTTTTCGGCCTGGATTGCAATAACCTTGTAATCTCTCATATTTCCCGCCTATTAATTTAACGGAGTGATGCCTATCCAGAATGACATGGTTTTTTTGCTTCTTCCTTTAGGCAATAAAGACTTACGAACGTCGACAAGTCATATATCGTTTATTACCACTACTGCTAGATGACGTTATTGCACCCAGGACATTCGAATCTGCTCTTTCGCGTGCTGAGTATCACACTACCTATTGTAATCTACAGCATCTTAGGTGAATGCATCGTGTGCCCGGCATCCCGGCCATGAGCTACCAAGGCAGCAGGCAGCAGGCAGTTTTGCTTTTCATCGGTCAGCTCCTCATGCAGCTTGTCTATTCGAAAAGGCCTAGACTTCCCGTCGCATCTCAGCCTTATCTATATAATATCACACTCTGTCTCAGTTTTCAATGTGATCTTCACATTTTAACTTTGAAGTTTCCTCTGGGTCTACCTCTTACCTATCCCTCCAGTAGGCATTTCATAAATGAAACTGTGCCTGCTTCGTTTCTTGCTGCATCGTTCTCACACCTGACCTCGGTTGTTGGTCACTTTCATATCATCACTGCCGTTGACACCTTCGCCGCCGCTGTACGCAGGTTCTTCGTCTAGTTTATTACTGCCTTTAGTCTCCAGTGCATCCGAATTGGAGCTTCCCGGATTCCCGGAATTCATGAACAGCATGAATCCGACGATGTTCCCCCCTCCTGAGACGCCTACATCCCCTACGTCCTCTACTGGGTCTGATACTGACATACCTTATACTAGCAACAACTATAAAGTCAATGTTCAGACCGCCACCCCGGAACTACGGCACCCTCCAAATTCCCAGCCGCAATTTCAACGGTCGCATCCGCCACGGTCGCACCAGCATGGCCAGGGAGCAGGCATGTCTTCGGGTATGACTAGCTCCGTACAGAGTCCCGCCTTGGGAGTTCAAGATATCTGTTCCATGATTAAGAATAGTTTTCAGCCTTTTAAGACTGAGGTACGGGACATGCTCTCCCATATCAACACTACTATTCAAGATCTCTGCACTGCTACTCGCGCTGCTACTCAAGAACACCGCGCTGCTACTCAAGATCTCCGCGCTGCTACTCAAGATCTCCGCGCTGCTACTCAAGATCTCCGCGCTGCTAAAGATATCTGCACTGAACTCCTGGGTCGCATTGACAGTATCAACGCCAGGCAATTGGCAACCCCCCCTGGTCCCTTCAACAATGACCATCTGCCCGCTGCTAGTCTTCCCAGCTCTACTTCTCGGCTCGACCCGCTACCCACCACGGGCTTCACGCCGTCCGCCGGCCAGGTGAAGAGGGGGAGGGGGAGGCCGAAGAAGGTAGTGATAACGAAGGTCGGTGAAGCACAAGAGGGGTGACGAGGACTGCAGTGGGTCCGATTAGAGCCGATGGGTACTTAAGGGAGTTTCACGGTTGATAGAGTTGGTGCGGGCGGTATGTTGATAGAGATCTTGGTTCTAGATACTGCAGGCCGCCTCATATCTTGACGTAGGATAGGCAACGCAATATTCCTAGTTCTTGGAGTCTTCTTATATTAATTTCAAGGTCGTGCAATGTAAATGGCTCTTGACTTACCTCTCGTATAACCACGACCGTAATTCCCTAGGCTGCACGTGGCTATGACCGGCGCGGCTCAATTCTCTGAGCTAACTTCTTTTTTCTTTCTACCTTTGCCAGCTCCGTTGGCCTCGCGCTATCTACCGAAGAATCAGCTCGCTCGTTCAGGTCTTCTAGGTAATCCTCTATTAGCGGGGCATCTTCATATTAGAATGTAGGATCACGTACCATTCTCTATTGATTCAGGGTCGTGGAGGCGCTGCTGGGAGTCGGGGTCGCTATCGAGTTTGAACTCGAGTCGGTCTTCAAAATCAGGTCTGACCCGGGATTTCGGGACGGCATCTAATCAAGCCAACAGTCAGTTAAGCAGATCGGCGATAGACTTCAAAACGTAAACTTCATCCCTAGAAACCTTTGTCGCAGTGCCGGGGCCCACCAACTCGGCGGCGCTTTTTAGGGGTAGGGTTCCGCTTGGGTGTAGATGTTGGGGAAGATTCGACAGCAGTAGGGCTAGAGGTGGGCGAATCCTTTCAGTTGAAAGTTGGCGCGAGGTTGGCGGGACGAGGTTCCATCGGTGTTGAAGTTTGGCTCGCTTTCTTTAAATGAGTATAATTGTAAGCCTATTTTACACTAAATGAACTAACAGGCCTTATTAATTAAACCTTCGGCTTTTTGAATCAGGTCGGTTTCATTAACTGGGTGAGAAGAGGGATGCGACGGTTGGACGAGCGAAAGTTCGGGGCCGCGCCTTGCGGAGGGGTCAGGTCGAGAACGGGATCGCGACGGATGGCTTTTCTTTGAAGAGGGAGGTTGTTAGGAGTTGGCCCTCCGAAATTTATTGTTAACCTTTAAGGGCCGTAGGTTTAATATCTTTATCTTCGGAGGTTTGGCAGGAAAATTTCAAATTCAAATTTAAATTAAGAGTACTTTTTGAAAAAGAAGGCCCGGGCGATAAATTTATTAATAATTATATGAAAATGACTACAGCGCACCAAAAACCACCAACCGTCCCGACCCTGTAACGCGGGGTTGGCGCGCCCTTTCCGATCGCACGGGGGCATTCCAAGACCTGTCACTCCTTGTATAATTGCAATTAAGAATAAAGGAGCTAATTAAATAACACTTGGGATATTAACGTCCGGTGCATCCACGAGAATAAGAATCGAAGTTTAGGTAAGTAAATTACGTAGTACCGACCGCTTCGCCACCACGATCTTCAGCCTGGAATGAAGTCACTATGTCGCAACCCGACCTGCTTGGCCGTGAAGCGGAGATGTAAAAAGCACACTACCGCTACCTCGTCAGCGCCAAACTCTGCGTAACGATCCAGCAAGGACAGGCCGCCCTGTAAAGAGGCCGCACGCCTGGAATGGAGGGCTCAAATCCATTCCCTAGGGACCCGTCCACTACACCCGCAATGGTGCCTGGACGGCACAAGCCCCCCTTCCGATCGCAGTACCGACGAACTGACGCTGTCCGAGGTTTCCAGGGAACGGGCAGAAGAGAAATCAGTATCGGACGAGCCGCCAACAGTTAACTCCTTCCCCCCGGACAGGCTAGAGAAGTCGCTCCCTCGCCGGCTCACTTTATTATTATCCATAACTTGGATAGCGCTGATAAAACTCAGCCCTGGTAATGTGGTCGAGGGCGAGAGTAACGCCCGTCACCTCTTCCCCCTACAGCCAATCCGACAGCAAATGAGGGCGATTCGCAAGAGCATCTGGTCGATTACTACCCGGCCCGAGGAAAGCAAAGGTGTGGGGCAGTATACCAACAGACTTGAGTCTCAGGAGGCCGTCAACTGAGTATTCAATCTTATCCTCATTTACGAGTCTACTCAGCGTCCCGGCCTCCAGGTTATTCTCGGGACGAAGATTGGCATAGAATAGCTTAGAGGAAATAGTTCTCCTCCAGGCCTAGAGTATAAACAACATCGTAACATAGATAAGTCCTGCGATCACCGCGTCTACCTCGGTAGCTCCGCCAGTCGAATCTGCAGGCGGTTCATAGCATGTTTGAGTCACGGACATTTCTCGGATGCTAGGATCTGGCGAAAACGGTAAGCTGCGGCTTCTTACCTAGTTTCTCTTGATCTTTCTCGCGTGGTCTTCCATGAGCCGCAATACTCCGTCTAGCCATTGCCCATTCGGAGCATGAGCACTAATAATAGCTCTTTTGGGCCTCAAGTACGAAAACCCTGGAATCTTGAAGCGATTGACGAAGTCACCGTGAAGCTAAAGCGACTCCCAGTTCACGGTGTCCGGTCGGAAAAACGCAAACCCGAAATTGAGCATTGTGTCACGGAATTGCAAGTCGCAAGGAATGGGTTTGCCTTTGGGCCCTATTCGCACATCCGTTAGGTTAAGCATTTGGGCTTGATACCGAGGATGTATAGGGGTTATGAAATTCTGAAGACAAAGCTGGAGGGTAGCATAAAGCGTAGCTGTACCGTAGTCTGCGAAGCCGCGAAAGTTAGTAGCCTGAATCAAGTCCTGAGCGAAACAATACTTCCCGATCGTATCTCTCATGAATCTGAAGTATACTGAACTGGCCGGGGTAAAAAATGAAAACCCTGGTATAATCGATGGTTCCGAGAGGGTGTTCGGAGTCGCCCCGAAAGCTTCTCAGCTCTTTTCCGCTTCCATGATCTTAGACAAGAACTTGGAATTGTTCGTATTTCGAAACGCCACGGGTACTGTGGACGAGATCGTATAGCGGTAGCCAAGGCGTCATTAGCCCTCTTGCGCGAACCCGAGTTAGACGTCATATCCACGGAACGATCTCTCGTCAATCCCCCATGGTTCGCAATAACGCTTTCATGTCTCCGCGTCGTACCCAAGGAACATCAAATCCTCCTTCTGAAACGGGTATGCCCCCCCCCCCCCCCCCCCCCCCCCCCCCAAGCTTTCTTCCCCAATTTTGATGGTCATAGGGTTGCCTCTAGTAGCACTATTACCATGACCTTCCTTCTGTGCTGCCTTGGAGCTAGAAACGTAATGGGCAATATCCACTGGTATTTGGCTCTCTTGGGTAGGAGTGGATGACCTGATGGCCGGTCGTATAACGGAGTCGAAGAGGTACATATAAGTGTATGTTTCCAGGAGGCCGCCTTTCTTGGTATCAGAGTCGTACATGGCCGGGAGCATCAAGTACAGGTCGCCGGAAGCACAACTGCTGAAATAGACATAAGGCAACTCATGGAGCTTCACCTTCTCCCCAGAGCGCAGCGAGGGAACTATATGCACAGACGCATGAAGCAGTCGCGTGGGCTGTGGTATCCCAACGTAGCCCAAGCTGCCTCGGATGTCACTGAGCGAGGAGAGAATCTGGACGTGACTTTCCACATCCAATCGTACATTTAGACTTGTGTAGTCTTCAGTATTTCCAGCAGCGAGACAGATCTTTCTTGTGGTCTTGAGGGGTGTACGAATCGGGTCATCGCCCGCCAAATGGTCCGTGGAAACTATAAAGCCGGAGAACATCTTGAGAAGACTGCTCTCATCTAGAAAGGCGCGACGAGGCTGATCTTGAATACTGGGCGGTATATCATGGAGCCCAATGCGGTGATCCATCGGCCTGGGTTTGGTGCTGCCACCGCTGATGTTCGCTTTGTCAACGCCGTGATGACGTGAAGAGCTGCACGAGTTACGATAAGGTCCGCTAGGGTCACAACCTCGATGTTCCATGGTCCGCTTGTGGAACTCGTCCGCACAAGGAATTGGGCCGTACCGTACAACATAAAAAGTAGCACGAGCAACCTTGGCTTCATCGTTAAGAACCTAGTCAATCCATGCTAAAAAGTTGGGTTGGATACGTGGACCACGATCGGGGTGAGCTCGGGCAATGTTGTTAGTTATAGCTTTTATAATGTTCTCGTCCTATCCCTCGTAATCTATCTCATCTTCGTTGTAGTCTTGGTCGCCTTCCTCGTACTGATGCTGGGATTGACTTTCGAGCTAACGCTGGGATCCAATATCGGATCCTCGGTTGGCTAAGAAATCGTCTAAATCGACGCCTAGATACAGAATTGTAAGGACATCTAACAGAGTAATCGTAATGATCTTAGATCCAACTGCTGTGATATCCACAACGGAAGTCATATAACTTACTAGAAAATGAGCTTATTGTAATAGGTGTTATTATAAGAATAATAATAAAGGGGTGGATTTAGAGTAGAAAAACTTGTTTGAGAAGTCAAAGGTAGAGGTTAGGTTAGGGTTAGAGAAAGTATATTTGTGAAGTCGTCTCGCTGTTTCTTTCCATTCTGAGAATAGGGGTAAGTACTGACAACCTATTAAGGTACCCGTGCGAAGACCTCTAAATCTGGTAGCCGGGGTCCAGTGCCAGCATAAGCGCTTGCACAAATATGACACTATCTACGAATTCCGAAAGGTACGGAACAATGAGAAATTAAGATAGGGGATTCTAACCATAAAATTAATCCAAGGGGTGAACAGGGTGTGGCAATCAGAGTTCAATTCAACTGGATTCTTCCACCGCCTCCTCAGCATCACGTATAGCCTTCGCTATGTCTAACAAAGTGCAGGGCCTAGTTTCAAGAGAACTAGTTGTTGGACGGATGTCGTTGTTCTGAAGTAGACGATCGACAATTGATTCCTTCGAAGCTTGGCATATTTCAAGTGCATTGCCCCTTTTGCTAGCGATTTCAAGAAGTTTCTTGAATTGGTCTAGTTTGACTTGAGGCCGGTCCTGACTGTCAGCATGTGGCGAAGGGTACTTCCTCCAGCTGGAATAATAGCGCAGTTAGTAGATGTAAACGGAGAGCTTCCTGACAAGACGTACAATGTTTTCATTTGTGATGTCGGAATAAGAGGTATTACTCCTGTACCGAAAACGTCTACGATGACTTTCAGTGGTACGTACTAATATAACATGTTCTTAGCGCTTGTCTTTGAACGATCGAGCTTCATTGCCATATAATCGTATAACAATGTCGCTGACCCAACGCCGACCCAACGCCGCCCTTACTAGCCAGAGAGATCCCCTAATAAGATGTGCGCCAATATTACTTCCTACCGCCTAGGTAGGTAAGCAGTAAAGAAAACCTCTGGTTGTTGTAACTATTACGAAGAAAGGAAAATAGGGCTTGTGCTTATGGAATAGCGGCCAGTTCTACCTCGTGACTTACTAAATTTGCCGCGTCGGACAAATTTCTTCCTACTGCTTCCACTTGTGTGGGTGGTGTCACTTTCTATCACCGACGGGTCTGACTCAAGCTTTATGTCCTGGCTGATGTTGTCGTCCTGCTTTTCCAGACGTTTACCAGTACTAGGACCGGCATGGTTCAGGCCATTAAGACTGGTACCTTCAATGCTTGATTCGTTTAGGCTTGATATGTCCATGCTTGATACAGGTTCGCAGCTAGGCGATCGAGATAGTATTCTTGGACGCTTTGACGGGCGATCAAATTTGCTGTCATACATGTCGTCGAACGTCATTTCATTGCGAAGTAATTTGTCGTGGTATGACTCAACATCGTAAACGCCGGAATCGGAATCAAAAAAGTCCATTGGGTCAGCAGCGATAGCAAGTGCGTTATCTTCGCCACTCTCCATTTGGTCCGTGTCTGGTTGATGCTTAGCCTCAGCATAAGTTCGGGATCCGCAAGTTCCAGATCGGGGTTTATATTTGATGCCGGTGATGTCCACTTCCCTCGTTACATCGCCCTTTAGGGGATGAATTTCGGTAATATATAGCTTGAACGTCTCGGTCTTAGCGGCGGGATTGGTGAAGAGCAATATAGTAGTATTGTTGAATATAGACCAAGCGAAACAAGCGAAAAGATATTTGATAAGAACCCTAGTCATGGCATTACATTGTAAATTATGATACAAAGTGATAATTTCAAGGTTCCTAACGCCCCCGCTTAGTATTTAAAGCACATGGGTGACCAATATTATTGGACCTAATCTGGCAGTACGCGCAGCGGTAGCACGTTTCGGGATAAAAGTGAGATTATTTTGATTTAAGAGATGGTGAAGATCCTGACAAAGAGGTAGCAAATTTAGTACTCCATTGAAGACATCGTTACGTTACGCTAAACCCGAAGTACCGAAATCCCGCATGTAATTCCGATTAAACCAGTCCTCGGTTGTTATTGGACAGACATGGCCGAAATGAAGCCCGAGCCCTGTCCCAGTAAAACGGCAAATCTCGCCGGGGAACTCTCGGACGGATGATGCTGGTGATAGTTGCCATTCCGAATCCTCCGAATCCCCTATTTCCTCCTCTTCCCCCTCTTCCCTTTCCTCCTCCTCCTCCCCTCCCTCCCCTTCCAACTGTTCATACTGTACCTGGTGTTGTTGGCGACGGGTTGCGGAGCGGGTGCCCCGGCTCGGCCCGGGTTCGTACATAGCGTGAGCCTCCCGGCTTAATCCAGCTTGATTCGTGGCGGGCTCGGTCCGACTCGCAGCCGGCCAAGGTAGCGGAAGGAGTGCCCAGGGCGGCGGCAATTTTTTTTTGGGAAAGGCCAGTGGTCGAAGTTCGGAACAATGGGATACCGGTCTATGAATGTTAGAAATATATACTAGCAACTAAGGCCAGATTGGTCACGAAAACTCTTGGTCTAAAGCAGGTGGGAAGGGGTATCGGTATAACGAGACCATCCCGGGGGGTTAATGGTATTTGGCATTTCTGAATCGATAGGTTTAGGGTGGTGTATGATTTCAGGGAAGCCAATAAATTGGCTTGGGACAGCCTTATCTGGCCTATAAAGAACCCTGAAGAGGCGACGGCCAACATTGTCTGACCAGTAATAATCAGGAAAACATTGCTTACAATCTGCATAGCCTGGAACGTGAAAGTAATAATGCCTTTCACGTAAGATACCATCCGCGGGTATGGTAATAGGGCTTGGCTCTATTTCGAGGGAGAAAAAGGCATCAGTCGGCCTCCGAGCCTGCTGATATCCTCCTTCGCTACAAGCCCACCGATTTTTTGCTATAATACACAAGGCGTAGTATGCCACAGTATAATCAACACCGCCATCGTCGGGAGTACTAAGACTAAGCAATGGCCTCAGACCAGGGTAGCCTGGGTGATAAAAATCAATAGTATGTAATAATGTCTGATATAATTGGGTTAGAGGAAGCGGCGCAGCATTATATAAACGTATTTCGGATATAGTTGCTGGCATAGTTGCTATATATTCTATGGAAGAATGACTTAGAAAGAAATGTATGTAGTTGTAGATATTATAAAAGTGACGTAGTAATAGGTTAGGAGATAGGCAAATTCACGATGCCTTAGGTAAGATTCGGAATATATAAGGTTCCTAGTCCGAAAGCATAACCACGTGCATTACAAATTACCTTATGTAGGTAGCGCAGGTACTTAAGTAACTAAAATATAATTCGCTGGCTTGCCACGGATCTGCGGTTGTCTAGCCAATAAATATAACTCGCTTAAAAAAAAGGGTAGGGGGCATGTACTGGAAATTTTGAGCAAAGATTGCAATTTGGTTCGTGGCACCAACGAACAGGTGGTACATAGAAGCTGGGCCTTGAGGTTTCTACCCTCAATTAACACCGACGAGCCCCAAAGGTCTTTAACGCCTCCACCACGAGAAACGAAACACTTATTATATTTCATCGTTTCTTCGAAGCGACTGGCCAGGGCTGGCGGGAAGTTGGGCTTACGGAAACCATGGCTCCGCATCGCGTTTTACCTCAAGGACGGTCTCGTCTTGTTTCCCATGCGATTGTAGTATTAACTTGCCAGACTTTTCCCTCTTTGTCTGCACGTCATTTCCAATGGCGAACGAGTTCTTCCCCTAGTGCTGTCTTTGCTGGTGTCTAGCTGTTCAAATTGGTGGTTCAGGGCGTAAAGTAATCCCACCAACGGCATTCTTGACGCTAGCTCTGACGCGTCCAGCCCATTCCTCCAGTCTTACCGACACGCCAATACGCTCCCACCCCCAAATGAGAATGTGATGTCATACGATGTCTATTAATTAATTCCGTCCGAAGGGTCTTTAAAATGCATTCTCTTGAGGTGGTTCTTGAGGTGGTTCCGCAGTTCCCGACTGCCGCCCGACCTTAACATAATGTACTGTGTCGCCCTTTGTTTCGTACCTACTACATTGGAATGTAAGCGGCGCGACAGACTGGCACCAGTAGGTGGTGATCCGAAGACGACCTCACACTTTCGATTAATCGCGGCCGTCAACTTGAAGCGGTAGGATCTTTGATTGGAAGTAGCGGTCGCTCCCTGTTCCAGACTTTTTTCGTCTTAATCTTAACTTCATCCATAGGACCTCTCGCGTTTTCTGGGACGGGTTCATTGGGGGTGAGGTGCAGAACTTCAAACGCGGCCATTTCGTCAGGAAGGATAAATTCAAGTAGCGTCAAGCCTTAGTTACCTCTATTACAAGACACTTTCGACGCTCAAGTTACGGCATTCTAAATACCTGAATTGGTTGACGCAAACCTCTTACCTACCAACAAAATCTGACCTGCTCGGACGCACGAGGCGATAAACAAAATTAAGCTTGAGCTGATCCAAGAGAAACTATTAATAGTATAATCTAAGCTACTATTCGAAATGGTGTCGAACCTATGCTTCAATCAGGTCAAGGCGGTTAACCTATGTCACCATTGACGCTCGCCTAAGCTATGTACTGAGGACGGCCTTATCGTCGAGAGTGAAGAAGGTCAGTGAAGGAGGTACGGATCCAAAAGGGGGGAGCGGTGAATTTGATGAAGAACGTGAAGAGGAATAATAACTTGATTTGTTAGGTGCGCCCTATTTTTTTACAGTCACTGGCCCGGGCGTCGTGAAGCGACGACGAGGCTCGCATTTCGTATTACTCTAATTGCCTAGATAGATGAGAGCTGAAAGTTGAAAGGCAAATGTAGGATCGCACCGCCTAAGAGTTGATTGGGTTGTACAGTTGATATGTATATACATGTATGTAGTTGATATGTACAAGTTGATATGCAGCTAATATACAGCTGATATGCAGCTGATTGTAACTTAGACTTACGTAACTCTCAGTTGACAAACTAATAATTTGAAGACAGCTCGTTCACTTAATATCTCCAACACTTAACTAAAGGATGCCCGCGACTTTTAGGAGACATAACGGGCAAATACGATTACGTAGTACATCTAGTACTTCTGAATGACAACCTAATGCAATCTATGTGGTATCCTATCCCAACCTATCCTTGTCCCAACCTGTCCTTGTCCCAACCTTCCTTGTCCCAACCTGTCCTTGCCCCAACCTGTCCTTGTTTAATCATCCATGTTCCAATTCGTATACGCCTAAGCCAAAACGCCGTTGCACCTACTATCATGCAATCTGTCTAGCCGCTGTGACCAGTGAAATCGGGCCCGAGATGATCATGTGGAATCTTCCCATTCGTATGCATGATTAGAGGGAGCGACGAATGTTTCAGTGGATCTTGATCGCCATGGTCGGAGCTTAGATCACTCCCGCCAATGCTAAGTACGGATTTCGAGAGCTCTGGCACCGAAGGTTCGGATTTTATCTCCGTATCCTCGTGGTCGTCATTGCGATCGCAGTCGTCTGAAGAGTCAGCTGTCTCTTCCGAGTAGTAGTCACTAAAGCCACCGTGGTCACCAGACTCGAATCCGTCGTCATCGGATTCCAATTCCATCTCTCCGGTACGGTAGGAGTAGTGGAGCTGGCGGCGTTTTTTGGCAGTCTGAGTGGCCTGGGTGATCTGGCTGTTGTCTCGTTTCTTCCCCTTAACGCCGGTGGCTTTCGCGCCTAGTTCGTCAATTTCACAGCCGAGTACTGTCTTGTGCTTGTATACTCTGTCGCCGTTATCCTCGTTGACAATATAACAGACTGCGAACTCCTTGTCGGCGTTGTCGTCATCTAGTATATTGATCGTATAGTAGGTAAAGATAGCCCATGCGAAGCGAGCGAAGATGAACTCTACTGGTACATGTGGAATTGGATAGCAGGGACGGTTCTGGTAGAGGGCGAAAACCTGCATATCTGAATCTTCTGACTTGTTCGGTGGAGTCCACACATGTGTTCCTAGACGATAAGTTCCAGGATGTTTCGAGTCAGGCTTTGGTACTATGATCATGTAGTTGTTGTCGTAGAGAGTGTGGACATCTTCGCGAAGAAATATTTTATTGCACGGATGATCGATGAATCTTCTACACTTCAAGCCATCTTCAGGCTTGAATCGGGACATGTTGTTGGCAGTGGACCACCCATGAGCAGTCTTCGGCATGACATGACCCTCTTCGAGAGATATCATATCAAACGTCACAACGCAGGCTGTTCGGTTGCTGTCGTAGGCGCTTAAGTCCTGGAGGTTATTAGGGACGACGCCGTGAGAGTAAGGAGCCGAAAGGGATGTGTTGTTGTTGCTCTGAGCATTAGAAACAGCGTCGTTCGTCGCAGGAGGTTTAATTCGTATGCTTTCCCATGGCTTAGGCAACGTGGTCGGGGGGAGCCAATCACGGAAACTAGGGACGATCGGGTAGGGTTCCTCTGTGATGTGAAGTCAGTATTGTGCAGACGAAAATAGGGAAGGGAGGTAGCCGTACTGATGGTGAATCCTGGGACATGAAAATAGTATCGCCCTGCCGGGACAAGAAACCTATTGCTTTCTGGCAATATCAACTTGTCCCGTCCAAGACGATCTTTTGAGAAGAATGGGCCGGTATCGAGTCCATCGCGTCCCTCGTCTGGCTTCCAGACGTTTCCGGCGACAATGCAGCAGGCGTAATACAAGATGCCGTATTCCAGGAACCCGTAATCCGAAGCACGAAGAGTAAGGAGTCTCAGTTGTGGTGTATACCCGGGGTGCATAATCACGAGCTCTCTCTTCAGGCTTTGTCGTACGTCACCTCTAGGCACCGGGAGCTGCGGCTCGAAAAACGGCAGATAGTCCATCGCGAATTCGAGTTACCAATATAAGTGGTGATGACAGATGGGGATGATAGGCAGGTTGATATATGAAGTTAAGTTGTGAACGGCGTGAATGGATTCCTGTAAAGCGGCCTTTCGGGCTTTTGATTTTCCTAGTGTCCAATTATACCTATGGAAGCTGCATCTTAGACATGTTAGGTACATGTACTTATACATATCAAACAAAGAGCGATATCCACCGGCTAATCAGATACTTAGAATCGCCCCGCACTTCTTGACGTTTTCCTTTGCGATTCTATCGCTCCAGTTTTATTAAGCCATATAAATTATTAATATTTTTAAGAAATAATAAAAAAGATTAAATAATTCTATGAAGAATTTTTCATTTATGCACATAGGTGTGGCTAGCCTAAATTGGCTGTGGCTGTTGGTAGATATACTTGGCGAATTGGCGCGTGGAGCTGCTTTTGCTGAGCCGATATTCCGAATGGTTATGGCTGGGGGGTGGTGGGGTGCCCAGTGGGGTGGTGGTGGTAGGTGGCCTGGTGGCTTAGGAGTGTGGCGGGGCTAATCAGAAGCATCTTATTTATTATGTAATCCTCCCAGCCGCTCTTGCGTGGATGGGTTGCGCAGCTAGTTAATTTAAATTGTTCTTGAATGTTAGGCTTCATTGAGCTGAATCAGCGTGGGTGATATTGTTGGCTTGCACAGGTCTTGTTGAAGGTTCACGCAGTATTGTGGTTTGGGATGTGGCATTCTGTGCACTATCACGGCCTCGCGGGTGGCGCTATTGTTTTTGATAGTGGGACGACTCTACAAACTCCAGCATTGTACAATCAGACAATTCAGGACATCCTATCATTACATACATTATAGCAATCTTCGCGGCCATTATCATTGTTAGTAGGTTCGCTTCGGTCTCCTTCATCCGTGTCGACGTCCGTCTGAGGTGCTGCCGCTGTTGCCGGCTTCCGTCCGGATCTCATCAATCGCTTCTGGTACACGCTGAGAGTTCCTGCTCCGGATGCGGATGCTTGGCCAGAGGCTCCAGGCGTTTCTGCGGAGTCAGTGTTCACCATCAATAGGAATCGCAGGCTGTCGCCAGAAACTACCACATAAATGTGGCAGTTCCGGACGAGGGCGTCCTGCTCCCATTCAACCTTGGACATCAAAAAGTCCTTGAAGCAGCCGATTATTCGGCCGGAACCGAAGATCCAGTCGCCGTCTGTCAAAGCGAGCTTTGCTGGACTTCCTTTAAAGGCCCTTGGATGCTTTCTTCTCGCTAACTCATCAAACAACATGAAGATATAGAAGGAGTATGATTTCTTTAGGGGAAAATCAGTCCTATTCTGGTCATCTAATCTGTTAAAATACCTAG
The DNA here is from genome assembly GCA_902806565.1 of Hypoxylon rubiginosum. NCBI lineage: Eukaryota > Fungi > Ascomycota > Sordariomycetes > Xylariales > Hypoxylaceae > Hypoxylon > Hypoxylon rubiginosum. Next base: position 221,650 of record CADCXA010000060.1, on the reverse strand, counting down.
AATTCAAGTTGCACAAATACACCGTAAGTTTTAAACTTCTCAATCATGTTCTTATTCAGAGTCACTAAGGACTAATCAAGGTCAAGAACAACTTTACCCACAAACAAACAGCCGATACATTCGTCTTATAGGACCTTTTGCAGGTCGATCTGTCACAAGACCGTCCAAGCGATGAGGGAAACTACGACGTTGTTGCACAAGGAGCTATGGACCTAACAGCTACGAATGCCCTTGTATATACGGGAATGCCAGACAAAGAAGCCCGTCGGCACGAAAACGCCATGAAAACGTCCGTCAACGCCATACATATACCATTCCATTCTCGGTATGGGGGTTATATATACTTGACCGTCTATGTTTATATACATATATATATATACGTATATATTGCTTAGATTCCCGTGGCGTCACAAGCATATTTTCTTCCCGAACCTCCAATTCTAGTAGGAAATGACAATATGCCTCATTTTCGACCCATTCGCCCTCTGTTAACGTTGTCAGGTAGCGGTAGCGACCGAGAACAGGCTCCGCGTAAAAAGCGCATTGCCACTATTCAAGTAAGGATCCATATATGCCCCTCCCCAAATCATACCAGGAGCTCCAATACTAATCCATGTTGCTTGTTAGGCATGCCATTCCTGACAGAAGAAGAAAACGAAGGTGCCTTAGCTACAAGAAATCACTCAGGCATACGTACGCTAAAACTCCACTATAGTGTGACGGAACTCGGCCTAAATGTCAAGTCTGTATAGCTAGGGGAAACGAGTGCATTTATGTTTGGGGAGAGGCCGTATCGAGGACTGCGGCTATGAAAGCACATATCGAATCATTGGAAAGGCTGGTCGATGAACTCCGAGCGAGCCAACCAAATCAGGACCAAAATAACGAGACAACGTCTGAAGGACCAGTGGTACACACGGCTCAATGTCTTATTCACAACTCACTTCCTACCACCCCATTCACTCAACGAGCCCTTGACGGTTTCTTCAATTGCAGCGGCAAGTTCTTCCACTCATTTTCTCCTCTACAAGTGTCGGAGCTGTTCAACGCAGTATTTCGAGATGAGGGTGAGTGGAACGGCAAAAAAAGGGCTGACATCTTCAAGCGAAATACTACAGCGTTAGCCTACGTCGGTATGTGGTCTTGGAATTACTACTCACCCAATTCGTATTTGCAGAGGACTAATAATGGGGTAGACATTGGACTTGGCATGTGTGCCAGGTTCGGCCTAGATTGCGAGACGTGTCAACTGTCTGCTTTTACCAATGGCATGTGGTTCGACTATCGCAAGGCCTGGGAGACCCTATTGATTGACCCTTGACCCGACCCAGTCTCTCAAGCGATGACCGTGATGCAGGCCCGGCGTTCGGGGCGGCGACAGCGCTCCCGTGGCTATGACTCGACATCTGCACGTCGTGAGAACAGCGGTAGCGACATGGCTGACGATCTGCTGGTCTTAGGTCGTTCGGTTGGGTGTGCTGATATCTCGGCGCATCAACAGTCAGACACCCACCCTACACTAAACCACATTAGTAGCCACACTCTGAGCCATCCATCAGAGACTCGGCTCCTACATAACCCTATCGTATGTTCCACAAGCGATGACAGTGATACTACCGTAGTTCGTATCCATCAGCGAGCGGTGACTGCGGCAGCTCGGAGAGACTGTGCGGTCCTCGATCAGCTCGCCACCTAGGCGCACATCGTAGTGTCAATTGACCGCGGACGGTGGCGGCGACGTGGCGGACCATCCACTAGTCGTGCGTTAGTGCCGTCTGTTGACCATGCCCGGGTGCTATCACTCTCCCAGTCTCCCAAGCGATGACTTTGATATAGCCGTGGCGTTCGTTACATCCTGTGAATGCCTTGGTGATTATTGAGTGGTGATAACGCTCTCGTGGCTGTGACTCGACATCTATACGACGAGCAGCGTTGGCGATGAGGCTCACGATCTGCCGGTCTCGAGTCGTTGGACGTGCTGGTTATGTCCCGGCGCACCGATTGATGATTGGACACCCTCTCAGCACTGAACCATGCCAATCGTGGCGGTCATTACGTTGCTAGCTACACTCTGAGCCACCTGTTAACTACCGAGCAGACATTGAGAGCCCTACTGTAAATCGTACGCTCTACACCCGTTGCGTAAGCGACGACCGTGATGCGATCGTAGAGTCTGCTGTAACCTTTCTGGGTGCTCCGGCTCACTGCGGCAACTTGGAGTGGCCATAGGGTGGTCCTTACTGTAGTCGATTGAGCGCGGATGATGGCGACGGTGTTGATGGTCATGTCCCGGCGCACCAATCGACGATGGGACACCCACTCCGCACTAGACCATGTCAATCGTAGCGGCCATTATTGTGATACTTGTCAAATGGAAGTGGCCGCGTAACGCTGGCGGCATTTGACGTGGTTGAGCAGAGCTCTACAGTATAGTCTCAGCGCACGCTCTGTTCTGTAAGCAATGACCGTGATACGACCGCTGAGTTTGCCGCGGCCTCTGGGTGCTCTGGTTCACTACTATGAGTGGTGATGGTGCAGTCCTTGGTTAGCTGGCGTGGACGATGATGGCGATGTTACAGGCGTTATATTGACGGCCGCATCTCGGCGTGCCGATTGATGATCAGCACCGACCCAACCCAGTCTCACGAGCGGTGGCCACAGCCGTGCTACAGCCTCTGGGTGCCCTGATGGTGTTGGTCATTATTGTTGGGCGGCGACCACGCAGCAGTGACTGTAGCGGCTTATCGATTGAGCGCAAACAGTAGTGACGACGTAGTTCACGACCTGCTGGTCTTGTGATGTTCGTTTGGACGTGCTGATGGTCATATGTCGACGCACTAATTGACGGTCGAACACCAACCGGAACTACTTTACTAGCTGCACTCTGATACACCCACCAGAGACTCGGCTTCTACGTAGCCCTATCGTACGTTCTTGGCCTACCGATTGACAATCTGCGCCAACCCAGTCTCACAAGCGATTACCGAAGCTCCACAGCCTCAAGGTGCCCTGGTGGAGTTGTTGGCATCGTTGTTGGGCGGCGACTACGCTCCGGTGGCTATGGCGGCTCGTTGATTGAGCGCAGACGGTGGCGTAATTCATGACCTGGGGCGTTGGACGTTGTGCTGTGGATCATATCTTAGCGTGCTAATTAATAACTAAGGACCCGTCCATCGCCGTAAGTGCGGCGGCCATCATGGTGGTGAGATTGTAGCTGAGACTGGACTAACCCCTGGGCGACCCGTCGAGTTTTGCCGACGGCACTGATGGTCAAGTCTCGGCGGGATTGATGACCGAAGACACGCTGGACCGAAGCCCGCCAATGGCTGGCGATAGCAGCCCTGAACCGCGTAGACCGCTTCGCTCGCCGCACCCTAAGCAGACCTTGAGCACCCGTAAGACACCTCCCCAAAGACTGATCCCTTATGTAGTTGCAATTGCATACCATCAACCAAACATCTTACCATGAGCTTTGGAGACTTGGCCCGGCCCTTGGGGTATCGTTGCCTAACTTGCGTCGCGTGCCCCGGTCGCGCGCCTTCGGTAAACCTGTACATAACCGTTAGATCGACCTCGCATAATCTGGCTCGTTGATGAACGGCTCTGGTGGCTCCCAGAATGGCGTAGTATAGCCTCTTGAGCTCCAAGTTCGGGTTAGTTAAGTAGGCCCTGTACGGTGAGATGAATCCCTTACGTAGCTGTAACTCCGTACGCCGCCCTTATAGCGTATAATTGACCAGTTCATTGGATGAGATCTACCGGCTCAGGCGACGCCTAAAACTCATCGCGGAAAGGCCGAGGATCGACGCATCGACCTTGCTACCACGCGCCGTGGAGGTGCCAATGAAGGACGGCAAGCCACAGTCCCGGCGAAAGCCAGCCCCACGACCAACGCCTCAGGCACCGCAGAGTCTAGAGCCATACCCGTGGCAAACTGGGGGCTCGCGGCACTGATGCCTTAGGTATGGATGAGGCCGGTGCGTCAAGCGACGAGCGGGATTTGGATCCCGTAGACTGAGGTAACTTAGCTGCCGGGAGCATTGTCCGCAAACTAATACCAAAGTGATCTATGCCACGGCTTCCCACAATTACGAAGCCGGAACGCCATGAATCTACAGAAGTACCCGCGACGCCTTGCTTCGGTCGCGCCAATTGCGAGGATATCCGTCAAAATGCAGGTACTCTTCTTACTATGACTGCCTAAAGGGGGGCGGTAAGTCACGCCCGTCATCCTCGGCCTTTTCGTGGAGTTTCGCAGGCATTGCCCGACCGGGTAAATCTCACCTGCGAACCGGTCAATCGTTCCACGACCATGCCGCGAGGAGCCTTAGGTGTGACCGAGGGTCCGTATCTGAGCGTGATGGCAAAATTTACTTTCCCTGGTCTTGATGGCTTGACCCTATGATTATGATTGCTATGATTGGGGGGGGGGGGGGGGTTGTGGGACGGGATAGCAAGGTGTGCTTCCTAAGCTTCGCAATTGGAACCGTCTTCGTCCAAGGGGACCCCTTTTTAGCTTCGCTGTTAGCTGGTCACGACCCTTCCAGTCCCCCGCCGTTGACATTGAAGCCATGCCCGAGCCACGCGACCTTCAAGCTTTTCCCCGGAAGAGTCAACGGAACTTCACTGGTCGGAAACCCGCTTAGCCGAGCTCCACCGCTCTTCGACCTGTAGGAACTTGCGAACCTGAGATCCCTAGCTGACGGCCTAAGGGGCCGGGTTAACTCCCATAACTATACGGCGTTGGAGCTCTCGGAACCCGAATCTTTATACTCAATTCTCGCGCGTCCTGGAGCTGCGTCGATCTAAGGGTAGGATGCACGAAAATTCTGATGGTTCTCCATACAGAATCTAGCGCCTAGCGGCCGCCAAACCCCACCGCAGAGCGACGGCGACCATCGTGATGCGACCGTAGTGCTCACAGCAACCTCTGCTGATTAAGTAGGACCGCATCACGTAGCGGTGACTATAGCAGCTCAATGGAGCGCTAACGGTGGCGATAATGCGGTGCAGGTTCCGATCTGGTCGTACTTGCGACGGGCCCTGGCGTTCGCTGCAACTTGGGAGTGCCTTAATTGAGCTGGGCGGCGTCGCGTAGCTGTGACGGCACTAACGAGGGTGGGACGCGATGATGCAGTGATCCTGGCATGGCAATCCGGTCAACCCCGTCCCGTAAGTGCGGCCATCGTCGAGCGACCGTGGCGGTCAGTGCTCGGATTGAGTTAAATGGTGACTGAGCTCCGGTGACTAGAGCTCCGATCGGCGACGGCGTGGTGTGACAGTATGCGATCAGCTCGTTACCCTTACACGCACGTCGTGGACTCGATTGATGACATGGCAAACGATCCACCGGTCGCGCGTTGGTGCCGTCCTACTGTTGGCCATGCCTCCACGTACCAATTACGCTCTGCACATTTTCCGCAAGCGATGACCGTGGAATTCGCCGCAAACTCTGAGTGCTCAGCTCAGGTTCGGCCACATCCTTCAAGCAGTAACAGTGATCCGGTTCACTATGGCTACTCGGAGCGGCAACGGTGCGGTCTTCGATCAGCTCGCCATCCTGATGGCGACGGTGGGGTGGGCGTTACGGCGATGTCTCCAAGGGCCGACTAACGACCGAAAACCCAACCCAGTCTCGCAAGCGACAATCATGATACAGCTCTGGCGTTCGATAATGAGGGTGCCCTATTAGAGTTCGACGGCGACGGCGCGACCGTGGCCGTAACTCGATGCCTGCACGTCACTCCTGGTCAACTTAGCTCGCGATCTGCTGGTCTAGGCGGCAGCTTCGAATCACGCTGACCACTTTACTCGCCGCACTCCGAGCGACCTGCCAAAAGCCCGTCACCACGGGTTGCCGGCGGCATTCGACTGATCTGGCTTTCGGCCTATTGATGGATGGTCCAATGACTTGTAGAACGGCATAGTATAATAACCATTTAAGCCTGTCCCCCACGATCGTAACCACAATATCCACTCGTGATGGTTTAAGCTGACGGCCGCTGGGAGTAAGCTTCACCTCCCTACCATCCTCGCCACTATAGGTCAGATCATCAACCAGCACCAACTTGCTTAGGACGTGTTTATGTAGACGTTCGATGGCGAGACCTCTCTGCAATAAGAGTAGTATAACAGTATTAAAGAGAACTCTAGGGTCGAGGCGAAAGGCATTGAGAAACTCCATAGCTATAGAGACCGCATTATCGGGGCTAAATGCCACTATTAACACTTTACTCTAAGAAATGAATCGTGAGGGGAACTTACCTAGGAACGCGGATACGCCCCGAGGAGCATGTTCAGCGCCGCTTTCCCGGGCCAGACGTATTAATATACGCACCTTGAGACTTACTTCCGAGAGCGAGATTCAGACATCGTTGACAAGGCTTCCAACGCTCTCCAAGTTTAGCTAGACTAATCTGCTTCTAGGGGATTGGCGGATCGGCCGGAGGGTTGCCGCGCAGAGCTGGCCGAGTCGCGGTGCTGACGTGGTCCAGGTCGCCCTCACCATTAACCGAGGTAGGATCTATACATGATTAGCTCAAGGATTGTCGAACAAGTTAGGGACCCCTTACCTCCTGGACAGAACGGAGCTTCCGAAGACATTCGCCGTCCACGCACGGCACGGAGGGGAGCGGCAAGGGCGTCGCGCGCCGCTCGAGTACGCTGACGATGGGCGGCGCTTTGTCGGCATGACGGCATGGTGGGAGCGATGTAGAGATAGGAGAGAGCTAGTCAATCCGGTAATATATAGATTAGGGTTATGAGGAAAGGTATGAAACCTGTTGGGTAGGGTATTTTGAAGGGTAGGCAAGGTTGAAGGGTCAGGAAAGTAAAAGGAGCTAAGCTTGAAGTGATTACCTTAGGTAGGTAGGCGATGACACCACCATTTACATCCCTGTAATCCTAACTCACCATCTGGCTGCCGAAAGCAAGGTTCAACCATGCATTTGGCATTACCTAGGTAGCTGGAGAACCCCACGCGAGCTTTTGCTTTTTGTGATATCAAATGACTCATCTCGCTAGGGATACTGGCGAGCGACCGGCTTGGTTGGGGCCCCCAGACAACGTATCAAAGACAATGACACGTCCAGCCCTCTATCCTGGCTGCCTGGCTGATACGTTATTAAAGGAATTTGTCACGTCCCCGTCCCCTAGAAAAAGTGATAGATCTTATTCTCCCGCGCTTTTTGGCCTGCCGCTGTCTGTTTTCGGTTAGGGTGCCTCGGGCGTGGGATTCAAACGCCTCAAGGCTGTCGCGTCCCAGTTCACTCGGTCTAGGACTCTTGCCTCATACTGTACGGTCTACGCCGCCGATTAATAATGTTTATATTAATGGCCTTAACCCCCCCTATTAAGTTACTCTACCTTTTCTTTTCTAACTTCACTTTCTTTTACGGTTCGAATCGATCAAACTATTTGAAAATGTCGTCCAACCGAACCCTCTCAGATACCATTATTATCGAGTCCGACGAGTCCGACGAGTCCGGGCCTGAGCACATCGACTTTGAGATTGAGCGTGCTATGAGACGCCCGTCTGGGGCGCCAGGTGCCGGTGCCAGTGCCGGTCCCGGCCGTGGTGCCGGTAATGGTTCCATTCTTAGAGCCGCCGCCTCTCCCACGGCCGGTAGCGAGCGCCCTCGACGTCGTCAAACTCCCTTGCTTCGTCGCGTCCCCGTAGCTCTTGGGTCCGACGTCTGCCCTACCCCTACCAACACTGCGGCTCATAGCTCTGTCAAAGTCACCGGCCGCACCTCAGCAGATCACTCGGCTCCTTCCGGTCTCGTGTCTGGCGTCACCCTTACCTCTGCCAACACTCCTGCTACTAGTCCTACCAAAGTCACCGGCCGCACCTCAGTAGCTCACTTCGCTCCTTCCGCTCTGGTTTCGAGATGAGTGGGGGTGCCGGTCCTTATTACATTGAAGGACATGATGGGGTCTTCATGCTGGTCGATCCTGAACCTGCTTCCGGTCATGCCGTCCCCATTGCCTCTGCCGAAGGCGGAGTCTGTGCGTCCGAATTTACGATGCCTGGTTCCGGGGTGGATTGACTGCTGGCTTACCGCTCTCTTCTCCACCGGCTACGGCTAGATTTCGTTTTCGTTTGAGTGGGAGTGTTTGTTTGGTTGGCTTGGGTGTCTCTTTTCTCTCTCGAGTGGAGGTCTTAAGGTTTAGTGGTCTTGCTGGTTTTCCTTTCCCTCATCACGCGGTCCTGTATCGTCTTGCGGTCGCGATGAAGCTTCCCTCTGACACTTCGGTCCATCTCAGGGTTAATTTATCACTCTCTTTGCGCTTCCGACCCCTATAAGTAAACTAATCTTCCCCGTACCGCCCGTCCTTCTGGCACCAAGTCTTAAATCAACAACTTGAATTCACTCTCCAGCGCCGAGTAGAATAACGCGATCACGTAGATCATGATGTCGTCGTACTGACGAACCCAGTTGCGACTGCTCCGCCTGAAGGAACCCCCCAGTACCTTCTACTGGCACTCACTACGCTCGCCTCCGATTTCTTCAGGGTTCTAGAAAAGGATCCTTGATCTGCCGCCTATTTCGCCGCCCCTCTTCTCCCACCTGAATGTAAGACTGGAGACAATTTCCGTGATACGGATGACTCCATAATTCCCTTTCCTCAATTTCCTCAAATCTTCTCCCTGGCCGCCTAAGAGATACCAAGCATCACGTCCGTACTTTCCGAACTCGCCGGCAGCACCCGTCCCCTTGGAGATGATCTACCTTATCCGTCCGCCATTTCGCCGGCGCCACCACGGCCATCTTTAACTTCTGCTGACTCTAGCGTCTTTTCCATGCTTTAAGCCACCGCACGCGTGCGGCCGCGGCCGACCGTGACAATGTGCGGAGCCTAACGTCCCGTACGCTTTCCCGTGGAAGACCACCGATTCCGACTGTCGTCCGTCCCATCCACCACGTCCGCTCCCCAGTACGCCTTCTGTCAACCATTACGGCGCTTCTACGTGGATCACCATTCGCCCGTCCGGTGTATCCGGGCCCATGAAGACGAGCGAAACTAGATTATGTACCTAGGTAGGTAGTTTACAATGCCACCCAGGCAGATAATGCGCATAATTGCTCTCTACTACGAGAACATGCGCTACTATGTGGAGAAGGTATTATTTGGTCTGACGATCTAGGGCATGAAGAATGATGACGAGGATGTGTTGAAACTTGCTATCGAGTTCTGGAGTACCGTGTGCGAGGAGGAGACTAACGTTGAGGAAGATAATGTGTAGGTATGTTGTTTTGGTCTCGGTGAACTGAATGGAAGACTGACAGAAATATTTGCATAAGTCGAAACCGCTGATCAAATGCGTCCCTTCTACAACCTCGCCCGCGTTGCGACTAATGAGGTCGTGCCCACCTTACTGCAACTATTTACTAAGTAGGACGAGGATGCTACGAACGATGAATACAACGTGTCGCGAGCCGCATATCATTGTCCCCAGCTTTACACCCAAGCTATGGGGCCAAATACCATCGCGCCAATTATTGCCTTCGTCGAGCAGCACCTGTCATCCGACGATTGGCGTGTCCGAGAAGCCGCTGTGGCCACCTTTGGAACCATTATGGAAGGCCACCCCCAGCGCGATAGTCGCCACCGTTACGCGTCTCTATTCCCCAGCTATCCACCTGGTAACTAGCTCCCATTTTACCAAGCTCAACCCGACATCATTATAGTACCCTAGGCATTACGGTGGCCGCGCCATCGCCTTAGTGCGTGCCACCGTACTGCCGAATGCGACAGTCTTGCCCATTTCGTCTTGCGATAGGAGCGTTGCTGTTAGGAATAGGAGCTGTACGTCCGATGGCTGTAGGATCTCCCTCATCTATAGGGACGACTCGCAAAACCGCTTCCGACTGGCGTCGCTTCAGCGCTATTTGGATTAAACGATATTCGTCTTCCCTGTAACGCCACCAATGGTACCACTGCCAAGGTGATCCTGTCTCCGGCGCAGGACCCTGGCAGCAGGAACGAAGAGGTCTTGCTGCTCCCCGTGCCGGCCACTGACACGACGTACGACGTGCCTCGACAGATCGCCGGCGATACGTCCTCCTGCCCAAGTCGGAATGATGCCGTTAGGCCACCCAGAATCTGACCGAACCTACCTGTTGATACTATCTCCAAGTCGTTGGAAACACTGGGGCCTACCCAAGAAGGATTCTATCTCGTACGGTTCCGGCCGTCGGGTTACAAAATTCACGCCACCGGCCCCCGGGATAGACAATAAATAGCGCCAGAGGCGGCGGGCTTTCCAGAAATTATACCCCTGCGTCGCTGTCCCTCTAAACTTGAACACGTCCCGGTCGTTGCCACCTCAGCGGTGCAAGAGAAACGGGCCGCTCGCACGTCTTGTATTTTGTCTTTACCCGAATCGAATCCGTCGGTCTTATCGCCCCGGCCAGAGACGTAATGCAGATATTCACTCGCGGCAGCAATCGCCAGGTGCCGCCGAGCACTAATAGTAATCGGAGCAACCAGCAGCCTCCCCGGCCAAGATTGGAGCTTGCCCACACAGAACCGACACCCTTCCGTACCACGCCAAATTCTCTCCTTCCTCTGCGGCTCGCTCCATATCCTCGGACTCGGGATTGACAAAGAAGAGATCGGTCGCCAGGTCTTCTGCGCCCTCGCTACACTCGCTACGCCTGGATACGATATCAGTCAACTTTAGGTATGGGCTGGTCAGCTTGGCATTTCAGGTCATCATCTCTACGCGTGTCAAGACTTAGGTATTGTTACACAAACCTAGCCCTTACTATCCGGGAGGTATCGTGGCCCCTAGGGTGGCGGTATTGGGTGTCGGAGGCGGATACAACAGGTTCCCTTGTCCGACGGGCTTCTTTGTCTGGCATTCTTGTATATACGAAGACGTTCGTAGCTGTTAGGTCCATAGCTCCTTGTGCAACAATGTCGTAGTTTCCATCATCGCTTGGACGGTCTTGTGACAAGCGGTCTCGGACTCTGAGTGGCATCAAGAAGTTATGCATTTGCTGGCACACATCTTAGGGTGGGTAATGTCGGCATCTTAAGATGCACCTGTTCCCGATGCCGCTGTAAATGTCTGGCTCGTGGGGCCCAATGGGTTATACGAGCAGCAGGACCAGGCGCAACCGGACATGAACCTACGCGGACGATTCCGGACGGACTTCGAGAGGTGTTACCCGATGACGTTTAAGCGTACAAGGTTACTACCAATATAATCGTGAGTCACGTTTGCTTCTTCCCGCGCCGATGGATCAATGATTGATGTTTCAACTATGGAGGTAATTTAGTGGCTTTTGTCAGGGGCGAATGAGCATCGCTCAAGTTGTCGCTATCATCTCTTCTAAGACGCCGCTTTGAAGACGTCTCTGTATTTATAATATGAAAAGTCTCCCCCCAGCTAATTTCTCAACCTCTACCAACAAGAAATCTAGTTTCTTTCCTTAGTTTCCTTGCCATAAGCCGTATCACAGTATATGGATAGCTGATCATTATATTTTTAGAGGTCGTATGGCGGACTCAACGTACTCGTCAGCACCGTTACCAGTATGGTATTTGATCTTGTAATACCGTACTATGATGGTTCTAGCTAACAATCTACGTATAGTGGGACGAAGACTTTAACCCCTTTGATGCTATTGGCTTACCCTTATTGCACATTCCGCCTTATCCAACTGTCGACGCTATAAACACTTATATCCAACGCGCCCGATTTCTCACTCACGTTGACTGGGCTTATTGTTCTCCCCAGGCCTTCTATTCCCTTCCGTACCATGAACACCAGGTGTGTCGAGCAGGGGAATGGTTACAGTCAGCTATGAGCAACAAGACATTCGCTCTACTCGATCTTGCTGCTCAACGTTGGGCTATGCATTGGGATGCCACGATGCGAAACTCAACCTCTTACGAATACTGTCGGTTGTGGTACCCGGAACGTGCATTTCCTGACAATACGGTGTCGCCGGATATCTATTTTAACAATATTTGTCTTCTTCATGTTCTACCCGGTATTGAGTTCTTCCTCCCGAACGGTCGAAACATGTCGCTTCAATCAATATCTACCGATCGAACAATGCGTCAGACCTCTTTGCTTCAGCGACGCCGGGCACGTCTCCGCTGGCTGCAATGGGCTAGAAAGATACGTAATCGTGAGAAACGAGATCGGTTAGTCACTTTTCCAGATGGCGAGATAACACTCCCACCCTGGGTTGGTAGTGGTACGCTTCAGAATCCAATTATCATCGAGGACTAGTTAGTTTGCGTGTATAATAATAGCTCGGCCGTTGTGGTTTCTCTAAATTATAGTACATATAATCGAAAGGAACGACAAAACAAAATACATACGTACAAGGTGTGCCTCTACCCTCTTGAGCCGGGCTTCGATATTGCGAAGCTTAGCCTCCTCTATACTATGTGAATGGGAGCGATGAGCAGGGCCCGGGACGAAATCAGGGCCAGCCTGGTGTCTGAAGCGTGTCACGGGCCCTGGAATAGAAGCTCGTTTACTCATTGAGCGGGACCTACTGACATCAGGCAAAATCCTGCCCTTTGGGATACATTCCTCAAACTCTGTCAAGAGCTCGATGCACCGATCGACCATTTGCTAACCTGTAAATAGACAGCGGTGACGCCAAAAGAAAGGGGGTTTGAAATAGCTTACTCATGGCGGTTTGTCTACCCATGGTGCATCTCTAGGTAATAGATCAGAACTTTAACAGTAGGTGACTATATGGGTATTGTCTCAAGAGGGCAGATAAACATATAAGGACACCTACTATAAATTATAAACGAAAATACCTTTAATTCCCTGCAGTAGACTTCATATTATACCCTGACGACGAGAGGGTAAGAGGTACCCTCTCTCCTAATCCCCATCCATCGCAACATTATCCCTATCCCTCACCCCCTGCATCTCCTATTCCATGCCATCATTCCTATTGTTAAAACGTTCCTACAGGCTAATTAATACGTCGAATCAAAACAACATAAAAATAGAATAAGATACATACCAGCTGCCTCGGGATACTTTCCAAAGCCATGACCTTTCCTAGTTTCAGGTCGTGACTAAGGTTGCGGTTGCAGTTCTCAGAGACTGTCACGAGACCGTCCAAGCGATAAGGGTAACTAAGACGTTGTTCCACGAGGAGCTACAAACCTAACAGCTACGAGCGTCTTGGTATATACAGGAACAACGGACAAAGAAGCCCATCAGGCCAGGGAGCTCCGCCTCCGATATCCCTGGTGGTGTAAACACCCGATATCGCTATTCCAGGGGTCACGATACCTCCTGGATAGTAAGGGCTAAGGTCTGTGTAACAAGACCTAAGTCCTGACAGAGACAGGAGAAGCGACGTGATGAACAGTAGGATCGACGGCGGGACCGACAGCGGGGCTGTATACCTGAACAGAGTCTAGATCGAACCGCTGTTCAACGTCCGGCGCGAAGATAGGAGCGGAGTCAAGGGGGGGGGTAGTCATCACAGCGAGAGCGGCAGCGGCAATATCGGCAGAGGCGTGACGGGCAGCGGCGGAGACGGTGTCGGCAGAGGCACGATGGGGAGCGGCGGTGACATTGACAACGTCGGCAGAATAACGACGAGCAGCAGCGCGGGTGACTGGTCCACTATCGCCGCCAGGAGATCGTGGCTTATCAATCTCAATAGCAATTTCCATCAAGAGCTCATCAAATCTTATTTCCTAAAGTGATAACATTAGGGAAGAGCGAACTGCGAATATTTGAAACGGAATACAGGAATAACAACTTACCTACCCACTTTGCCTTTAGTGGAAAGGGGATAACCCTACAGCGGGCAAACTACGTAAGTATAAGCGAAGTGCTGAGAATGTGTGAAATCCAGAACCAGGCGTACTTTGCAGCCCTTCTCGTCCTGTTGGGTCTGACTCTACCTAACACTCTGCAAATAAAACCTATTCTAACATTTGTTAGGCGCCATCCTCCAGCCCTTAACATCGGTGCTAGTCACGTTCGAGATGATCGCAGCAGTCTCATGCCTCGACACGCCCATTTATGGTCCGCACTTGGACCGATGACAATTGGTCTCGATCCCGAACCAGCTGATATGCCTCGTTTTCAACGTGACCTTGTCCTGCAAGACGTCTCGGGTCATTTGGTCACGGTATCAGATTCAGAGCCCCAACCAAACCTATGGCCCGTCAACCCAGACAAGAGCGCATTCGTCGACGGTTATGCGTCACTGCAAGATAGAAGGACGTTCTCTAAACTCTGAAGGCTTCTTTGTGACGGCCCTCGAAAACGGAACCAACACGGGGGTGTTACGTGAACACGCCATACGGCTGAAGTCATCGGTGCATTGTCCACAGTCTGATTTCCCACTACCCTGCCAAGGTGCTCGACTATTTGAAATAGGTGTCGAGCGCCCGGGGCTTAAGCTCAACGTCTGCGTCCCAGGGTCAGTTCCCTTCACATCTAGTCGCCACCGGCAGGATGTTACCGAGGACCTGTACATTCACTTGGAGAGGCCGTATAACTTAACCCATCTTAACGATAACTTCACCTTGCATTGCGTCGCTTCGACTTCCAGAGGGTATTTTGAGTTCGGAAATGAGCAGAACCAGTATGTCTATGGGCCGTTGCTAGATAGATGGCCCGATCCACACGATATCGCGACAAACTTCAACGATTTCCGGGGTTCATCCGCAAACTATGCACGTCCTATAGAAGAGTAATGTTATTCTTTCATGTTAAATATGCCGTCCTGCCCTCAAAGGTAACTAATTATTATAAGGGGTCCGCCTAGCACATTAGTCTCCGACTCTGACTACTTACTGTCATTTGCCAGATCGATAGGATCGCCCTTTAATGATTTCACCTATGAGAGCAATGCGTCGGTACCAGGCCCCCTTATAATATTAGCCGAGGTACTGTTTGGAAACTACTCATTCCTGCAGCTCCTCACGGATAATACCAGCAATTTGACATCGGCATAAACCTACGCGAGTGTGTGCGAACACGGCAACATTCCGTTCTCATAGGTGTTAGGCATCATCACATACGACTCGGGACCAGAGTCGTATTGTTGGAACGTCCCTCACAAGCTGGAGTACGAAAGCGACGCCGCCGACGATTATCTGGCGCAAATTGTGACTTCCCACGCGCGCATATTTAACAACACCGAGTACGCGGAGTACGCACTGATGATGAGTATGTACTTTGCCAACCGCGCTGTACTCACAAAGACCGTGCTGGGCACGCACCTATTCGACGCGGGCCCAATCTATAGCTCTCCAGGTTCGGCGATGGTGCGCTCGACCATGGCCACGGCTAGCCTAGTCGCCATCACCATTCTCATTTTCTTGCAGACGTTGGGCCTGGCCCTTGTCACGCGGCTCATCTACTCGGTGCCTACCTGGGCGTCCGCATTCGATGCCATGGAGGTAGCCCGAATCGGAAAAGCCCTCGCGGATGATGACTTGCCTCTTCTTGGCCCAGTAACGCGAAAAGATGAGGAGCGACTTGCCAAGATCAACGGGCTGATAGGTATAGTTATGAAAGATTTACCTAGTGTTAGTATCTTATTTGATGAAGATAATGAGGCTGGAGATATACTAGTAGATGCTGGACCGCCGGAGAAGATAAATCGTGCGGAATTGGCTCTTGGTGGAAAAGGAATAATTACTAGAAAATAGAAGGCCAAAACAGCCAAATCAGTTAAAACTGATGACAATACGGTTCAAGTACAGTGTGCAGGGACAGTGCGCTAGACTTATTGCTACCGTGTGCTAGAATACTAGGTATCACCTATTCCCCTGTGCCAGCTACGTTCATACCATCAATGTGAGAATAGCTTTAGGGGCAGGAGGGGCTTGAAAATAGTGTCCGGATTTAGAAGATTCCCACTTTCTACAAGGAAGGGTTTTACTGGGACTTGAGAATTTCATATGTCGTAATGCAACTTAGAAGTACCTAAGTATCATAGAACTTTGGCTAGAGCGGAAATACTTAAATCCTTAGTTAGGTGGTTAGGTACCTAGGTACCTCCTAGGTAGGTACTTTTATATATATTTGTTAAATAACGTGTGTATTTAATTAAAAGGTTAATTATATATATTAAATATATATTTTTTAATTATATATATTTTTATAATTTTTTAAAATAACTTTATAATAAAATTATTATAACTTTAATTATTAGTTTATATATAAAATTTAAATAAGTTTTTTAAAATAATTTTTTATTATTTAATATATCCCTTTAAATTTATTTATTTTTAATAAAAAAGTTTAAATAATTAAAACTTATTTTTTAATATCTTTTAATTATTAATTATATATATATTATTTTTTTTATTAAATAAAAAGTTTTTTATTTTATTAAAATTTTTTTTTATAAGTTTATAAATTTATTTAAATTTAATTTTTTTTTATATATTTATTAGGTTTAATTATTAAATAAATATAATAAATTTTTTTATAATAAATATTTTAATAAAACTATTTATTATTATATTTTTTATAAAAATATAAATAATTTTAATTTAATTTATAAATATTTTTTATTATAATTAATAATTATAAATATTTATATATTATAATTTAATTTAAAATAAAATAATATTTATATATATTAGTTTAATTATTTATTTATTATTATAATATATTATAATTTTTAAATTATTTAAACTTATATTAAGTTTTATAATTAAATATAATATAAATATAGTTTTTTTTATAATTTATATAAAAAATAATAACTTTATTTTTATTATAAAAATAATTATTATATTTTATTTATTTATATATTATTTAATTACTTTTTTAAATAACTTTATTATATATATTTATAAACTTTTTTAATTAAAAATATTATTAATAAATAAAATATTATTAATTATTTTAAATATATTAATATATTTATATTATAAAAATAAATATTAAATAATAAAAAAATATTAAATTAATTAATTAGTTTTAAAATAATATTTATTATTAAGATTTATATTAAATTTAACCAGTTAAAAAGTTATAAAAATAATATTAAGATATATAATTATTATTATATATAATATTAATTTAATTTTTTATTAATATTATTAAATAAATTATAAAAAAATTAATTTTAATAAAAATAATAATTTTTTGTTTTTTATAAAAATTAAAAAAATAATTTTTAATTTCTTATTTATTAATAATTTACTTAATTTATTTATATATAAAAATTAAAAAAATTAAATTAATTTTTTATTTTAATTTTTAATTATTTTAATTTTAAGAAACTATTATAAATTATTTTTATTTATAAATTAATATTTTTTTTATAGTTATAATATTATTATATTTATTATTTATTATTTATAATTTTAATATATAAGAATAATATTATTAATATAAAAAAAAATTAATATTTTATTTTTAAAAAAATAATAAGGTTTATAAAAAACAATTAAAAAGTTTAATTTTATAAATGTTTTAATTAGTTTTTTTTATTAAAATAAAAAAGATTTTTTTAATTTATATAACACTTTTAATAAATATAAAATAGTTTAATGTTTTTAGTATTTTAAAAGTATTTTTATATAGATTTTTTTATTTAAATTTACGTTTATAAATATATTTATTATATTATATTAAATTAATTTAAAATTAAATTTTATTATAATTATAATAAAAGTTTAAAATAATCTTTTAATTAATATTAAAATATAAATGTTTAAATATTTGTTTTTAATTTATTAATCTTTTTAAATTATTAGTTTTATTTTATATTTTATAAATTATTTATATTTATTAAATTTATATATATATATTTATATATAATTTAAAATTTATTTATTATTAATAGTTTATTATTTATATTTAATTTAAAAATTTATTTTTTTATAATTATTTGGTGTGATTTTTTAGCTTTTTTAAATCCTTATTTTAAAATATAATTTCGTAACTTTTTATAAATTTTTTACTTTTTTTATAAAAATTTTTATAATTTTTTAAATTTATATAATTTTAAGTGTGATATTAAATTTAAATTTATTTAATTTATAAAATAACGTTATAAATAATATATTATTTATATTATTTATACCTTATTTATTAGTTTTTTATATATTAATTTTATTATTAAAATTAAACGTTTTATATTAAACGTGGTTTTTTAATTTATTATATAGTTTATAACTTTAAAATAAAAAGTAAATAAATCCTTTTTAATTTATTTTAAAAGTGTATTAAAAGTTATAATTTAATTTATTAAAATAACGTTTCTTATATTTTTATTTTAAAAAATATAATTTATAACATTTAATTTTATTTTTTTTATTTTATTATAAAAAACGTAATTTATAATACTTAACTTTAATTTCTTAATTATATTTAAAAAAATATAATTTATAACGTTTAACTTTTCTTTTATATTAATATTTAAAAAAATATAATTTATAATATTTAATTTTTTTTTATTATTATAATAAATAATAAAATAACTAATAAAAAAATAATATTAAAAGTAAGGTATAATATAAATATAATTTTAATATAAAAGTAATTAAATTTTTTAACTTTTTTATTATTATATTTTTTATTATTATTATTTATTTTATAGTTATACTTGTTTTTATTTTTTATTAGTATTTTTATTTTTATTTTATTTTTTTTAAAAACTAATAACTTTAAGTTAATTTTTTTTTCTACGTTTTATAAAATAATAACTTAATTAACTAGGTTTTAAATATTCTTTTTTATTATATATAACAGGTTATTTTTTAAAAATAAAATATTTTTATTAAATATAACGTTTTATATTTTAATAATTTATTTTAATATAAAAACCTAGATATTATAAATATTTATAAAGTTATAATTTATTAAATAATTTATTTATATTTTTAAATTAAAACGTTAACATTGGTTTTATTTTTATTTTATTTTTATAATAAATATAAACACCTTATATTTATATATTTTTAAATAAGTTTAATATAATTTTTTATTAGTAATTATATTATTTTTAAATGTTAAATAAATATAAAAACGTTTATATAAAAATTACTAGTTAAAGTTATATTTAAAAGTGTAATTATAAAAATAAGTAACAGTTTTAAAAACTTTTATTTATAAGAAACTTAAAAGTTTTAATTTTATTTTTATTATTTAAATTTTTTATTTAATTATATTTTTTAAGTATTTAACGTTTTTATTTTAATTTTACGTATTTAATATTAAAAGTTTAAATTTAATATAATATATTTATTAAATGTAATTTTATATAACGTACTTTTTTATTATTAACTTATTATTATATTTAATAACTTTAATATTAAGTTAATATTATTTTTAAATAATTTTAAATATTTAATCTAAGATTTTAATAATTAAGTTTAAAATATAATCTTTAAAATAAAAATCTTAAATTTATTTTATATATTTATTAATAATTAATATTATATATTAATATTTTTAAAAATTTATTTTTAAATCGTAAAAATTAATAACTAAATGTTTACTTAGTTTATTTAGTTATTTATAACGTTTATAATAATTAAGTTTTTTAGTTTTTTTATAATTATATATATTATATTTTATTATAATAATTTAATTGGTTTTTTTAATTAAATTAAACTTTTTAATCTTTATTTTTTAAAAGTAACTAATCGTGTAATTAAAAGCTTTTAATTTTAAATAATTAAATTATAAATGTTATAATTTATTAGTTATTATATTTAAAGATTATTTTATTTAACTATTAAACTTAATATTTTTTATATAAAATAAGTAATTAATAAAGTTTTTAAAAAGATTTTTTAAAATATATTAATTTTATTTATTAATAATAATATATAAAATAAAATTTTTTTTTTTTATAAACAGTTATTTATATTTTTATAATTTTATTAATATTTTATTTTTTTTAAAAGTTTTAATAATATTATATTATATGTAAATTTTTTATAATATATTATATTTTATAATTATAAAAATTTTACTTTTTCTAGATTTTTTAAATATATATTTATTTTTTTATATTTTTATATAAATATAACTAAATTTTTTATAAAAATTATATTTTTAATATATATTATTTAATATAATAAAAATTAGTTAAATTAATTAAAAATATAAATAATAATTTTTAAGTTTAAAATTATTAAGTTTTTTAAAAAATAAATATTAACTTTAAATACAGTTTATAAAATTAAAAATGTTTTTTTTATTTTTTTAATTATTTAAACTAATTAATTTTTATTTTATATAAATAACTTTTTTTTTATTTTTTTAATTAACTTAGTAAATATATTATTTTTAATTATTTTATGTTTAATTATTTTTTTTATAATAAAATTTAAAGTTTAATTTTTTAAAGTTTTATTTTTAATAATATATTAATAATTAAAAATTTTATAGTAATTATAATAAGTTAAATATAAAATATTAGTTTTTTATAAATAATTAATAAATATATTAACTTGTTTTTTTTTAATTAATTTAACTTATTTATTTAAATTATTTTAACTTTATAATTTACCGTGGTTTTTATTATTTTTATTTTGTTTTAATTAATTAAAAGGTTTAAAAATAACGTTTTTTTTTTTAACTTAATATTTAAATTTTTATTATAATTAGATTTTATATTATTAAATTAAATAATAAATGCTTTTTTTATAAAATAAAACTATATAAAAGTTAATTATAAAAATATATATTTATATAAAATAATTATTATATTTAAATAACTAAATATATTATTTTTAATTTTATTAATATTTAATAATTTATAATTAATTATTTAGTTATTTAAAACACTGTTAAATATAACTTTAAAATTTTTTATTAATAGTTAATTATTAGTAATATTTATAAAACTTTTTATTTTTATATTTATAATAATTAATTTTTATTTAATTATTTATATTTTAAAGTTTTTAAACATTTTTATTAGTTATTATATTATTTTTTTATATTATTTTTAAGTTTATAATTTTAATTAATTATTATATATTTTATTAATGGTAGATAATTTTTTATATTATTTATATAAAATGTTTATTAAATTAAAATATATATTTTAATAATTTAAAAATATAAAATTAATAACTTAGTTTTTTAATTTTTTAATTATTTATTAATAAATTTAATAAATTTTATAATTATAACTATAAAAAATTTAATTTTTTTTATAAATAACTTTATTTTTTATTATTATTTTTATTAAACTTATAAATTTTTTATTTATTTTAACTTTTATTTATTATAATTTAAAAACTATTATTTAATAAATTTTATGTTATTTATTAAACTTTTTTTAAATAATTATTAACGTTTAATTAAAATAACTTTTTTAATTATTTTAATATTTTTATAAAATTAATATACTTTTAAAATTCTAAGTTAATAACTTTTATTTAAAACTTTTTATCTTATTATTTCTAGTTAATTAAATTATTATAAAAAACCTTTTTTTTATTATTTTTAATATATTATTTTTTTTATTATTAATTAAATTTAAATTATAAAAAGTTTTATTAATATAACTATTTTATAATTTTATAGTTTTTAATTAATTAAAAGTTATATATTATTATTTATATATAACTTTTTAATTTTTAAGTAAAATAAAACTTTTAATTATTAAATAATATATATATTTAATTAAAAAATTAATTATATATATTAAATATATATTTTTTAATTATATATATTTTTATAATTTTTTAAAATAACTTTATAATAAAGTTATTATAACTTTAATTATTAATTTATATATAAAATTTAAATAAGTTTTTTAAAATAATTTTTTATTATTTAATAATACTTAACTTTTTATTAATTTTAAAAAAGTATTTTAAAAATATTATTTTATATTTTATAATTAATTATTATAATAAGTTATATTATTATTAATTATTATAACAAATATTTTTAGTTTTAATAATAAGTTTAAAATTATTTATTTTTATTTTATTTTTTTAAAGTAAAAAATAAACACGGTTATTTAAAATAATTAGTTTTTATTATTTTAATTATTTTAATATTTTTTTAATTTTCACGATTTATATTTTTAATAATAAAAATATATATTATAATTTTATTTATTTTTAATAAAATAATTCCCGGCTTTTATATTATTATATTAAGTAATTTTATTTTTTTATTATATTATTATTTTAATTAATATTATAGTGTTTAATAACGTATAATTTAACCGTTTTTATATTTATATTTTAGTTTTATATATCTTTATTTTAAATTTTTATTTATTTTCTTATTTATTTTATTTTTAACTTATTATTATATATTATAAATTATTATTATTTAAATATTTATATTACACTAAACGTTTAACTTTTTTTCATTTATTATTATATAATATAAAAAGGTTATAAAATTTAAATTAAAATATATATTAAATTTTTAATTTAAAGTTTTTATATTAAAACTTAACTGGGATTTTTTTAGGGAATATATAATAATAAAATCTTTTATTAATTTATATAATAAAATAATATATAATAATAACTTATTTATCTTTTATTTTATTTAAGAAATACTTAATAATTATAATAATATTTTTTAATATATATAAATTATAACTTTTTTTACTAGAAGTTTTAATAACATATTTTATTTACAGTAAAATAAAAGTAATAACTTAAATATTAACCTTTTTAAACGAAGTAAATAATTTAATAATTAAAACAATTTATCTCGCTTAAAATAACTAAAAGTATATAACTAAACTTTTAATATAACCGCTTATTTAAATAACAATAAAAATAATAAATATTATTTTTATTTAAAACGGTTACACCACGCTTTAAAACACCGGTATTAAAAATATAAAAATATTTACTTTTATTTTACTTGTTTTCTTAATATAACTATTATCCACCCTAGCCATGATTTTAATTCTTTCTTATTAAAACCTATCCCTTTATTAATAATACTTATTATTTAACTAAAAGTTCATTTTATATTAAACTATATAAGTTAATTAATAACTTTAAACTAATTTAAAATTATTATTTATATACCTTCTTTTTTATTTATAAAAACTATATTAATTAAACTATATAACTTTTATTAAAAAAAGATTTTAAAAATATAATATAAATATTAAAACTATTATAATATTAATTTTTATATAAATTATTATATAGCTTATTTTTCTAAATATATATTAAAACCTATTTATTATTTAATTATTATTATTTACTTTAAAAAAAATAATATTCCCTAATAAAATAAAAATACTAATAATAAATTCACCAAAATTAATAAAAATATTAACACCAAAAAAATAATTATAAATATTATTAAAAACTTAAAAAATAATAATATTAAAAACTTAAAATATAATATTATTAAGGGTTTTTAAAATAATAAAAATCGTAGTATAATTAGTTTAAATATTAATATTATATTTTATAATAAAATATAACTATAATAATTAATATTATTTTATATTATTATAACCCTTTTTATAAAATAATTAATATAATTAATATAAACTATTATTAATACAATAAAACAAATAATTAAACAAATTATAATAAATTACGTTATAATAGTTTTTTAAGATATCGTATTAATAACTTAAATTTTAAAAGCTATATTTTATGTAAATAATTATAAAATAAAAAAGTTTCAGTTAATAATATAAAAAAAAAAAAAAAAAAAAAAAAAAAAAAAAAAACAATAATAATAATAATAATAATAATATAAATAATAATAATAATAATAAAAGTATAAATAATAATAATAATAATAATAATAATAATAATAATAATAATAATAAAAAAAATAAAAATATTATAAATAATATTTTTAATTTTAAATTAAATTTTTATTAATTATTTATATATTAATATTAGTTTTAATTACTAAAAAATAAACGTTAATTATATAAACTTAAAAAAAAAAATTAGTTAAATAAAAAAGTTATAACTACGCTTAATTAAACTACCGGTGTAATTTTTTAATAATAAAAAAAATAAAGATTATTAATATTATTTTAAGTTATTTAAATATTATAATATATTTTTATTAAATATATTAATAAATATAATTAAGTTTTTAATTATTTTAAATATATATATTATTTTATTTTTTATTTTTATATTGTATTAATATAAATATTTAACTTTTATATTTCCTTATTTTTTATTTATTAATAGTTATAATTAAGCGGCGATATATTTAAATATATATATATTTTAAAGTTATTATAATATATATTAAAATAAAAATAAAAAACCTTTTTATAATCGCGTTTAAACATTTTTTATTTTTATTTACATTATTATTTATATCTTTAAAAAAGCTAAAATAATATAATATCACGCGGAAAAATAAAGCTTTATATTTATTTTAATTTTTTACTTTTAACGTTGGGTATTAGTTTATTAAATATCTTTATTTACCGAGTAATAATGGTTTAGTTAATATGTTTATAATGTTATTTAAAGTATTTTATAATATATTTTATAAGATACTAGCCACTTTATAAATTAAAAACTAAAAAAATAACTATAAAGCTTTTAACTTTACGTTTAATTTATCGTTTAATACTATATATCTTTTATTAATTATCTTAGTTACTTTCTTATTTATTTTTTTATAATTATCTTTTAGTAATTTAAGCGATTTTTTTAAAACGTTAACTTTTAATTATATTAATTCCTTTATTACTTTAAACTTTTTATAAATAATATTCCGTGTTTTATTATTTATTATAATTATAAATTACCTTTATTTAATCTTATAAAACTTTTATTAAATTTCGTTTATCTATTAATCGATTTATTTTAAATTATATTTATAGGTATTATTTAACTTTTTTATTATATTATTTTAAATAATAATAAACTTTTTTATATAATATGTTTATAAAATTTAAAGCTTTATTTTAAACTTAGTTTTAAAAACATTTAACTTTTTTATTAAACTTTTTTTAATATAATTTTTAAGCTTTAATATTTTTATACTTCACTTATTTAAATTATTATATTTTTATTTTTTATTAATATATAAATTCTTTTTTATATTTATATTTATTATAATAGATTTTTTTTTAATGTTAATTAATATTATTTTAAAATTTAACATTAATTTAACATTAAATATATTTATAAAAACTTATAATAATATAATTAAAAATTAAATAAAAATAATTAATATAATTAAAAACTAAATAAAAACTATTAATATATTAAAGCTTAATATAACTAAAAATTAATATATTAAAAAAGAAAAAATAAATATTAAAAAACCTATTAAATACTAGTTTATAATAAATAATAAAAAATTATTAAAAAGTAATAAAAAAATTTTTTACTTTTTTAAATTTTAATTAATAATAACACTTTAATATAATTTAAGGATAATAACGGAAATTAAAATAAAATTAATAACTAATAAATTCTTATTTTATTTATTATTAAATTTTTTTTTATATATTTATAACTAATAATTTATAAAAATGTTAAATTATTTTACTATAAATAAAAATAATTTTTATAACTATTAATTTATAAGTTTAAATGTTATAATAACTTAATTCTTTTAAAAATAATTATAATAATATAACGGTTATTATAAATTAAAAACTTTAAAATTTTAAATTAATATTTATATATAAAGTTAATTTAATAATATTATATTTTTTATATAATTAAAAAATTTATTATATTATATTAAAAAAAAAAAATACCTTACTTATTATTTTAATATATTATTAAAAATATATATTACTTATTAATTAATTTTATTAATATAATAAACCAATTAATTATTTATTTTAATATAAACTATATAAATAAAATTATAACTAAGAATTTTTAAGATAATTAATTTTATTATTTAATTTAATAAAAATATATTTTTAATATTAAAAAATATATAAACTTTTATTAACTTTTTAAATAAAAAGTAAAAACTTTAAAATTTTTAAGCATTTTATAAAAAAAATAATTATATAAAAAATTATTTTTTAAAACTTTTTACAACGCGTATTTAAATAACTTAATATATAAATTAAATAAAAAAAATAATATTATTATTATTTATTTTAACTAATAATTTAACTAACTATTTTTTTACTTTTTTTTTTAACGTTATTATATTTAACTTAAGGTATTTACTTATATTTAAGTTATTTAAAAAAGTAATATTAATAATATTATAAGCGGTATTTTTTATTATATTTTTTTTAAAAATATTATTATTATTTATATTTTTTAATATTTTTTTCTTTATTTTATAATCTTTAATATTAATTTCTTTTATTTCTAAATTATTAACTTTAATAAAGTTTTTTTTAAAGTAGATATTTTATATTTATAATATAAAAAATAAATATAAATATATATTTTTTTAATAATAAATAAAACTTTCCTTAAAAAATTAATTATAATTAATAAGTAATTTTATTTTAATATATTAAAACGGTTTTTTCTATATAAATATAATGTTAATATTATTAATATTAATATTTTTTTAAAAGTTTTTACGGATTTCTAAGGTTTTTTATACCTTTATTATTTAATTAATTTAAAAATATTTAATTTAATTATAATATTTAAGATTAAGATATATTAGTGTTAATAAAATTAATATATTAACTAGCGATTATAACACCGGCGTTTTTTTTAAGATTTTATATTTAAAAATATTAACTTTTTTTTTTTTTTTATTAACTTTAATATTTTTTTAAATATTTTACTAGTTTTAGTTTATATTTATCCACTTTTTTAACTTATTAAATATTAAATTAATATTTTTAATAATTTTATACCACGATATATATTATTTATTAATATAAAAAAATAAAAAATTTATTATATTTTTTATATAAATATAAACTTATTTATTTATTAATTTTTAAAATATAAATTTACAGTAAAAAATATAAATTTTAGTTAATATTTAAATTTACTCCGGTTTATTTTCCTGTATATAAAAAGCTAAATTAATAAACTAGTTTTAATATTTATTTTTAGTAATAAAATTTAAATTTAACGTTTTAATTAATAAAAATATAATTTATATTTAAAGTAATTAATTTAGTTTTAAATGTTATTATTATTATTATTATTTTAATAAAAACTTTAAAAATCTATAAATTATAATATTATTTATATTAAGTAAATATAAAAATAAGTATATATAAAAAACTAATAATTATAAAAAAAATAGTAATAATAATAATAATAATAATAATAGTAATAAAAAATATATATTTATTAAATAAATATTTATTATAATTTTTAAAATTAAAAACCACTTATTTAATTTTTAAAATAAATATAATATATAACCGTATATTAATATTTATTTTTATAATATTAAAAAAATAAATATTTATTTATTTAACGTTATAAATTTCTTATAATAGTTTAATTTATATTTTTAAATATAACTATATAAGTTTTATACCTAGGTATTTAAATATTAAGGTAAATATATAAATATAAATATTTTATTTTATTTATTTAAATATAAAATCTTTATTAAAAAATCGTTAAAAAAAATATAAAAGTATTTTTTTATAAGAATTTAATAAACGTTTTATATTTTATAGGTTAATATAAATATTTATTTAAATAATTATAATAAATAAATATTTAAATAAAAATATTATATTTATTTATATATTTAAATATAATATCTTTTTAAATAAAATAAACTTTATATAATATAAAACGTATATATTTAAAAAACTATAATTTATTATTTAATAATTATTATATTTTTTAAATTTTAAGATTAAAAAACGTTATAATATTTTATTTATATTTCTATAAAATTTAATATTTTAAAAAACTAAAATTTATAAAACTTTATATTTTTAGTTTATTATTATTAATAATATTTTTAATATTTAAAAAGGTTTTAATTTTTAAGATCTTTAAAAGAATTTAATTTTTTTATTTATAAAAATAAATTTTTCTTTTTATAACATTATTTAATTTTAATAAAAAAACGGGAACTTTTAATTTTTAATTTTTTAAAGTTTTATTTTTATATTTATATTTTTTATTTATTTATTTAAATAATTATTTAAATAAATAAATAAATTCTAGTTATTATTTATAAAAATATATAATAGTTTTATATTTTTTTTTAATTAATAATAAATCTTTTAACTTTTTTTTTTATATATAAATAAATATAAAAAAACTATATAAAAAATAATTTTTATAATATATTATTAAAATAAAATAAAAACCTTATTGTTTTAATTTTTAATAATTTTTTTTTTATTTATAAAAATATAAGGAGATTATTATTTAAAAAAATTTATTATTTTAATATTATATTAAAATAAAAAAGCTTAAATTATAATTTATTATAACATTAAAAAATTATAAGTATAAGCTTAAAATAATTATTTTTTAAAAACGTAAAAATATAATATTTTAAAAAAAAAACAAGTTTTATATTTTATTAAAAACTAAGGTGTATATAATATTATAATATTATAATTAATAATATAAATTCTTTTTTAATTTAAATACTGTTTTTTTTTTATTACGGCAGGATATTATAAGTTGTTTTTACTTTTATTTTTATCTTTATTTTATTTTTTTTTTAACTTTTTTTAATATAAATAATCGGATATTTTATATTTAAGGTTACCATATTTTTAGATTTTATATACATGCTTATTAAGCGATTTACTTTTAATAATTTACTTTAAAAACATCTTATTACCTTTAAAAGTATCGATTATAAAAAGGATATTTATACTAGTGATAATAGCGAGGTTTATTTTAAAATATTAACTTGATAACTTATTAATTTTTTGTTTTTAACCCTCCGTGATAACTTTTTTATTAACATGGTTTTTTTTATATATATTAATAGTAATAAAAATAATGGTAAGGTAAATAAAAAGATTTATAACTATGGGTTATTTTATATTTTATTAAAGTTTTTTTTTTAATTTATTTTTTATATATTATTATTTTTTTTATAAATTAGCTTTTTTATTTTATTCTTTTCTCTAAGTAACATATATCCGTATAAAAAATAAAGGTTTAAATTAATATTAAATTTTTTAATGTTTTTATAGTAAAAGGTATTTTAATAAAAATAATATTTAAATAAATTTTATTATTATATAAAAATATATTAAAAACAAAATAATAAAAAAAATATTTAAATATAAACTAAGGTTTATTTTTATTTAAATTAAAATATTTACGCTTTTATTTTAATAAATATAGTTAAAATATTTAATTAATAGTATATTATATTATATATAAAAGTTTTTATTTATAAAAAAAATAATTTTAATTATAACATTATTTTTTTAAACGTATATTTTTATTATATGGTAATTTATTTTTATTTTCTATATTATTACTTATTTAATATTACTTTTTAATATTTTTTTAAAATATTTTTAATTATATAATTTATTATAAAAGTTTTTTATTTTAATAATATAATAATTTTAATATATATAAAAATTTTTATATATTTTATATTTATAAATTATTAATTAAACCGTGTAATAGTATAATTTATATTATACTGGTATTTTTTTTTACTTATTTATAATAAAAAGTTTTATAAATAAATTTATTTTAATTTTTAATAGTTATTTTTTATCTAGTTAATCGTATATTTTTTAACTTTTTTTATTAACCTTATAGTATTTTAATTTAAAAGTAAAAAAGTTTTAATTAAAAAATCTTTTAATATTAATATTATTCGTAATTATATTTTTATTTAAACTATAAAACTAGAAATATAACTAGCTTTTTAAAAGGTTAATTACTAGTATTAAAAACTTTATATTATATATTTTTATAAAAACATTAATATTTTAAATAAATAAACCGATTTTAATTATATTAAATTTAATTTTATATTTAATTTTTTTTTTTAATTTTTAAAAACTTATTTTAATTATCGTTTAAAAAGCTTTTAAAATAGTAATTAAAGTTATAAATAAGTATAAACTTAAGTTTTTTATTTTTTTTTTTATTATTTATATTTTTTATATAACGTTATAAATTACATTTTTAAATATTTTATTAGTATTTTATTTAAAGAAAATAACTACCGTATTTTATTTATTTTATATAAAAAAAATATAACTTTATTTTTACTAATTTATATATTTAATATAAGTTTTAATTTTTATACTTTATAAATTATTAAAACTAAGCTTTTAAAAATATTAATAAAATAAGGTATATTTAAAATAAATAACGTAGTTTTAATTAAAACTACTAATAAACTATTTTTATATTAAAAAAAAAACATCGGGAAAAAACATCTTATAATTAAAAAGCTATATTATTTCAAGTTATACTAAGTAAAAAATAAATATTTTACATATATATTTTTTATTTTTACGTTCGTTTTAATAAAGGTTATTAACGTTTTTATTTCGCTTTAAAATCTTTTATAAAAATAACTTTTTTCGTAAAAAACAACCGTAAAATCTTTTTTAATATTAAAAGCATGTTGGACTTTTTATTTTAAAATCACCACTTTTTTATTAAACGTTATTTTAAACGTAGTTTAAATTATTTACAGCTATAAAAAAATAATATATTTCAAATTTATACCATGAAAATAAATCGCACCGCCGTTAAATTTTATCCAATCTAACTGGCATTTCTATTTTTTAAAATTATTTAAAAAAACAGTTATTTAACCAAAAAAAAACTAATAATAATTTAAAATCTTAGTGATTATCTCTTATATAATAAAGTTAAATATATAACTATTATTTTAAACACCTAAAAATAAATATATTAATACAAAAAAAATAACAAATAAATAACCTATTAAATATATTTATAACTTAATTTAAATTATTAATAAATTAATTACTTATAAAATCGCTTTTATTATTAAAAAATATAATTTAAAATTAAATATTTTAAACTAAATTAATATATAAAAATAAAAATTATAAAAAAAAGTTTATATAAAACTATTATTTTTATTATTAAAAATTAATAAAAATAACTTTTTTATTTTATTTATATTTTATAATTTCCCTTATATTTTTTTTTATTTTATAAAATTCTAATAATTATAAAATAATTTATTTATATAAACTACTTATATATATATTAATAAATAAGTAAAAAAAAAAATAAAAATTAATAAAAGTTATATATATATATTAAAATTTAACTTTTATTAATTAAATAAAAAAAAATCTTGTTTCTTTAAATTAAACGTAATAATTTAATATAATATAACATATATTTTTAAAAGTTTTTTTTTTATTTTATCGGGTATATATAGTTTAAATATAATAATATTATTTTAATAATTTTAAAACCTTTTTAAATAAATTAAGCTTTGGTTATTACCATATTATAAAATAATATAAAATATTTTATTAAAACCTTATTTTTATTTTTAAAAGTAATAATATTTAAGTAATATAATTCTAAAAAATCAGGCCCGCTTAGTAATTATTATATAATATTTTAACATATAATATTTATATAATAAATAAACATAATTTTTAAAAAAAAACTTTAATTTTTAAATAAAGATTATTTATTAAATATAAGTTTATTATTTTTAATAATAATAAATATAATAAACTTATAATTAAAGTTTAATTATATTAACTTGTTAAATTGTTTTAAATTATTAAAGTTTTTTTTAAAAAACACCTGGTTAATTTTAATTATTTTTTATTTATTTTTTAAAATTTTATATATTAATATAAACTTAAATTTATATAATTTAAAATTAATATTTAAAATATAAAACTTAAAAGGTTTTATTTTATATTAAAAGTTATTATATTATAATAATAATTATAAACAAAGTAAATAAAAATAAATATAATTATATTTTTTTATTTAATTAATTTTTTAATATATGTAATAATATTATTTATTACTTATAATATTTAAGATTTAAAAAAAATATATAACTATAAGAAAATTAATCTTATATTATTAAAATAAATAATAATAATTTATAAGTAAATATATATATAATATATTTATTTATTTATATTTATAAATATTTATTATAAAATTATTAATAAAAAATTATAAAATAAAAAAATAATAATAACGTTAAATTAATAAAAAGAAAAAATCTTATTTTAATTAATTTATTATAATTATTTTATTATTTATTTAAAAAATACTTTCATTTATTTAAAATAAATATAAATATTTAATTTTATTATTATATATTATAAAATTAATTATTTTTTTTAATTTATATTAAATATTTATTTATTTATAATTATAATAATTAATATAGTTTTTAATAATATAATAAAACCGTTATTAATTTTATAAAAAACATTTTTTTTTTTTTTATAGTAACTTTTAAATAAGTTAAATTAAGTTAAATATAAACGATTTATTTAACTTTTTATATACTAATAATTATTTAATAAGTAAATATATTTAAAAAAGTAATATTATTAATAATATTAAAAAGTTAATAATATTATTTAAAAATTAATTAATAAAAAAAATATAAAAAACGTCGACTAATTATTAATAATATTTTTTAAAAATCCTATTATATTAAATTTAACTTAATTTAAAATAACTATTTTTATTAAATATAACTATAAAATCTTTAATATTAAAAAGTTTTTAAATATATTATAATTATTTAATATTATAATAATATAATATTATATTACCTTATTTAATATATAATTTTATTTTATTAATAAAACTTAAAATTGTTTTTATTAAATTTATAATAATATATTTAAGTTTTTTTTGTATGTTAAACTAATTTATATTAATATTAACGCTTAAAAAATTTTTTAATTTACCGTTTTTTTTTTTAAATAAACTAAGTAATAAAAACTATAAATTTATTTAATTAAAACTAGATTATTTATTTATATTAAATACCTTTATTTTATAATAATAATAAAATTATTATATTTTAAAATATATATTTTAAAAATAACTTATAAATTTATTTTATATAATTTTTATATTAACCCGCTTGTTTTTAATTATACTTTTAGTTACTTTAAAGTAATTTATTATAAAACATTTTTAAAAAATATAAAAAATATAATAATAAAATATAAAAAAAAAATAAATATATTATACCTTTAAAACTTATAATAATATATATTTATATTATTTAATATTATAAAATAATATAATAAGTTTAAATAAATAAAAAATTTTTAAATATAACTTATTTATTATAATATAATATATTTAATTAATTTTAATATAAAAAAAATTATAAATATATTATTTATTTAATAAAAAGCTTAATAAACAATTAATAACATATAAAAAACGTTATATAAATAAAAAAATAATATTTATTTTTTTTATTTAAAAGCTTATTTTTACGATTAATAAAAAATTTATATTCTATTATAATTACCTTAATTATATATCTTTTTATTTTAAAAAATATTTTTAAAAAATTAAAATAATTTAACATTTTTAAATATATAGTTTTAATTTTAATTACGTAAATATCTAACAGTTATTTAGTTTTAAAAATATAAATAATATTATTAATATTTAATAAAACATTAATTAATATAATAATTATAGTTTTTTATTTAATTAAAAAAATTTATAATATTAATTCCTAGATTTAATAAATTTTTACACTTTTAATATTTTTAACTAATAAATAATTTACTATAAATACTTAAAGATAATATAAAAAAATAAAATTACGTAAAATTTATATAATTTTATAATATTATTTATTTATATTAAAATAAATATAAAAAAAGTTAAACTTATAAAATATATCTTTTTTTTATAAGTTAAATTTTAAGTAATTAATATTCCGTTTTTTATAAAATTAAAATAATATATAACTATTTTTATAAGTATTTATATACTTTATTTTAAACTATAAAATAAGTAAAAATAATATTAAATTATTATTTTATATATTTAATATTTCTTGTTATTTAATATTTATATAAAATTTATATTATAAAATAAAATACTTATATTTTATTTAAACATTTATTTATATTTAAATATATAATTATTTATTTAAATAATTTATAAAATAAAAGTTAAGAATTTTAAAATAAAAAAAAAAATAAAAACTTTAAATAAGTATTTTTAAATAAATTTTAATAATATAAAAAGCTTTTTTTAAAATAACGTTTATAATATTTTAAGTAATTTATTAATTTAGTAAAACTTTTTAATATAAATAATTTTAAACTTTTACACGGTTTAATTAAAGTTAATAATATAAATTTTTATCTTATTAAACGCTTATAAAAATAATTAAAAACGGTTATTTATAAAATGTTTTATATTATATATATATAAAATTAATTAAACACCGGCCAGTTAAAATAATATTGTAACTAACTAAAAAAAAAGCTATTATACAATAAAAATATTTAGGTTTTATATTTTTCTGAAGCTATTATTATTATTTAAATAAGTATTTATTATTAATATATATATTTAATATTTTAAATAAATACTAACGGTTTAAACTAACATTAATTTAAATTAAAAACGATTTTTTATTATAATATTATTTATATAAATATTTAATTATTAAAATATCTTAAATATATAATTTATTAAAATCGGTTTTTATTTTTTATTATAAAAAATTAAAAAAAACTTTATATATATAATATTACTTTATTATAATTAAACCGGTTTTTTAATTATTTATTTTTATTATTATTTTTTTATTTATTATTAAAATATTTAAATAAATAATTAAATTATATAACATTTATTTATTAAATATATATAATTAACTAAAAATATAAAAATTTTTTTAGTTTATTAACTTATATTTTTTATAGTATTATTATAAACTATAACTTATTAACTATTAAAATAAAAAATAATAAGTAACGTTTAATTAATATAAATATTATTAATTTTATTTTTAAAAAATTTAATTATTTTTTAAACTTTAAAAAATATAAATTAAAAGAATATATAACATATAACATAAAATCCTAGCCATTTTTTTTTATATTTAATCTAAAAATTATAAATAAAAATTATTTAAAGGTTTATTTTTTTTATAATAAATTATAATTTTTTAATATATAATAAAATATTATATATAAATTTATATAAATAATTTTTTTTTTTTATATAAACATTTAATTTTTTTTATATTATTATTTTTAAAATTCTATTTTTAAAATTATTATTTTAAAGCCGGCCTACTTATTATCTATTTAACGTAAAAATAATTTATATAATATAAAAAACAGATTTTTCCACTTTAAAATACATGGATTTTACGTTTAAATAATACTTTAATTTAAAAGAAAATAAACTAAATAATTATCTAGATAAAAACTAGTTAAAAAAAAACCTTAAAAAATATAAAAATATTAACAATAAATTTAATTCTAGAAAAAAAGGATATATTAATAAAAAACAAGTTAAAAAAAAATGAAAAAATTACTTTGTAAATATAAAAACGATTTTTTTATTGTTATTAACCTTAACAAAAAAAATCTATTTAATAATAACTTAAAACCTTTTAAATATTATTAATAAAATATTAAAACTATAAATAAAAGTAAGTTTATATGTAAATAGTATTTTATTAAAATAAAAATAATTATCCGTTATATTAAAAAACAATAAATAAAATATATCTTTATATTTTTAAAATAAAATCAGCGAATTAATTAATTATAAAATAAATACTACTTAAAAATCTTATAAAAAAACTAGAAAACTTATTTTTAGTTTATTTAAATCTATATTATAATTTAATTTATACACTAATATTTAAATTAAAAAATTAATAAAAATAAGCGACTTAAATAAAATTTATAAAAAAAAAGTTTTTTTATTATATTTTAAAAAATATTTTAACTTACTTTTAAATAATATATAATATATAAAATTAATTTTTATATTAATAGTTAGTATATAAATAATATATATTTCTTTAATAATTAAATATTAATACATTATTAATTATAATTATAAATAATTTAAAATCTTATAAAAATATATTATTTAAAACACTAAAAACGTAAAAATTATTTTATATTTATAATAAACTTAAAATAATAAATTAATATTATTTTATAGATTTTTAAAAAAAACTTTAAATTAAATAAATAGCGTATTTTAACCGTGTTATTTTTCTTTTTTTTAGCTTTTATTAAAACTTAACTATCTTTTATTTTATAATTTTAATTTAAAAATATTTATATAATATTAATTTAAGATTTAAAAGAAATAAACTTTAAATTTTTAATTAAATTTCGTTTAATACACGTTAAAATATATTTTAATCTGAAAAACAAGTAAGTTTTTTTAAAATTAAAGTTTTTAAATTTTTTAAGTTTTTGGTTTTTTAAATTTTTTAAATCTTAAAGTAATATTTTTTTTAAAGTTTTTTTATTTGTTATTAATATAAAATTAAAAAGATATTTTTATTTTTTAAAATTATCTAGGAACTTATTTTTTTACTAAACCCGTATATTTTTCTATTAATTATTATAGTTTAATATTAAACTTTTATAATAAAAAATTTAAATAATAATTTAAAGAATTTAATTAAATTTTAAATTTATTTAAATAAGAATAAATTACCATTTTTATTAAAAAAACAACTTAATAATATATATATTTTTTATAATATGGAAAAAGCTTTTATTAACATTTATTATATACTTAATAAATATATTATTTTAAAAAAAATAACCAAGTAAATAAAAAAAATCGGATAGTTTATTAAGTTTTAAAATATAATAATTAACTATAACTTTTAATATATAATAAAAAATAATATCGATTAAAATAATATATATTTTTTTTTTTTATATAATTTTTTTAAAGCTAATAATTATAATATTTTTATATTTTTTTTTTAAAAATCCTTTATTAATTTTTATAATAAACATTAATAAAATATTATAAAACTTAATTATAAAATACGCATTTAATTTAAATACCTTTTAATGTTATTATTTTAACTATTATATATATATTAACTTATAAATTATTTATTAAAACTTAAAACTTTAATAAAAACTTATTTAATAAATAATAAACCATAGTTATTTTAAAAGCAACTATTAACCTATAAAATTAATATTAAAATAATTTATTTCTTTAAATAAAAATCCTAAGATCGTGAAAATAATAGAAAATATAAAAAAACTTTTAACTTAAAGCTTAAAAAAGCGTTAAAAGCTTTATTAAAAAATTAATATATATAAAATTAAACTATATAAAAAAGAAACAAATAAAATTTAAAAAAAATAAACTAAATAATAAGTAGTATAAAATATTAAGTAATAAATCTAAAAAAAACAATATTAAAAACCTTGTTAAAATAAATTAAAAAAACATTACGTTATTATATTTAAATTATATTAATATATTAAAAACATTAAAAGAAATAATTATAATTAATATTAAATAATAATTAAAATATAAAGTGTATATAATCGTTATAATTACTAAATATTACTTCGTTTAAAAACAAAAAATAAATAAAATATATAAAGCTATAAAATTATTTTTATTATTTAAATTATAATTATCTTTTTATAATTATATTAAATAGTTTAAAAAATTAGTTTAAATAAGGAAACTAAATTTAAAAGAAAAACTAATAAAATATTTTATATATATAATTAAAGTTTTAACGTTATTTTTAAAGAACTTATTATATAATAATTTTTACCGTTATTTTTATTTTATTTAAAAAACAATTAAACATTTTAAAAAAACATATTTAAAGTATTTAAAACTAAACTAAAAAATTAAATATTTTATTTATATACTAAATATTTAATTATAATATAAAACACACTTTTAAAACCATATAAAATAAACGTATAAAATCTTATTAAAAATAAAATAAAAAAAATAAATTAATATTATACTGTTAAATTAATATATTTAAATATTTATAAATAATTTTAATAATATTTCTCGCGGCTATATTATACACAGTAAATTTATATATTATGTTGCGATTCTTATAAATAACAATTTATTATAACCGCCTTAATCTCACTTTTTTCACTTATTTATATCCTTTAAGTTACATAATATATTTTTTTTAAATAATAAAAATAAAAAGGCTGCTTAAATAACCATAACCGTTAAATTTAAACTTATTTAACTTACTTAAATAAATTTATAAAATTAATATACTTAACTTAATATAATAATAATTTTTTATAATATATATATCACACGTTAAATATAAGTTTTTAAATATTTAAAATTATATTTTTCCTTTTCGCTGTTTTTTTTAAAAATTAAGTGTATTATTATATATTATTTATTATAAATTTTTAGTTTTTTTTTAAATAAAAGCCGTTTTTTTTTTTATTTTTTAAAATAAAATATATAGTTATATAATTATATAGTTATTATTATAATATTATTTTTATAATGTAAGTTATTTTATTAAAATTATCTATAAATATTTAAATATACTAGTTTAATAATATAATATTAACTTATTTTTTTTATTTTATTCCTAACAAGATTTTATATATTTGCTTCGTATAATTTTAAAAATACGCTTTATATTATAACTAAATATTTAATATATAAATAAAACACTTAACCTTTTAATTTAATTTTAAACGCTTTAAATATATTCTTTTAAAATACCTAGTCGCTTTTTAAATGGAATAAAAATAACAGTAAAAACTATCATATAATAAGTTTTTTAAAAATAATATTAAAACTTTAATTACATATATAAAACACCTTATTAATTTTTTTTTTAAGCCTAGCTTCTCCATTTAAATTAATCTTTTTAACTACTTAATATAATTATAAAAAAATAGTTATAACTTAGATAATAAAAACGGTTCCGTGATTTTATATATTTTATTTATCCTTTATTTTTAAATAAAATAATATTTAATAATTATAGTAACTATATACGTTTTACATTTTAATTATTATTTAATATTAATTATAACTATTTTTTTTAACGCTTTTAGTATATCGGTATAATTTAAATATAATAATATAATGTTTTTTTAACTTACCTTAACAAGGTTTTTAACGTTGTTTTTTTGGATTTATTATTTAATATTTTGTATTACTTGTTATTCAGTTTATTCTTTTTAAATCTTATTTATCTTCTTTTTATATAGTTTAGTTTTACATGTATTAATTTTTTAATAAAACTTTTAACGTTTTTTTAAGCTTTAAACTAGAAGTTTTTTTATATTTTCTATTATTTTCACGATTTTAGGATTTTTATTTAAAAAAACAAACTATTCCGGTGTTAATTTTATAAACTGATAATTATTTTTGGAGTGGCCGTGGTTTATTACTTGTTAAATAAGTTTTTATTAAGGCTTTAAATTTTAATAAATAACTTATAAATTAACGTATATATAACGGTTAAAATAATAACATTAAAAGATATTTAAGTTAAATATATATTTTATAACTAAGTTTCGTAATATCTTGTTAATATTCACTATAAAAATTAGTAAAAAGTTCTTAAGAAAAAAGTATAAAAATATTATAACTATTAGCTTTAAAAAAGTTATATAAAAAAAAAAAATACGTATTATTTTAATTAATATTATTTTTTATTATATATTAAAGGTTATAATTAATTATTATATTTTAAAACCCGGCGAATTATTTAATTTTTTTTACTTACTTAATTATTTTTTTTAAAGTAATATATTTATTAAATATATAGTAAATGTTAATAAAAACTTTTTTTATATTATAAAAAATATATATATTATTAAATTATTTTTTTAATAAGAGTAATAATTTGTTTTTATTTAAATGGATTTAAAGTTTAATTAAATTTTTTAAATTATTATTTAGATTTTTTATTATAAAAATTTAATGTTAAATTATAATAATTAATAAAAAAATATATAGGTTTAGTAAAAAAATAAGTTCTTAAATAATCTTAAAAAGTAAAAATGTTTTTTTAATTTTATATTAATAGTAAATAAAAAGGCTTTAAAAAAAAAATCGCTCCGGGATTTAAAAAGTTTAAAAAGCTAAGGATTTAAAAGGTTTAGGGATTTTAATCTTAAAAAAACTTATTTATTTTTTAGATTAAAATACACTTTAATATATACTAAGCGAAATTTAATTAGAAGCTTAAGGTTTACTTTTTTTAAATTTTAAATTAATGTTATATAAATATCTTTAAATTAAAATTATAAAATAAAGGATGGCTGAGCCTTAGTAAAAGTTAAAAAAAGGAAAAATAACATAGTTAAAATATATTATTTATTTAATTTAAAGTTTTTTTTAAAAGTCTATAAAATAATATCAATTTATTGTTTTAAATCCGTTATAAATATAAAACGATTCTTGTGTTTTTAGTATTTTAAACGGTATATTTTTATAAGATTTTAAATTATTTATAGTTATGGTTAATAATATATTAATACTTAGTTATTAAAAAAATATATATTACTTATATATTAATTATTAATATAAAAATTAATTTTATATATTATATATTATTTAAAAGTAAATTGAAATATTTTTTAAAATATGATAAAAGAACTTTTTTTTTATAAATTTTACTTAAATTATTTATTTTTATTAATTTTCTAATTTAAATGTTAATGTATAAATTAAACCACGACATGGATTTGGATAAATTAAAAACAAGTTTTTTAATTTTTTTATAGGATTTTTAAGTAGTATTTATTTTATAATTAATTAATTTATTAATTTTATTTTAAAAGTATAAAAATATATTTTATTTATTGTTTTTTAATATAACGGATAATTGTTTTTATTTTAATAAAATACCGCTTATATATAAACTTATTTTTATTTATAATTTTAATATTTTATTAATAATATTTAAAGGGTTTTAAATTACCATTAAATAGATTTTTTTTATTAAAGTTAATAACAATAAAAGGATTGTTTTTATATTTATAAAATAATTTTTTCATTTTTTTTTTTTCGGCTTGTTTTTTATTAATATATCTTTTTTTTTTAAAATTAAATTTATTATTAATACTTTTACATTTTTTAAAATCCTCTTTTAATTAGTTTTTATTTAAATAATTATCTAGTTTATTTTCTTTTAAATTAAAGTATTATTTAAATATAAAGTTTATATATTTTAAAATGAAAAGATTTATTTTTTATATTATATAAATTATTTTTATATTAAATAAATAATAAGTAAGCCGGCTTTAAAATAATGATTTTAAAAATAAAATTTTAAAGGTAATAATATAAAAAAAATTAAACGTTTATATAAAAAAAATAAATTATTTATATGAATTTATATATAATATTTTACTATATATTAAAAAACTATAATTTATTATAAAAAAAATAAACCTTTAAATAATTTTTATTTATAATTTTTAGATTAAATATAAAAAAAAATAATTGGGATTTTATATTATATGTTATATATTTTTTTAACTTATATTTTTTAAAGTTTAAAAAGTGGCTGGGTTTTTTAAAAATGAAATTAATAGTATTTATATTAATTAAATATTATTTATCGCTTTTTATTTTAATAACTAATAAATTATAGTTTATAATAATATTATAAAAAATATAAATTAATAGATTAAAAGATTTTTTATATTTTTAATTAGTTATATATATTTAATAAATAAATGTTATATAATTTAATTATTTATTTAGGTATTTTAATAATAAATAAAAAAATAATAATAAGAATAAATAACTAAAAAGCCGGTTTAGTTATAATAAAATAATATTATATATATAAGGTTTTTTTTAATTTTTTATAATAGAAAATAAAAGCTGATTTCGGTGGGTTATATATTTAAGATATTTTAATAATTAAATATTTATTTGGATAATATTACAATAAAAAATCACTTTTAATTTAAATTAATATTAGTTTAAGTCGCTAGTATTTATCCGAGATATTAAATATATATATTAATAATAAATATTTACTTAAATAATAATAATAACTTTAAAAAAGTATAAAATTTAAATATTTTTATTATATAATAGTTTTTTTTTTAATTAGTTATAATATTATTTTAACTAGTTAATGTTTAATTGATTTTATATATATATAATATGGAATATTTTATAAATAACTATTTTTAATTATTCTTATAAATGTTTAATAAAATAAAAATTTATATTATTAATTTTAATTAAATTATATAAAAGTTTAAAATTATTTATATTAAAAAGTTTTATTAAATTAATAGACTATTTAAGATATTATAAATGTTATTTTAAAGAAAGTTTTTTATATTATTAAGATTTATTTAAAGATATTTATTTAAAGTTTTAATTTTTTTTTTTATTTTAAAATTTTTAATTTTTATTTTATAAGTTATTTAAATAAATAATTATATATTTAAATATGGATAAATATTTAAATAAAATATAAATATTTTATTTTATAATATAAGTTTTATATAAATATTAAATAATAAAAAATATTAAATATATAAAATAATAATTTAATATTATTTTCACTTATTTTATAGTTTAAAATAAAATATATAAATATTTATAAAAATAATTATATATTATTTTAGTTTTATAAAAAACGGAATATTAGTTACTTAAAACTTGATTTATAAGGAAAAAATATATTTTATAAATTTAATTTCTTTTATATTTATTTTAACGTAAATAAATAATATTATAAAATTATATAAATTTTATATAATTTTATTTCCTTGTGCCGTTTTTAGGTATTTATAATAAGTCGCTTATTAATTAAAAGTGTTAAAAATATAAGAACTTGTTAAACCTAGGAATTAATATTATAAACTTTTTTAATTAAATAAAAGATTATAATTATTATATTAATTAATGTTTTATTAAATATTAATAATATTATTTATATTTTTAAAATTAAATAATTATCGGATATTTGTATAGTTAAGATTAAAACTATATATTTAAAAATGTTAAATTATTTTAGCTTTTTAAAAACGCTTTTTAAAATAAGGAGATATATAATTAGGGTAATTATAATAAAATATAAATTCTTCGCCGATTATAAAAATAAGCTTTTAAGTAAAAGGGGTAAATGCTACTTTTTTATTTATATAGCGCTTTTTATACGTTATTAATTACTTGTTAAGCTTTTTATTAAATAAGTAATATATTTATAGCTTTTTTTATATTAAAACTAATTAAATATACTATGTTATAATAAATAAGTTATACTTAAAAACTTTTTATTTATTTAAACTTACTATGTTATTTTATAATATTAAACAATATAAACGTATGTTATTATAAGTTTTAAAGGTATAATATATTTACCTTTTTTTTTATATTTTATTATTATATTTTTTATATTTCCTAGGAATGTTTTATAATAAACTGTTTTAAAATAATTAAAAATATAATTAAAAGTAAGTAAATTAACATAAAAATTACATAAAATAAATTTATAAGTTATTTTTAAAATATGTGTTTTAAAATATAATAATTTTATTATTATTATAAAATAAAGGTATTTGATATAAATAAATAATTTAATTTTAATTAAATAAATTTATAGTTTCTATTATTTAGTTTATTTAAAAAAAAAAGTGGTAAGTTAAGAAGTTTTTTAAGCGTTAATATTAATATAAACTAATTTAACGTATAAAAAAAGTTTAAACATATTATTATAAACTTAATAAAAATAATTTTAAGTTTTATTAGTAAGGTAAAGTTGTATATTAAGTAAGGTAATATAATGTTATATTGTTATAATATTAAATAGTTATAATATATTTAAAGACCTTTTAATATTAAAAATCTTATAGTTATATTTAATAAGAATAGTTATTTTAAATTAAGTTAAATTTAATATAATAAGATTTTTAAGAAGTGTTACTAATAGTTAATTAGCGTTTTTTATATTTTTTTTATTAATTAATTTTTAAATAATATTATTAACTTTTTAATATTATTAACGGTATTATTTTTTTGAGTGTATTTACCTGTTAAATAATTACTAGCGCGTGTTAAAAAGCCAGGTAAATTATTTATATTTAATTTAATTTAATTTATTTAAAAGTTGTTATAAAAAAAAGGAGAGTGTTTTTTATAAAGTTAATAATAGTTTTATTATATTACTAGAAATTATATTAGTTATTATAATTATAAATAAATAAATATTTAATATAAATTAAAAAGAATAATTAATTTTATAGTATATAATAATAAAATTAAATATTTATATTTATTTTAAATAAATAAAAATATCTTTTAAATAGATAATAAAATAGTTATAATAAATTAATTAAAATGAAATTTTCTTTTTTTATTAATTTAACGTTATTATTATTTTTTTATTTTATAGTTTCTTATTAACAACTTTATAATAAATATTTATAAATATAAATAAATAAATATATTATATATATATTTATTTATAAACCATTATTATTTATTTTAACGGTGTAAAATTAATTTTTTTATAGTTATATATTTTTTTTAAATCTTAAATATTATAAATAATAAATAACATTATTATATATATTAAAAAATTAATTAGATAGGAGGATATAGTTACGTTTATTTTTATTTACTTCGCTTATAATTATTATTATAATATAATAATTTTTAATATAAAATAAAACCCTTTAAATTTTATGTTTTAAATATTAATTTTAAATTATATAAATTTAAGTTTATATTAATATATAAAATTCTAAAAAATAAGTAAAAAATAATTAAAATTAACCAAGTGTTTTTTAAAAAAGATTTTAACAATTTAAAACGATTTAATAAATTAATATAATTAAACTTTAATT
The DNA here is from genome assembly GCA_902806565.1 of Hypoxylon rubiginosum. NCBI lineage: Eukaryota > Fungi > Ascomycota > Sordariomycetes > Xylariales > Hypoxylaceae > Hypoxylon > Hypoxylon rubiginosum. The sequence continues at coordinate 176,969 of CADCXA010000060.1, read as the reverse complement.
ATAAGTTTATTATATTTACTGTTATTAAGGATAATAAGCTTATATTTAATAGATAATTTTTATTTAAAAATTAAAGTCTTTTTTTAAAAACTATGTTTATTTACCATATAAATATTATATGTTAAAGTATTATATAATGATTATTAAGCGGGCTTAACCTTTTAAAACTATATTATTTAGATGTTATTACTTTTAAAAATAAAAATAAAATTTTAATAAAATATTTTATATTATTTTATAATATAATAATGGCCGAAGCTTAATTTATTTAAAAAGGTTTTAAAATTATTAAAATGATATTATTATATTTAAACTATATATATTTAACGAAATAAAAGAAAAACTTTTAGAAATATATGTTATATTATATTAAATTATTACATTTAATTTAAAGGAACGAGATTCCTTTTTATTTAATTAGTAAAAGTTAAATTTTAATATATATATATAGCTTTTATTAATTTTTATTTTTTTCCTTATTTACTTATTAATATATATATAAGTAATCTATATAAGCGAACTGTTTTATAATTACTAAAATTTTATAAAACAAAAAAAGATATAAAAAAAATTATAAGATATAAATAAAAAAAAAAGGTTATTTTTATTAATTTTTAATAATAAAAGTAGTAATTTTATATAAGTTTTTTTTTATAATCTTTATTTTTATATATTAATTTAGTTTAAAATATCTAATTTTAAATTGTATTTTTTAATAATAAAAACGATTTAATAAGCAATTAATTTATTAATAATTTAAATTAAATTATAAATACGTTTAATAAGTTATTTATTTATTATTTTTTTTATATTAATATATTTATTTTTAAATGTTTAAAATGATAATTATATGTTTAATTTTATTATATAAAAAATAATCATTAAAACTTTAAATTATTATTAGTTTTTTTTTAGTTAAATAACTGTTTTTTTAAATGATTTTAAAAGGTAGAAATGTTAATTAAATTAAATAAAATTTAATAATAATATAATTTATTTTTATAGTATAAATCTAAAGTATATTATCTTTTTATAGTTATAAGCGATTTAAATTACGTTTAAAATAATGTTTAATAAAGGGGTAATAATTTTAAAATAAAAAGTTTAATATGTTTTTAATATTAAAGAAAATTTTATAGTTATTTTCTATAAAAAGAGTTATTTTTATAAAAAACTTTAAAGTAAAGTAAAAATGTTAATAACTTTTATTAAAGCGGATATAAAAATAAAAGGTATATATATAAAATATTTATTTTTTATTTAATATAACTTAAAATAATATAGCTTTTTAATTATAAAATGTTTTTTTTTAATATCTTTTTTTTAATATAAAAATAACTTGTTAGTAGTTTTAATTAAAGCTATATTATTTATTTTAAATATATTTTATTTTATCGATATTTTTAAAAACTCGGCCTTAATAATTTATAAAATATAAAAGTTAAAGTTTATATTAAATATATAGGTTAATAAAAATAAAGTTATATTTTTTTTATATAAAATAAATAAAATATAATAGTTATTTTCCTTAAATAAAATACTAATAAAATATTTAAAAATATAATTTATAACATTATATAAAAAATATAAACAATAAAAAAAAAATAAGAAACTTAAGTTTATATTTATTTATAATTTTAATTATTATTTTAAAAGTTTTTTAAACGATAATTAAGATAAGTTTTTAAAAATTAAAAAAAAAATTGGGTGTAAAACTAAGTTTAATATAATTAAAATTAGTTTATTTATTTAAAATATTAATATTTTTATAAAAATATATAATATAAAGTTTTTAATGTTGGTGGTTAATTTTTTAAAAAGCCGGTTATATTTCCGGCTTTATAGTTTAAATAAAAACGTAATTATAAATAATATTAACATTAAAAGATTTTTTAATTAAAACTTTTTTACCTTTAAATTAAAATGTTATAAAATTAATAAAAAAAATTAAAAAATATGTGATTAATTAAATAAGAAATAGTTATTAAAAGTTAAAGTAAACTTATTTATAAAGCTTTTTATTGTAAATAAGTAAAAAAAAGTACCAATATAATATAAATTATATTGTTACGTGGTTTAATTAATAGCTTATAAATATAAAATATGTAAAAATTTTTATATATATTAAAATTATTATATTATTAAAATAAAGAACTTTTATAATAAGTTATATAATTAAAAATATTTTAAAAAGATGTTAAGAGGTGACACCAAATGAGTAATAATATAAAAGATAAAAATAAATTATTATATAATAAAAATATACGTTTAAAAAAATAATATTATAACTGGAATTATTTTTTTTATAAATAAGGGTTTTTATATATGGTATGGTATATTATTAATTAAATATTTTAATTATATTTATTAAAATAAAAGCGTAGATATTTTAATTTAAATAAAAATAAACCTTGGTTTATATTTAAATATTCTTTTTATTATTTCGTTTTTAATATGTTTTTATATAATAATAAAACTTATTTAAATATTATTTTTATTAGGATATTTTTTATTATAAAGATATTAAAAAATTTAATATTAATTTAAGCTTTTATTTTTTATATAAATATATGTTATTTAAAGAAAAAAATAAAGTAAAAAAACCGGTTTATAAAAAAGGTGATAACATGTAAAAAATAAACTAAAAAAAAGGTTTTAACGAAATATAAGATAACTTATAATTATAGATTTTTTTACTTGTTTTATTATTATTTTTATTGTTATTAATATATGTAAAAAGAACCATGTTAATAAAAAGGTTATTATAAGGGGTTAAAAACGAAAAATTAATAAATTGTTAAGTTAATATTTTAAAATAAACCTTATTATTATTATTAATATAAGTATTTTTTTTATAATTAACATTTTTAAAGGTAATAAAACGTTTTTAAAGTAAGTTGTTAAAAATAGATCGTTTAATAAACACGTGTGTAAAATTTAAAGGTGTGGTAACTTTAAATACAAGATATTTAATTATTTATATTAAAAGAAGTTAGAAGGAGAAGAAAATAAAGATAAAGATAAAGGTAAAAATGATTTATAATATTTTATTATGGTAAAAAAAAAATGGTATTTAAGTTAAAAAAGAATTTATATTATTAGTTATAATATTATAATATTATATATACCTTGGTTTTTAATAAAATATAAAGTTCGTTTTTTTTTTAAAATATTATATTTTTACGTTTCTAAAAAATAATTACTTTAAATTTATATTTATAATTTTTTAGCGTTATAATAAATTTTAGCTTAAGTTTTTTTATTTTAATATAATATTAAAATAATAAATTTTTTTAAATAATAATTTCTTTATATTCTTATAAATAAAAAAAAGAATTATTAAAAATTAAAACGGTAAGGTTTTTATTTTATTTTAATAACATATTATAAAAATTATTCTTTATATAGTTTTTTTATATTTATTTATATATAAAAAAAAAAGTTAGGAGATTTATTATTAGTTAAAAAAAAGTATAAAATTATTATATATTTTTATAAATAACGGTTAAAATTTACTTATTTATTTAAATAACTATTTAAATAAATAAGTAAAAAATATAAGTATAAAAATAAGGTTTTAAAAAGTTAAAAACTAAAAGTTCTTGTTTTTTTGTTAGAATTAAATAATGTTATAAAAAAAAAGATTTATTTTTATAAATAAAAAGGTTAGATTTTCTTAAGGATTTTAAAAATTAAGGTTTTTTTAAATATTAAAAACGTTATTAATAATAGTAAATTAAAAATATAAAGTTTTATAAGTTTTAGTTTTTTAAGGTATTGAATTTTATAAGAGTATAAGTAAGATATTATAGCGTTTTTTAATTTTAGAATTTAAAAAATATAATAACTATTAAATAATAAATTATAATTTTTTAAATATATATGTTTTATATTATATAAAATTTATTTTATTCGAAAAAATACTATGTTTAAATATATAAATAAATATAATATTTTTATTTAAATACCTGTTTATTATAACTACCTAGGTATTTAGATATTTATATTAATTTATAAAGTATAAAACGCTTATTAAATTCTTATAAAAGAATATTTTTTATGCTTTTTCTAACGATTTTTTAATAAAAATTTCTAAGTTTAAATAAATAAAATAAAATATTTATATTTATATGTTTATTTTAATATTTAAATATTTAAATATAAAACTTATATAATTATATTTAAAAGTATAAATTAAATTATTATAAAAAATTTATAGTGTTAAATAAATAAATATTTATTTTTTTAATATTATAAAAATAAATATTAATATACGGTTATATATTATATTTATTTTAAAAGCTAAATAAATGGTTTTTAATTTTAAGAATTATAATAAATATTTATTTAGTAAATACGTATTTTTTATTGTTATTATTATTATTATTATTATTATTATTATTTTTTTTATAATTATTAATTTTTTATATATATTTATTTTTATGTTTATTTAATATAAACGGTATTATAATTTATAGATTTTTAAAGTTTTTATTAAAGTAATAGTAGTAATAATAGTATTTAATATTAAACTAGTTATTTTAAATATAAACTACATTTTTATTAATTAAAGTGTTAAATTTAAATTTTATTATTAAAAATAAATATTAAAATTAATTTATTAATTTGGTTTTTTATATATAAAAAACAAACTAGAGTAAGTTTAAATGCTGGTAAAAGTTTATATTTTTTATTGTAAGTTTATATTTTAGGGATTAATAAATAAATAGGTTTATATTTATATAAAAAATATAATAAACTTTTTATTTTTCTATGTTAATAAATAATATATATCGTGGTATAAAGTTACTAAGGATACTAATTTAATATTTAGTAAACTAGAAAAATAGATAAGTATAAATTAAAATTAATAAAACGTTTAAGAGAATATTAAGATTAATAAGAAAAAAAAAAAAGCTAATACTTTTAAACGTAAAGTTTTAAAAAAAACGCCGGTGTTATAATCGCTAGCTAGTATACTAGTTTTATTAGTACTAGCGTATTTTAATTTTAAATATTATAACTAAATTAAATATTTTTAAATTAACTAGATAATAAAAATATAAAAAACCTTAAAAGTTTATAAGGGTTTTTAAAAAAGTATTAATATTAATAACATTGGTATTATTTTTATGTAAAAGGAGCCGTTTCGGTGTGTTAAGGTAAAATTATTTGTTAATTATAACCGATTTTTTAAGGAAAGTTTTATTTATTATTAAAAAAATATATATTTATATTTATTTTTTATATTATAAATATAAGGTATTTATTTTAAAAAAAACCTTATTAAAGTTAATAATTTAAAAATAAAAAAAATTAATATTAAAGATTATAAGATAAAAAAAGAAGTATTAAAAAATATAAATAATAATAATATTTTTAAAAAAAACGTGGCAAAAAATACCGTTTATAATATTATTAATATTATTTTTTTAAATAGCTTAAATATAAATAAATACCTTAAACCAAACGTAATAATGTTAAAAAAAAAAATAAAAAAATAGTTAATTAAGTTATTAATTGAAATAAATAATAATAACGTTATTTTTTCCGCTTAATTTATATATTAAGCCATTTAAATACACATTATAAAGGGTTTCGAAAAATAATTTCTTACGTGGTTACTTCTTTTATAAAATACTTAAAAACTTTAAAGTTTTTATTTTTCGTTTAAAAAGTTAATAAAAATTTATATGTTTTTTAATATTAAAAATATATTCTTATTAAATTAAATAGTAAAATTAATTATCTTAAAAACTTTTAATTATAATTTTATTTATACGGTTTACGTTAAAACAAACAATTAATTAGTTTATTATATTAGTAAAATTAGTTAATAAGTAATATATATTTTTAATGATATATTAAAGTGGTAAATAAGGTATTTTTTTTTTTAATATAATACGACGAATTTTTTAATTACGTAAAAAGCGTAATATTATTAGATTGGTTTTATATATAAATGTTAATTTAAAGTTTTAAGGTTTTTAGTTTATAATAACCGTTATATTATTATAATTACTTTTAAAAAAACCAAATTATTATAACGTTTAAACTTATAAACTAGCAGTTATAAAAATCACTTTTATTTATAATAAAATAATTCGGTATTTTTATAAATTATTAATCATGGATATATAAAAAGAAATTCGGCGATAAATAAAACGGGGATTTACTAGTTGTTAATCTCGCTTCGATTCCCGCCGTCGTTTTTAAACTATATTAAAATACTATTATTAATCGGGATTTAAAAAAGCGAGAAATTCTTTTATTACTTTTTAACAACTTTTTACCACTTGTTATAAACCAGTATTTAATAGGTTTTTTAACGTTTATTTTTTTTTTTTTAATGTATTAACCCTTAATTATACCGAGTTTTAATATATTAACGGTTTTTATTTAATCTTTAATTATATTAATTATCTTTATTTAGTTTTTAATTATATTATCACAGGTTTTTATAGGTGTATTTAACGTTAAATTAACGTTAAATTTTAAAATAACACCGATTAATATTAAAAAAAAATCTATTATAATAAGTATAAATATAAAAAAAAACTTATATACTAATAAAAAATAAAGGTGTAATAGTTTAAGTAAATAAAGTATAAAAATACTAAAGCTTAAAAATTATATTAAAAAAAGTTTAATAAAAAAACTAAATATTTTTAAAACCGAGTTTAAAATAAAGCTTTAAATTTTATAAATATATTATATAAAAAAGCTTATTACTATTTAAAATAATATAATAAAAAAGTTAAGTGATATTTATAAATATAATATAAAATAAATTAATTAATAAATAAATAAAATCTAATAAAAATTTTATAAGATTAAATAAGGGTAATTTATAATTATAATAAATAATAAAATATGGAATATTACTTATAAAAAGTTTAAAATAATAAAAAAATTAATATAATTAAAAGTTAATATTTTAAAAAAATCGTTTAAATTATTAAAAGATAATTATAAAAAGATAAATAAAAAAATAGTTAAAATAATTAATAAAAAATATACGGTATTAAATAATAAATTAAATATAAAATTAAAAGTTTTATAATTATTTCTTTAGTTTTTAATTTATAAAGTAGTTAACATTTTATAAAATATATTATAAAATATTTTAAATAACATTATAAATATATTAATTAAATTATTATTACTTAATAAATAAAAATATTTAATAAACTAATATTTAGCGTTAAAAACAAAAAATTAAAATAAATATAAAGTTTTATTTTTTTACGTAATATTATATTATTTTAACTTTTTTAAAAATATAAATAATAATATAAATAAAAATAAAAAATATTTAAATATAACTATAAAAAGGTTTCTTACTTTTATTTTAACATATATTATAATAACTTTAAAATATATATATATTTAAACATACCGCCGCTTAATCGTAGTTATTAATAAATAAAAAATAAAAAAATATAAAAGTTAAATATTTATATTAACGCGACGTAAAAATAAAAAGTAAAATAATATATATACTTAAAATAATTAAAAACTTAATTATATTTATTAATATATTTAATAGAAATATATTATAATATTTAAATGGCTTAAAATAACGTTAATAATCTTTATTTTCTTTATTATTAAAAAATTATATTAATAGTTTAATTAAGCGTAATTATAACTTTTTTATTTAACTAACCTTTTTTTTTAAGTTTATATAATTAACGTTTATTTTTTAGTAATTAAAACTGGTGTTAATATATAAATAATTAATAGGGATTTGGTTTAAAATTAAGAATGTTATTTATAATATTTTTATTTTTCTTATTATTATTATTATTATTATTATTATCGTTGTTATTTATATTTTTATTATTTTTATTATTATTTATATTATTATTATTATTATTATTTTTTTTTTTTTTTATATTATTAGCTGGGATTTTTTTATTTTATAATTATTTACACGAGATATGGCTTTTAAAATCCAAGTTATTAATATAATATTTTAAAAAACCGTTATAACGTGATTTATTATAGCTTATTTAACTATTTATTCCGTTATATTAAAAATAATTTATATTAATTATATTAACTATTTTATAAAAAAGGTTATAATAATATAAAATAATATTAATTATTATAATTATATTTTATTATAAGATATAATATTAATATTTAAACTAATTATACCGTAATTTTTATTACTTTAAAAACTTTTAATAATATTATATTTTAAACTTTTAATATTATTATTATTTAAATTTTTAATAGTATTTATAATTGTTTTTTTAATGTTAATATTTTTATTAACTTTAATAAATCTATTATTAGTATTTTTATTTTATTAAAAATTATTATCTTTTTTAAAATAAATAATAATAACTAAATAATAAATAAGTTTTAATATATATTTAAAAAAATAAGTTATATAATAATTTATATAAAGGTTAATATTATAATAATTTTAACATTTATATTATATTTTTAAGATCTTTTTTTAATAAAAGTTATATAATTTAGTTAATATAGTTTTTATAAGCGGAAAAAAAAATATATAAATAATGGTTTTAAGTTGGTTTAAGGTTATTAATTAACTTATATAATCCGGTATAAAATAAACTTTTAGTTAAATAATAAATGTTATTAATAAAAAAATAAATTTTAATAAAAAAAAATTAAAATTATAGTTAAAATAGATAATAGTTACATTAAAAAAATAAGTAAAATAAAAATAAACACTTTTATATTTTTAGTACCAATGTTTTAAGGCGTGGTGTAACCGTTTTAAATAAAAGTAACATTTATTATTTTTATTATCGTTTAAATAAACAGTTACGTTAAAAGTTCGGTTATATACCTTTAGTTACTTTAAATAAAATAAATTGTTTTAATTATTAAATCGTTTACTTTATTTAAAAAAGTTAATATTTAAGTTATTATTTTTATTTCGTTATAAATAAGGTATATTGTTAAAACTCCTAGTAAAAAAAATTATAGTTCATATACGTTAAAAAATATTATTATAATTATTAGATATTTTTTAAATAAAATAAAAAATAAATAAATTATTATTATATGTTATTTTATTATATAAATTAATAAAAGACTTTATTATTATATATTTTTTAAAAAAATCTTAGTTAAATTTTAATATAAAAACTTTAAATTAAAAATTAAATATATATTTTAATTTAAATTTTATAATTTTTTTATGTTATATAATAATAAATAAAAAAAAGTTAAATATTTAACATAATATAAATATTTATTAAATAATGATAGCTTATAATATAGTAATAAGTTAAAAATTAAATAAATAAAAAAATAAATAAAAATTTAAAATAAAAATATATAAAGTTAAAATATAAATATAAAAACAGTTAAATTACATGTTATTAAACGTTATAATAATAACTAAAATAATAATACAATAAAAAAATAAAATTATTTAATATAATAATATAAAAACCGGGAATTATTTTAATTTTAATAAAATAACTTATATTATAAAAATAATATTATAATAATAACTATATAATTATATAACTATATATTTTATCTTAAAAAATAAAAATAAAAACAGCTTTTATATAAAAAAAAACTAAGAATTTATAATAAATAATATATAATAATAAACTTAATTTTTAAAAAAAACAATAAAAAAAAAAACATAATTTTAAATATTTAAAAGTTTATATTTAATATATAATATATATATTATAAAAAGTTATTATTATATTAAATTAAATATATTAATTTTATAAATTTATTTAAATAAATTAAATAAGTTTAAGTTTAATAGTTATAATTATTTAAATAGCTTTTTTATTTTTATTATTTAAAAAAAATATATTATATAACTTAAAAAATACAAATAAATAAAAAATATAAAACTAAAATAATTATAACGAATTATTATTTATAGGAATTATAACGTGATATATAAATTTACCGCGTATAATATAGCCGTAAAAAATATTATTATTTTTATTATATTATAATAAATAATATATAAAATAATAATAAAAAATAAATAAACGATATTAATATATTTTATTTTTTATTTTATTTTAATTTAATTAATTATATTTTAATTTTAATTAATAATATTTTATATAAAAATAAATATTAATTTAAGTTTTTTAATATATTAATAATATAAAAATTAATATAATTAATAAAACTTTATATTATATTATTTTTATTTATATTATTTTTAATTTTAATATTTTTAATTTTAATTATTATAATAAATTATTATATTTAATTATATTTTTATTTAAATATTAAAAATTTTTTAATATAATATTTAAATTTTAAAAATAATTATAATTTTTTTTAATTAATAATAATAAAGTTTTAAATATATTATTAACTTAATATATTTAAAATATTTAAATAATATTATATAATTGGTTTTTTTATTATTAAAATCTATATATATAATAAATTTTTTTTAATAAAAATAATTTAATTATTTATATAAATATATTAATAAATTATAAAATAATTATTATTTATAATAAAATTTATTATATTATAAATATTATTTAAAATATAAAATAAACTTATATTATTTTATAAATTATTAATTAATAGTTTAATATAAACTATATAAAAGTTTATTAAAAAAAACTTTTAAAAAATAAAAATAATAATATAATTAATAATTTTTTTAATTTTATTTATATTTAAAAAAACTTATATTATATTATTAATTATAATTTTTTTATTTTTTTCCTTTAATTATTTTTTAATAATTTTATTATATATAGTTTATTTTATTATTTTTTTTATAATAATAATAAAAGTTTTAATATTATTTTTAAATTTTATTATTTATTTTATAAAAAACCATGTTTTTTATTTTTTAAAATTTTTTTATAATTTATATTTATATATTTTATATAATTTATTTTTAATTTAAAAAATATATTTTTATATTATTTAAGTTATTTTAAATATAAGTTATTATATTTATATTAATAAATTACTTTTTAAAAAATATTATAAAAAATAAAAAACTAATTTAAATATTAATTTTATTAAATATTTTTATATTAAAAAAAACCAAGTTAAAAATATTTATAATTTTATTAAATTAAAAAATATTATTAAATTATTATATAATTTTAATATTAATTTAAATATTATTTTTTATATTAATATTAATATAAATATATTAAACGTTATTTTTATTAACTTCGCTTATTATTAATTTATTATTAATTATTATAATAACAATTAATATAATAGTAGCGACTTTAATTATAAAAATAACCGTTTAAAGAAACGTTCTCGATTAATATTAAATAAAGATAAAAGTAATATCGAAATTAAACCTTCACTTTATTACGAGCAGTTAATCTCCCTGCCAAGTAGCGATACGGAGCTGTCTACATCTGTACCTCAGACCCGTGGTAATACAAGAACAGAGCCGTAGCCCACCTGGGTGGCGCTCTTACACTTGCAGTCTTTTTGCAACGGGCAATGAGGAACCCTCTGTTGTTTATCTACCCCTTTTTCGTCTCTCTTCTTCACATGTATTATATCGGTTCTCCTCCTCATTTCCCATACTCTCAGTATTCACTTTGTGCTTTCATTTTAATTACTGCTGACACTGTACTATGGAGCGTTGCTGCGTCAGCATAGTTCGAATACCCCTTTCCCTGCTTAGCTCTGCTGCACCGCCCGGCTTTAGCAATTAGAAAGCTACATAGCGATCATTTCAACAAGACTAAATTCTCAGGTTTGATGTAAAGAGAATCAGAAGACTGGTACACGTCTTTCGAAAAGGTCAATGTAAGCCGTCAAGGCCCGAGCATGAGGTGGCTGCCTGCTACCGGTCTTCTCACACCCCGTCAGTCATTCACGTCACTACATCAGTGTGATATTCCGCATATTAATCACACTATGTCCTGCACGGTATCGTCACATGGGTACCGATAACTTAGATCGGTCATAAGAAGTTTGATATACGGAGACTACAGTAGATTGGAATAAAGACCGAAGGGCCACTCATTATAGCAGCTATTGGAACATATGAGAGCAAGCTCCCCAGCTAAGCTCTTTGTGACGCTCACACCGGCACCCCGGGAGCTTCCATCTTTAAACAGCCATTCTATAAAAACAAATGTTTGAACTGAATAGCTCTGCTATTCCTGTTAATGTTATTATTAATACATATACCAATTGTATCGCTCGGTCTTGTTAGTATAAGTGCTATATCCCTGCTATGTAAAAGGTAGCGTTAACGCCAAGCGCCATGTCGCCATGTTGCCATCAATTAGTATAAACTTAAACTCCCTCGCTAGGCTAATAAGTATATTCATATCGGCCATTAGTGCACTGGTTGGTTGCGCGATCAACTGGAAGATGGACATGGTTTGCTTAAATAGAATACGCAGGGTCTCGTTTCTATAGCAAGCAGCCAGCAGTAGGAGGTGGCCTCGTCGACTAGATTGTATCGTTAGTAGGTCTAAGAAGTGGATGACGCGCTGGAGATGAGAGCGCATGTATGTATGTGCCGTTCCGAACATGTTAGTAATGATGATTCGCTGGCTGCTGTCTATGCCGTGAAAAGCTTCGGTGCTTTTAATTAGGGACTCAATAGCCTGTTGAACGAGGTTTTGATAGTGGTCCGGGATTTTCTGTTCTCCGAGGATAATGTGAAGGACCGGCCGATAAAGGAGAACTTGCGAGTCCCAATACTTCGCACGAAGAATTGCAAACATTGCATCAGGAGGATCGCCGTCGTCCTCCCAACGGTAGCATGGAGGCAGTCATTTTTCCTTGCAATCCCTCAACATTGCCTGAAGTTTGTTTATTGTTGACAGGTAGTCATGGGAATCGTCTCGTGCTTTACCGTTCGGAGGGTCGTAGAGAAGGCTATGTATTTGGTTTCACTGTTTTTGCAGGCATAGGTGAGCTAGGTAGCTCTCGATAACGTGCGACGGAAACCCCCAGCTCTGCGCGACTTTGGCATTTGGGTAAGGTATAAGATCATATTATCGTAATAAGCTCTTTTAAGGAAGAGGTAGCTTGTTGAGTATATCACTAGATTGATCTATTAGTATTGGGCGTGGCAACGTCGGGAGCAGCGCCTACCATTCTAGCTGAAGACATATCCAGAATGTAAAAGATAACTCTGTGTCCTTGGAGGATAGCGTGCTAATCTCTGCCTCTAAAGTTGTTCAAGGCTCCTATCTCATAATTAGTTGGTGTTTTGAGAGTGTACGATGATATCGGCTTACGGTTGAAGAATTATTAGCAATATCTGGCTCGTTTGACAGATATGTGACCAACTTTTTACAACCCGACCAAGTTGTGCATGGTACAATCCGGCTAGGATCTGTACCCGTACGTGGTTTAAAGTGAGCCCGGCCATGTGATATCCCATGATGTCTGTCGCCAGCGCAAAGTAGGCCAGCCCAGGCACCACATCCACATCTCGTGAATCATGATATAGCACGCCCTAGAGGCTTGAAGATGGCTTCTGAAGCCACTATGTAACTAGTATTATAGTGGACAGCTTGCCACGTCTCGTGCCCCCTGGGTGCATGGGATACTGCATCGCAATACACCCTCATGACGTTAGTTTCTGTTTTTGGGCGATCGGGAACTCATGTTCGTTATGAATCTGCTCGACGTCTAGAAGTCTTAGTAATTCCTTGATCGAAGTCAATTGCAACAACGAGCTCATCGTGGCTAAGTGATTGGGAGGGATTGCGGGTCGTCTAGGTCCTATTTGTATGGAGTAACTTTAGAAAAAGGAAGAAGATTGTCGAATGACTAAAGAAGGGTGTATCAGTTAGTTGGAGATGTGTGGAAGCGTGTAGGGTCAGTCGCAGAGACGTATCCGAGAAGAACAGTCTTACTCTTTTAATCGCCCACGTACTGGGCATATATGAACTCACTCACTCTGAAGAATACCTATGAGATGATGATATGAACCCGCTACACCAGGACCACTGGTCAGCAAGCTTTCTCTCTTTGGTTTAGACTTTTCCCAAGCTATGCCGAGGGCTCTTGGTGATACACTCGATACGGTTACTGCTTTTCCCAGGTTTCTGTCTTAGAGGGAACTCTCGATCTATCACTATGAGGGGGGGGGGGGCAGGGCAATAGAACCTCACCGTGGCAGCCATGGTAGAAGTACAATGTGCACTGGCCCAGGGCGTCGAAGATGGACAGACCAGAGCTTCGCAATCGCATTGGACTAGTAAAAACGGTGTGGAGAATAAATCGTTCGCCTCATTGTCACGGCAAGAGTAGAAAAGCAGATGTCGTAGGTCGTGTAAGACTAGGGGTAGTGTCAGAATACCTAGAGGCTAGGTACATAGTAGATACAACAAAGAGAATCGAAGACTCGGAGAGCCATATCAGTGGCCGTACAGGATAATTTAAATCAAAGCATGTTTTGTTGTACAGGCAAGGCTTGAGGAGGGCTCCTTGCTATTCCAACAATCTTCCTCTAAAGAGTAACATCCGCACAGACCAGTAACTGAGTTCCCCCCAGATCCAAACTCTTTCGCCAGAGAAATCCAGGATATAACAGGGCATTCCTGTGGCTTCTTGCATAGTGTCTTGCATAGTGATAAAGATCTTCCTCTAGTAAACCCATCCACTGCGGAAATTCCTGTAGTAAAAGAGGTGATGATCATCTCCTCGCCGAGCACAGAGCTTCGCACCACTTCAGCTGGCACTTTTATCGCCGTTTTGCCAAATCGGATAGAGAATTCCTTCCCGTCATTACAGGGAAGGACATCAAGAGTTATACCCTGGTCATGTAAGTTAGTACCACGAAGAATGAGAAAGAAATCTGTGTATATACCCAAGCCATGGTTGAGGAGCATCTGGCTAATCAGAGTTCAGAGTTTGGGGATATGGCAACTCCGGGGGAGGTGACAGCGTAGGATGGAATGAGAGGTTGCGAGCTGCATAAAAGTGCATTTCTCCAGATCATACAGAGTTATATGTACAGAGATCGGAGCCAGCTTATATGTATCAGTGATCTTAATATGAAAACCCCTAAGAGGAAAGACCCTTGCACATAGTCCGGTAAATCTACTTCGCAGTGTACCAAAAGTATGCACTTCATCTCAGATCATGCAATCGAGGCGACAGCAACAGCAGGATGCCCAACTTGCAAACAGCCACTGGAGATATAGAACATGGACAAGAAAATTTTGCATTTCCTCGTGCCCTGTAGTGACCACTCTATGCCCGTCCAGTTTGAGATTCGCCCAAATCCACAGTGTCATAGTTGCGAGATCTTCATCTATGATATACTATGTTACGCAACTATCCAAGCCAACCGACTTGGCGAAATGATCCAAAAGGTATGCAATAAAGCTGAGAACGAAGGTGTAGTAACTGCGACGCCGATTCCCTGACCATCGAAACCTCCGAAGAAACATCGGCAAGTGGACTCATTTCCGAAGGCAAACTTGATTTAGAGAGCCGTGGGAAAGGACATGAACGAAAACAGAGGATCGCCAACCAGCTTATTTCAAAGATACTCCAAGGACAAGAGTGTTTAAAAAATGTTGCTTCGACGTCGATAGATCGACCAGATATCCAAGCCATGTCCTGGCAGTGCTCATAAACAATGCGAGATGATAAGGACATCCCAAATTCGAAGTTCATCTCAAGACCGCATAAAGCAAGCATAACGTCGCCACCTGGATAGACTAGTTCTATAGTGGCTGGTTTGCGCTGATCCGTAGCCTAATACGAGAACAGCAGAGCTCAAATGTTGCATGGTAGAAATGATCGATTGGAATGGATGGATGAATGAACTTGATTTTATATTAAAAATAATTCGCTTGCGTGCTAGAATTGTTACCATTGAAGGGATGCACTCATAACTAAACTACTGATCGATCCTCATAGGAACGAACATCTTGTTTCGTAGCCGGATTGTATGCATCTTTTTCTTCAGTAACGGCCCCTTTAGCGGCATCCCCATTTATTGCAATGTTATCATTATTACTATAGGCAGTGACAATGGACGCAGACAATGGAGCAACGGAGTTGTCGTCGGAACTATCCCAACGATTGCGTGATCGTCCCCTACGAATATCCTCGTCATCACTGTCATACTCCGAACAAGCCTCATCATCGTTGAAGTAAATATACCTCTCCTGTGAAATCGAGAAAACCCGGCGCTGTTTCTTGGTAATCCTGTCCCGCGAAATGGAGTCACGTTGATCTTTCTTCCTATTGTCAGATCGTGTTCGAGTCCGCTTCGTTGGAGAGGGAGAAGGACCTGCACCTGCAGTCGACGATGTGGATTTCGGTGGACGAACCTGGGATGCAGACCGGATATACGCCGTACCTTGCGCAGGGGGTGCGTTCGGTGTCTCTGTGTCCAAGCGAATAAGCACATTGATATCTCTATCCGAATTAAAGACTGTAATGGTTCGATTACTAAAGAATGTCCAGGCAAATCTGGCAAAGAGAAGCTCGCGGCTGACGCCGTAAAGGCGTTGACACTTGCGGTTGTGGTACAACCCCGTATGCTTGAAGAGATGCCTCGGGCGTCCATAAATCACGTGAGTTACCAGTCTACGTTTCTTCCGGCCTGGGACTTGGCCTTGTCCGGTCTGTTCCCCGGTCTGTTCCTCGCTCCGATCACCTTGCTCTTGGCATTGGCCATCTTCTTCTGTTTGGCCTTGATTGTTAGCTTCCTCTTCCATCTTGGGGACGATGATAAGTTCCTTGTGGTCGAGCAACCTACGAACATCCGTACGAAGTAGGAATAAATTGGCAAGGTCGTTCACTAATGGCTGCGTTATTGGGTCAAGAGTGTATCGATACATGTTGTTACTAATGAACTAGGGGCTATCTGCCGTGGGGATAATATGGGCTCGATCGGTGGCACCAAATGCTTGGGTAACTCGATAACATTCATCTCGTATGTGAATGGCTTCAACGGAATCGGCCGGTATCATGATGGCTTTATACGGAGGGACGTCGTATATATCGAATTCTTTCCACAACTCTGGTAGACCGTTATAAGGAAATATCCAGTGGGAGAATAAGGGAATAATCGGATACGGTGTTAAAATAAAAATATTAATAATTAACTAAAGTTTATTATATAACGTTAAATATTTACCAGGTATATTTATAATATAAAAATATAATTTTTTATTATAACTAATATAAATATAACATTATTATTTTATAGGTTTTTATTATTATATATAAACGTAAAGCTATTTATATTTTTCAGTATTATAAGAGTTACTTTTAAAACTTAAATACGTAAAGTGACACTTTATAAAAGCTATAGACTACGTTACGTTGGCTGTAGTAATGGTTAGGCAAAGTTCCATTACAAGGGTAACTGAAGTCCAACTAAGTTTGTCCTTAACCATATACGGATATCCATCAGCAGAGACCGAATAGGAACCACCAACGTAGCTCCCCGAGCCTCCGGGGGTATCGAGTGCCGAGTACCATACGACTCTGGCACTTCTGTTGGCCGTGGAGATGACCTTTGAAGGCGAAGCTAATCTGACCTGCATTTGCTAGTAACCGTTAAGGCAAGAAATCGGAATGCATATCTACTACCATATCTGCAGGTTAAAAGGATTATCAATGAATATTTACGGGCTTGCCCTGATAGGCAATCACATCACGAAGCTTCCACATCTTCTGGGGCGTCTAGTACTATGAATAGATTCAAAACGAGTGACATAAATGATTTGAGCTAGTTTACAGTAACACAGTAGAAGCAACCTATTCCTCAACCCAAAATTAAACGTTATACCATACGTCAAGATTTAGCGGCCTTCTTAATCGTAAGTCCATCAGACTTGTGTAGATACCAGCGCTGGTCTTGGGGCTCAGGTGCTAGGGGGTAAGTCGACATGTCGTTAGTTCTTCCTCTCACGGTTAGCTATATATGAGTATTACACGATGATACATCAAACGTGGTAGAGGAACTGAGCTGACATACCTTGGAGACTGAGTAGCAAGACCGCAGCTTGATCCAGCATCCCGTTTCTATACATTATAAACACAAGCCCGGCACATATGGATCTTGCAATATCTACATTCAACAATCCACTAGTGCGGACCTGAGTGGCATAGGTTGCAGGCCCATTGAATGAGCGTGCTGTCGGATTTCAGCATCTTGAAGGAGTGTGCACAGTTGCTTCCTACAGCCATGTTTGACAAATGTAGGTGGAGGGTATGATTCGGAAAGACTTCTAGATCTTGTAGTATGGTTACTCGAGCAGTTTGGATTCCGAATGCCTTTTGTGAAGTCTGAGCAGCGGGCTTGTTATTCCGAAGTACTCAGAGCTTACCATTGTCAATTTCAACGAACAGGAGACATGACATACTAATACATTAGTACTCATGCAGAACAGTACCTTTTACCATATATGCCCACAACAAGTCGTTCGTCCATCTTCCCTGCTCCCCCACAATATGATTCAGCAAGAACACTAAATTATTCGATCTACGTACTTCGGATTAAGTTTTTCGCGGGTAAGTCTGCCGGCATTTAATCCGTACCTAGGTCCGGAGTCCCTTCGAAGGAATTCTTTGAGAAGTCTTCGTTCAAGTGGTGCGCCAACTTAGAACCCCGCAATTTGGCTTCAAGGTACGCAAAGTTCTGGTGATGACAGGAAAAGTCTCCGCGCCTCGAGAAACGGGAGGGCGTTCTTAGACTCTACATGGCACATTAGATTTATTGGCATTTCGTCTTAGACTTCCAGCCCCGAGAGCGGAAGCTTTCCTCCATCCTCGCCTCCTATTACGGGAAGTTTACCCTAACTAGAGCCTCCGGCATTCTATCCACGCAGCCACGTACGCCGCGGCTCCGGGGGATTAGGCGGGGGCGCATTTTTACAATGGAGGCGAGCTTAGAAGGAATGGGCTCGTCCCGGCGAGGCGAGCCCGGCGAGCTCAGCAAAAGGAAAAACTCTCGTCGCAATGACCCTGGCCTCCCCCGCACTCCCGCGCTAGCGCATTCTTAAAACGCACCTGGCATTCGTCTGGCGCACTGTATAATAAACCTGAAAATAAGCGAGTTCACCATACAAAATTTACGTAGACTCGGTAAAAGACTGTAGTAATGGCACTGGGCGGTGAGAGCCAATGCAAGGTTGGCGCTCCCAACCATGGTCACCCGCATCTCAAGAGCCTCTCATCATTACATTAAGCATTTCCTTCGAATCTTAAGAACGTACATTATTACTAAGTGTAAACCATACCTAGTCAAAGGTATAACACCTTGAGAATTGGAATATTCTCGCTCGAAATATAAGAACTAATCTTTACACTGGTTATAAAAAGAAATCCGCCCCCTGTCAGGCCTGCATGAAGAGCCGTGCCCCTTCTCACTACATAACCAGCCATTATTGCTATATATCATCACCATGGACTCCTACCAGCAGCAATAGCAGCAGCAGCAACAACAAAAACCGCGTATTCGTCGTTCGTCACGTATATTTCATAGTCAATCCAAGGTCCCGAACCATCTACGGGAGCGCGATTCAAATCGACAACTAATCACACGTCATTCCATGTTCCCACTTACGGGCCAGCCTCGTCCGAGGCCAGCTGCTGTTCCTGCGGCCCTACGCCCCCTTAACACAAGCCCTTGGTCAGCTCCTTCAACAAATATCTACCCTGATGCAACTACTCCAAAAACCACTCCTCCCGAGATACCCAGTCCGAATAAACCTCGCTCTCGGACAGCCGGTTCAAGGATATCCCGTCTTGATACATGTAGCTCGAGGATGTCTCGTTCCAGCCAAGCTTGCTTAAGGAAGAAACGGCCCGAGACTTCGCTAGCACACCTATCCAACGCACCTGTCGAAAATTCCCTTCCCTCCTTTCGCGTCGAACGTTCACAAGATTCTAACGACTCGGAATCCCGACATCTCCAGACCGAGAAACTCGCGGTCAAGCATCCTTCAGTTGATTCACAACTTCAACGTTGGATCCAGAATCAGAACGAAGAGCTAGACGATCAACAACAATACTGCGCGTCCGTTAGCACGCCATCGAATTCATCGGACTCCGAAATGGACGATACCAATTTTAGTCAGGCGTCGGTGTCGTTGACTGGCCCCAGTGGCAATAAAACCGGAAGCGTAAGGTCAATCATTGACTCGGCGGGGTTTAAATCCGCGTTGGAACGAGTTGGTATTGAATATCAAGTGGGGAATAATATCAATAATGCTCACTTCCCCAATGCTCCAAATATCGTCAAAAAACCAGACCACGTCGCCACTATAATTCAAGAAGTCACGAAACCATTAAGTGACGAGGAAGTGAAGAAGAACACCCCGGCCTGGCAGATCAACTATAGCCTGCTTACAGTCTACGGCAACAGCAAGGCGCCAATAGGAGATGATACTTTCAAGGCCATCCTCATACATGTCTATGAATTACTTAATTGGTTCGTTATGCCTTGGGTCGTACTGTCCGTAGGCTGTCAATATCTCAAGGACAAGGTCGGCTTCACTCCAAAGTACGGGGGTGGCGTTCACCTGGTCGAATTTACCAAGCCGAAGCCCGACATTATCGTGGGATACCGCAACACCACTGCCAACCACTTAGGGGTTAACCCAAAGTGGGCTAAGAGGTTTTACATTAACACGGAGGAGGTATGGCTCCCTTATCTCATTATGGAAGTCAAGTCGAACAAGGACAATATGGATAAGATAACCAGCCAGTGCCTCAATGACAGCGTGATGGCTCTACAGACGAATGAATTGGTGTTCGGAACTCGAGATGTCATCTTTTGCGTCTCCATCAACGGACAGGACGTTACATTCAACGTTATGTGGTTTCACGAAGGCAAATACATCATGCAGCCTTTCGAGATGTTGAATCCGGTATTCGAGTACCGTGACTACGTCAAAGTCCGATCAATTCTCACCCGGATAGATGAATGGGCGCAGGGGCCCAGACTGGATGCCGTGAGGAAATACTTCGAGGATATCCCTCAGGTCCCTGAGGAAAGGGGGGGGAGAAGAAAAGAATTGCCCGTACCGGACTTCGCTCTCGCCGACAAAGTCACGGCCCTACCTGAAAGTCGTCCGTTCTCACCTGCAGCCACGATTGACTCTCCGCTGAATTCGCCTTCATCAGCCACGGGCGAAGCTCCACGACCTTCCACACCACCGCGACCAGTACCTTCGTCGAGAACTCCGCTCCTACCACCCCGAGCAACTTCTTCCGGATCCCCTCCATCACCGCTGCTTCGATCGGAGTCTTCTTCCAGCAAAAGGCAAAAGAGATCTCTTCGCACTACCTAGCAGCGTAGAGTTCATTTAGATCACGATGGCTCCTCCTGTCGAAGCCGACGACACCAGCAACATCCTGGTCTGAATGAAGTTATCGTGGCTAACTCATTGAAAAATCACGTCGTTTCTTTTGTTCTGACTCGGACGGATACCAACCTGTCACTTCTCGGCGTCTCATTTCACGCTCTTTACATTTCGCAGCCCACGTTTACTTGAATCTGGGGTTATTTATGCTTATTCTTGCTCTCAGCCGGGACATATTTCGGCGGAGGATTGAATGGGGCTTCGCGACTCTTCCGTCCTCTACAGCAAGCGGATCGCCAAAACAACGACGGCTATTGTGATAATGTATCTCCTCTATATTAAGCAGATCGTGCAAGCCTTAGCCTGTGAAGGTCAGTGGGATGGATGGAAAAGGGGGCGAATGGACTATTGGACGACCTGGGGGAAGGATATTTAAACTTGGTAGGGTCCGGCTGACGGAACCCTCTTCAACTCTCGTGAATTCGACTTTCACTGATCTATTTTACTGCCCCTTGAAACCACCAAGACTTATATCGCCATTCTGAATAATCTAGACACTGTAAGTGCGGCAGAAGCTGCCGCCAACGCTTTAGCCTCTGGCCTTGTTGGCGTTTTCTCTGATCCCTAACTAGCTTAAAGCTATCCACCGGTACGCGTCATTTGGTGTCGGGGAGCTAGTGGTTTGGCATTTACTTAGTTGATGCTGCCGTTCCGGCAGCGCGTGGAGATGATGGCCTGGAACGCCAAGCTGACCAGCCCGTACTTAAAGCGGACTGATATCGTGTCCGGACGTAGCGAGGGCGCAGAAGACCTGGCGACCGACCTCTTTGTCAATCCCGAGTCCGAGTTTGTGAAGCGAGCCGCGGAAGTAGGGGAGGATTTGGCGTGGTTACCTATCCAGAAAGGCAAGTCTTGAGGGGTGTGTTGAATAGGAGAGGAAATGTCGTGCGTCTCAAATAGGCTTAGTGAGATGGTCTGTGTGTAACTGGACCATCCCTATTTGGCACCAATCTCAATAGCGACACCACAACGAAAGGAGAACATACAAAACAAGTTAATATACAAGAATCCTAACTCCTAACTGAATTAAGTACACACTTGTGTCTGACAGCTTCGTATATAATTATTATAAATAAAGCAAAGCAAGATATCTCCGGAAATAACTAGTTTTTTATTCGCTCTTTATAATAATTACTGCAAACAAATTTATTCAAACTTTCTATGTAACCACACTAGCTGCGTGACCCGTCCTTCGGCCGGGGAAAGGGGTTCACTATCGCGAGCTTCCTTTACGCCACAGATGGGTCTGAGCTTCAATGGCTCTGATTGGCTAGCCACACCTCAGCGCACATCCAATGAATTCTTCGTAGATTCAATTGATCTCTTCCACCCTACCACCTCTTAAAAGAGTAATAATTAGTATAGCTTGATAGAGCTCGTTTTGCGTGACCTTTCTATCCCATTTGCATTCTTTCCAGACCTCGAGCGATAGAACCGCAAAGGAAAAAGTCGAAAAGTGCGGGGCGATTCTAAGTATCCGATTGGCCGCTGAAATTGTGGCAGTACTAATGAAATAAAGAGAAGTTGATTGTGTTCTAGCGTGGCGGCGTTGTCTGCGATCCACTGCGCTCGTCGCACAGTCTCCGGTGCGCGCATCGCCGAGATCCCGCCCGATCCACACAGAGCGACGGTGACCATCGTGACGCGACCATGGTGCTCGCCACAGCGTCAGCGGGGTGCTCCGGCTGAGCTGGACCGCATTGCCGAGTCGTGGTGACAGCTCAATTGGGCGGTGACCATGGTGGCGACGACGTGTTCTGGTCAACCCCGTTCGGTGCGCAGCCATCGTCATGATCCGCGAGAGCGATGGCGGCCATCGTGGTGCAACCGTGATACTCGCAATGGACCGCATAGTCAAGTGGTGCTATGGCAGCTTGATTGAGCGCGGGCAGGAACGATGTGGTGCGCGATCTGCTAGTCTCCTCGTGCGATCTCGTGACGGACTCCAGCGTTCGCTGCATCTCGGGGGTGCCCTGATTGAGCTAGGCCGCATCGCGCGATGGTGACAGTCCTGACGACGACGTGGTGGTCTAGCATGCCCATTCGGTCAGCGACTGTAGCGGTGACGACATGGAGGACAATCGATCGTGTGTTAGTGCCGCCGTCCTGTTTGCCATGCCTCCATGTACCAATTAACGTCCAGCACACCCTCCCAGTCTCACAAGCGATGGCCATGATGCAACCGTGACGCTCACCGCAGCCTCCGAGTTCTCTGCTTGAGTTCGGCCACGTCCCGGTCTGGCAGCGGTGACGGTGCGCGATTAGCTCATTATTTATGATCGTACCATGCAGTCAATGGATCGCGGACGATCTGGTTGCCATGTCTTGTCGTGGTGATTGACTGACCTAACCTAGTTTTGTAAGCGATGACCATGCAGCTCTGGCGATCGGGGCGGCGAGTGGCTGTGACTTAATACCTGCACGTTGTTAGAACAGCGGTGACGACATGGCTTTGGTCTTGGGTTGTCCGTTTGGACGTGCTGGTCATGTCAACTGACGGACACACTGAACCACATTGCTGGCTACACTCTGAGCCGTCAGAGACCCGGCCCCTATCGTACGTTCCGCAAACGATGGCAGTAATGCGACCGTATAGTTCGGCCGTATCCATCAGCGAGTCTGGCAAGTAGGAGAGACTGTGCGGTGCTCGATCAGCTCACCTACGCGCACATAGTTGACCACGGACGATTGCGGCAACGTGGCGGACCATCCACTGGTCGTGTGTTGGTGCCGTCTGTTGACCATGCCCGAGCACCATCACTCTCCCGGTCTCCCAAGCGATAACCGTGATACAGCCGTGGCGTTCGCTACATCCTGTGAATACCCCGATGATGATCGCCGCTGTGACTTGACACTTACACGACGACCAATGGTGGCGATGTGGCTCACGATCTGCCGATCTTGGGTTGTTTGGACGTGCTGGTCGTGTCCCGGTGCACCAATTGACGAGACGGTCATGTAGCTGGCGACACTCTGGGCCACTCATCAACTGTTGACCGAGCAGACATTGAGAGCCCTACCGTAAGTCATACGCTCTGCACCCGTTGCGCAAGTGACGACCATGATGAGATCGTGGAGTTCGCTACAACCTCTGGGGCTCACTGCGGCTACTCGGAGTGGCGACAGTGCGGTCTTCGATCAGCTACAAGCGCACTGCCGTCGATTGAGCAGAGTTCTACTGTAAGACAGCCCAGAGACTCAGCCCCTACGTGCCCTATTGCACTCGTTCCGCAGACGACCGTGGAGTTCGCAACCTCGGTGTGCTCCCGTTCACTACTCATTGAGAGGTTCGGGGTAGTGTGCGGTCCTCGGTCAGCTGGCCATCTACGAGCGCACTATTCTACCAATTGAGCGCGGACGGTGATGGCGGATGGCGCTTTGGTGGCCGTGTCTCGGCGTGCTGCTGATTGACGATCCGGCCATGTGTCGATCGCTACATCCTCTGGGTGCCCTAATGGATTGGCATCGTTGTTGGGCGGCGACAACGCTACATTGGCCGTGGCGACTTGCCAATTGAGCGCCGCAGACAGTAGTGACGACGTAGTTCACGACCTGCTTGCTCCCTGGTTGCCGCCCGCCTAGCCATCACACAGAAGGCGAGTGAATTGGGGCATAGGTCCAGTGTAGAGGTACTGTGGCTTTGCAGCCTCGTATTCAGCCTGGGGTGCCCTTAATCCGGGGAACGTGAGTCCTGTGGCAACATCTAATCACCTAGGGGTGTGTCCTCTGTGCGACCAGTGTGATGTGAGAGGTCTCGTCTTCTACGAAAGTTGTAAACCATATTTCGGGTTATGTTATTTAAGCTGTTTTTAAGTTCTACGATTGGGCTTCCCTGGGAAATGTATTTATCAACGTTGGTGGATTTAGAGGTTAAGTTGCTATGGGACTGGTGAGCAACTCTGGGAATTTCAAGCTACTTGCAAGACATGGCCATGATCATTCAGTCAACACCACCCAGGAATACGCCGACCACTTTACACTATCGACCGACATAATCCCTGGCTATTAGATCATCTCCAACTTGGAATTCACTATTTCACATAGGGTATAGGGTAGGGGACATAATAGATCATATGAATTCGGCTTGTCCATTCACTACCCAGGTAGCAATAACACAGTCGGCACTGGCCGAAACTGGAAAGACTTCGCCTCTCTGAAGACCATCCGCCAATGTGCTCCATAGCAAGAGAGGCTGACCGGCGTTTTGATAGTGGCCGGGGGTCGCAACTCTCTCCAAGCCCTGCATCTTGTGGGGGCTCGTATCACCGCCTTCGCACCGTACCAAGTCTTCAGAGCCCGGTAGAGGGCAGGGGGGGGGGAGTATATCTCGGTCTTGGTTGTCGTCGACTTTCGGGTTCGGGGTTGAGTGGCTGCACCATCAATTCTCGAACTCGTAACGAGCGCTGGGTATTTCGGTAATGTTCTATCTGCACCCTTCTCACGTCATCGTATGTGCTCGGAAATTTCAGGTCCGCCGCAGCGGCAAAGACATAGGCAGCCATATCCTTGACAGAGGAGAACATCGGTACGCCGAGGTCTTTGCAGTTGCCCACCGCCTGCGCGACAGCGTGCAGGTCCTCGGTCTTGACACGATATGACGCCCTGGTACCGTCGCCGAAGAAAGGGGCCGTGGCTTCGCTGTAGACCAGCTTTTCCAGGTTCCGGAGCATCTTGGAGTACCACGGTAGCTTCAACTCATTGTTTCGAAACGCGCGACGTACCTCATGATGGATCTGAGGTGTCGGCTTGGTGGCGTCGCGCTGCGTGGTAAGCTTAGCGTGCATCTCATTCATGAACTCGGAGTCGGAGCCGTGGCCATAGAACGTTAAGAAGGGTATCGGGCGGCGATCGTTGATGCGACAGGCTACTGTGTACCGTAGGAACACGGCCAGCAACTCTAGGTCGTCCGCCCATGGGCCGCCCAGGGCGAGTCGGCTCAGCCGCTCACAGAACCTCGGGGTCCAGATCGGATCTGGCCACTTTTCTTGCTGCTCGTAACCCTCGTCTTGGTCCTTGCCCTTGTCGGATTCGAGCCGGACGCGCGCCGTTGCACCGTATTCTAGGTAATTGAGGGGCGATATGATGTCGATGGGAAATTGGCGGCATAGGCTGACCTGTTTCCACATATCCAGGAAACGTTGGTTGGAAGTTGGCAGAGTACAGGTTTGAAGGTATGCGATGTACTGATCATTTTCAAGATTTTCTTGAAGCTGCTTCTCTTTCTCGTCGGTCCAGGTCGAGTAGTCAAGCCCAGGTATCTCGCGCCGAATGAACTTGAGGAGATCTTCCATCGACCCAATCTGATCTTGGTGCTTTTTGACGTCGGCCTTGATCTTGTTAAACGTTCTTGTTATCCTGCCCATCCGCTCCATCGCCAATGTCTGTAACCTGGGAGACAGCCGTTCGAAGCCCTCCATCATGACTCGGCGATTGTCTTCCTTGCTCGGTCTTCCGCTTCCTTTAGGCTCTGCCTGCTCGCTGTCGCTGTCGCCGTTGCTGTCACTGTCGGCAGGAGACGTGTCGGTCCACTCTGAATCGGTAGGGACTTCTTCGTCACCTCCATCTTGGTTGGAATTGGGCGGGTGGTCGTAATTGTCGAGGTGGTAGTTCATGTCGTCAAAGCCTTCAAAATCGTCTTCGGTTTCGTTGTCGGCTTCGTTTTCGGCTTCCACAACGGTCATCTTTACATGCGAGTCAATTTCACGAGGATTTATTTGGGGAACTAGGTGACTGACCTGCTCCTCATCTCCCTCCTTTTGTATAATAGCAGGAGCCTCGCGCTTCTTTCCCGAGGACGCCATACTGTGCGTATGTGTACCAATACCTTGAAATGCAAGTACAGCGAGAATATGTTTGAGGTATAATCTGGTCACGAGCTTTGCTTAATGCTGATTTGATTTGTGACGCGGATGGAAGGGTAGAGGATGGTTGTAGGGTTGGATTATTTGGCTGGAACTGGGACGCGACCTTTTTAAAAGTTCATATTGCCTAGGAACCCGCCTTACTAACTGCACCGTGCAACAGATTATACCTAGGTAACCATAGCAGCAGCCTTCCTATTTATTAGAAGGTACTTGTTATTTAATTCTCTCTTGCCGTGGAAACTACCTGGGTACTAGGTTCAAATATGAACGCATACCTCGCTGGCTACCCACCTCGCTGGCCGCCTGCCTCGCTGGCATACAGCGTCCAATCCCACATCGTAGAAACCAAACCCAGAGGCATATAACAATAACTTGCGGTTTGAATAGCAGCATAAGGCACAGTATGGGCGGAAGTACCTTTCTTGTACGGCAAGCGTTTATGTGGTAACTAAATCCCCGTAAATTCAAATGTCCGGGATGACAAACACTCCTAAAAAGGACCTTCGTGTATTCAAAATTAAGCTATCGTACTAATGCCCAAGCCTACCCCCATCTTATCATCCACCAATCTTTGACATCGTCCAAAAGGTCAAGGTAACTTATACGATACTATAAACGCGGAGTCACACCCACATATCCCACCTACTACACTACCTGAGTAGTTTCTTGTACCTGCACAATCTAATTTAAGACTTATAAGAAGCCTGGGCTAAGTTAAAGTCATTGCTACGTCTCTATAGCATGGCAGCTTGGCCTTAGTCGCAGCTATACCTTTGGTATATGGCTCTGCTATGTCAAGCAATTATAACAACTAGCCATATAAGAGGTTTGATATAGGTCTCCCCTCTAGCCCGGCAGCCTACTCGTAATCTGGTAGAAGCTAAAGTATTAAAGGATTTCAATTAAGCTTTTCATATCATTGGC
This sequence comes from Hypoxylon rubiginosum, assembly GCA_902806565.1. Classification (NCBI taxonomy): domain Eukaryota; kingdom Fungi; phylum Ascomycota; class Sordariomycetes; order Xylariales; family Hypoxylaceae; genus Hypoxylon; species Hypoxylon rubiginosum. The sequence continues at coordinate 148,849 of CADCXA010000060.1, read as the reverse complement.
GGAGTCATCATTCACTAGTAATACCCTAGGTGCTTCGTTGTGTGATATGTACCTCCATCTTAGGTATCTCCAGTTCTTAAACCGTGGATAAGGTCTGCAAACTAGATATCAAGATATACACAATGAAAAGGCTCAGCAGAGAGGATATAACCCGACTGGTGACAAGTTAGTGTACATATATCCTTGACCGTTTATATCGATACTTATATTTACCCAGTATCTCCTGGCTAGTGTCCTGGCGACTCAGCCTACAGCGTGTCTCAAATGCGTCGACTCAGATAACAAGAGCAATGGTGAAATAGGATTATATCAGGGCAAATGATTACCACCTAACCAATGCCAACCTACAACTGCCTTCCTAAGGTAGGTATCTATCAAGGAAGGAAGTACGTAGGTATCAAATGAAGCGAGTAGGGTAGTTATGCATGTAGGTATGTAAGCAGCTGTTGCACAACCAGGTGCCTGCAAACCCACAACCCATTCATTCCTCTTCCTTCACAAATTCTATTCCAAACACCCAATATTTCAAATTCCAAACTCGCACCATAAACTCTAGTACCCTTCTTTACTCTATTAAATTAGATCATCATGAATTCCGAGTTGGTACGTCCCGCTGTGTGCGCCGAGATGTCGACCCTTGGGGAGCTTGCGTAACGACTCGCGCAAGGCATTGATGATGGTGCGACGTTCAACAGCCTGTTTCCTTTTGTAGTAGAAATGGCAAAGAACCTACGTAACCAGGATATTAGTTACTATAATACTATCAGGGACTTCGAAGATGAGCGGTATGAAAACCATAAGCAACCTCGCATCCTATTCCATACCATACACAAGAAGACGTTGCGGTCTCTGGTACTAGGTCAGATCTCTCACGACCTCTACTATGAGTATTCATCTAATTGGAACCACGTATACAATCAGGATAGCCCCGGTACCTACTTGGTAGGGATCTCGATTAAAGGTCGACAAGGCGCATTCCTCAGCTGGAAGGAGATCGAGGTGGCGATAGGCTACCTCAAAGAGTACAAGGCCGGCTGCCAGGTTTGGGTTCAAAACTGGAGGACGCGTTGGAATAAGCCCATATCATATCATCGTAGAGAGAGGCTGTGGTGAAGGCTCTCCTCATCGACAACGAGATGGAAGCTGATGCGGACAGATGGAAACCCGGAAAAGGACTGGAAGCACCAAAATGCATGGGCGGCAAGGAAGACACTAGCGACATTGATGCTCTGATGAAGATGCTCGGCAGGCGCATCGACCGACGCTTCGACGAGAACGCCTTTCAAACCTCAAGCCCTGTGTACACTGCGTGTGGTGGACGAATGCCTACACAGTCGTTTCGCCATAGCTCCGACTACAAAATGTTGACATCGTCGTCGCATATGTCGAGACTTCTCCAGTCGTGCATTCGACGCATGGGACTGAAGCCCCTGGTACACGGCGTTCCTATCGTAATGGTCTGGGAACAGCGGCAGATTGCGCTCTCGGAGGCGTTGGTGACTGTACTAGCACAGTCATTGATAACAATCGACGGGCTCAACGTGGCAAAACCCGGAACCATCATCAGTTCGGGCAGCGCCAATCCCGACTTATTCGAGGAAGCTAAACAAGACGGATGGGTGATGACTCCTTGGTTCGGAGAGAACCTCCGAGCGTCTCTGGATTACTTGAAGGGTACGGACATCCTTCGGGGGGTAATCGAGACGATTAAGGCTACCTAGGTAAGTACATGTCCTTGGAGGAGCTACGAAAGTTCATGGACAATATTAAAGAAGAGAAGCGGAAAGTCAAAGAGCTTAAGGCGTCATTTGCTGCCGCAGAGGAAGAGGGTGAAAAGCGAATCGGGGAGAAATAAGAGCTGCTTGATCGACTTGACGATATTCTTAGCATGTCATCGGGTATGTTTCCACATCTTTCCCATGATGATAAGGAGGAGGATGACGAGTAGGACGAGAAATCTTTTGTAATGATTCCGCGCTGATTTTTCTCAGCCTTCGTCACGACTCACGGTGAGGGCCGTGTTTGCTTGTACGAGAACGGGCGATCGTGTGGCTGGATTGCAAGCTAACCATCAACTTCGTGGGTTAGTTATTAAAGGAAGGCGTTGCTATTAAATAACCGGCAGCCAATCGTTAAATTCATACTCTACCACTCGTAACTACTATATAGTATCTCGCACCATGCTCTATCCTCTCGTCTGTCAGTTTAGAGATATCGCATACTTCTGTGTCGTTAGGATGGATAGCTCCATGAGTCCGAACGAGGCGTATGAGAAGCTCGAAAAACTTCAGGAGTTGATCGAGAAGTACCTAGGTGATAAGGCCTTTGAAGAGTTAGGACCATTAGGAAGCGCATCGGAAAGCTTCCAAGGCAAGCCCAGCAGAGGCAACATTTCATCGATCATCTCAAAGACGGTAATGGGGCAATCGATCGAGACTGATTGCTAGCCTCTGCTGAGTCTCTGGAGCAGTCTGTGTTCGATCATGCCGCTGTCATTGCTGCTGCGAAACAGGAACTTGAAACTCCCTCGCTTACATATAGTCCTTGGTTGGGATACATGACAATCGACCATTTTTTACGGGTGAAAATTTAAGCTCGTGGACCGTGCGTAACAGTAGATCGACCATATAAATCGACCATTAATTTTTATGAATTTTGATTGGTTCTAGACCCTAACCTGACCATTTTTCACCTCAAATTTACTTACGTAATTTTACGCCAAGAAAAAAAAAATAGGTATTTTATTTATAATAAACTTATTCGCGAACTACCTAGTGTTAGGAAGGCGTTAACAAACCTTATAATTAAAGGCTTTCTATATATTTATACGCCGATGCTTCTCCCACTGGGACCGGCGTTTCGCCTTGTTGGGATCAAAGCGGATCGGCGCTTTCTTCACCTTATCAGCCACCTTAATCACTATATTTTTAGCTGTGAGGGCCGCACTCCCGCTACCGCTACCGCTACCGCTATCGTTACCGCTGCCGTTATCCTTGCAAACGTTGCAAACGTCGCAGAACACCATCCTACCCTTATACCAAGCCATATCCTCTAAACAAATCCCTCCGACCCCTGCATAATCCAACGCTTCTAAGAGCACTTGGCGATGGCACCCTTTCTCATATACGAGAAACACCATTACCTTATCAACAGCATACTTATTATTAGACCGCATTAGCCAATTCAGCTCGTTCTTATTACATATCTTATCAATAATGAGGGATCTACCACCGCCACCATCCCAGCACGCGTAACCTATCTGCTGCGCGTACTCGATTATCCACTGGGGAGTCCCAACATGCCAAACGTCTCTCAAATTGGGCACATTGATGCCCATACCTAACGCTGATGTTGCCACCAGGGGCCCGCCCTTGGCACTCCACCTGCGAAGAACATCCTCTTTCTCCTCTATACTTATTTCCTTCGAATTATACTGGAGCCACCCCGCCTTCTTAGCCAGCTCAGTTCCTTTCGCCACGGTCTTAACAAAAATCAATATCTTATCTTGCGGCTATAACTTCCAATAAAGAACCTAGTAGGCCATTAAGTCGATTATTAGCTGATATTCCTGTTATGTTGGCTTATATTTAAACACAATAACCCCGATCTCGGGGTGTGTTATTATATCACGAACTACAGCGAGCTTAAAAAGCGTGCCTGATAACTTTAAGAACCACGCACGCAACCACTCCTCGTTGATGAGAGGCAGAGTCCCGGTTAAGTAAATTCCTTACACCCCGTAGCTTTAAATGACCTCGGGAATCTTTAACACTGCTGGCTGGTAACTACGGGTATCATCAACTAGCACGTGGCATTTGTTAACATAAATCCGATCTAGATATCTCCACAATTAATAGTGTTACAAATATCCCAGGAACGGCGGCGATATAAAGGACTCGGGCGTCACCAGCACAAGCGAAACGGTGTTTAGGATAGACTACCCAGTCTGGTAAATGGCGGCCAGGATATGGAACTCTTTACAGCGACAGTATAGTTCTTCCTAGATCGCAAGCAGAGGCACCAGCACGACAGTTACGCCGCCGCGTATATGGGCGTGCGACTCTCCTGTCATCTCCTGGAGGGCCTTCGTGAAGTCCATATTGGCTAGTCGTTGAAAACGTGCGGCCTGCTCCTCCCTCAGTCTAAGCTGGAACGCCTCGTCTGATGCTATTGGTACCGATTCCCCCAATGGGTTAAGGTCTGCGACCGTACCCGAGCCATGAAGATTTTTGGAGTGGACGTTGAACCCAAGGAGTTAATTCCAACGCTTGGAATATCTTAGGAATTTGTTATGCATGCCAGGCAACATAAACGGCGAGAGATCGGTGGTCCAACCATATGCAATGCGTGTAATGTGATCGCTATGAGCACCTATCTTATTTGCGGTGCGGTTGCCGAGGTTTAGTAACGCGTCGTCATCTGAATCGGCGTCCAAATGATCGTTATAGTCCATGCCATGGTATAATGTGCTCTGGTTTGGCAAGTCGCTTAGGTACCGCCGAGATATTGCTATCGTAATCTGCCGCCAACTCTGTATGTAGAGTCGCTCCCCCAGGTAGGGTTCCAAGTATTTCTTTATTGCCTTGTTAAGCAGCTCATGATTCCAAGGCAGCTCCCAGCCGAACTAAATATCTGTTATATCATCTACATGGTTAGCAGCGTCGGGAAAAACCTTGTCGCTTGAGGACGCCACCAAATGTGTGGGCCAGAGGAATGCGGAGACCTGATCGGCGCCACGAATCTGCAGCTCTACCATAGCCCACCAGGGGAGCACCAGCCATATGTAATAGATCAGGAGCTTAGCTACAGCTGAAGGAACGAAACGGTACACCCGCTTTAGCGAGTTGAGTTGGTTTGTAAACTTGTGGTAGAATGTGATGTTACAGGAACCATCATGACCTCGTTCCACCTCCACCGAGTGACAATTAAAACTTCCGTGGAAGAGGCGCTGTACACGAATGCCCTCATCGTAAGTAAGGCTCATTCTGGCGATTGGCACGCGGCACATGAACATACCTGCGGCCCGGCCGGGCGAACCTATAAACTATTTGGGAGTGCTTTTGTATAGTCTTGATATTCATGGCACAAAACCTATAAGGCTTAGATGACGTTATTATCTAACGGTAAGCATACCCTTCACGAGGCTCTTCAGAGAAAGGGATACGACGTTACGTTAGATCTCAATAGACCAGTAGGCGACGTTTGACGTCCTTATACATAGCTAAAGCGGTGGCATGTGCCTTGACAAGTTTGTAAATAGCTCTACGGCAATTCGTGGTTATGTTACCAATATGATTTCGGCTCCGACTAAGATGGCCTTTATTACAATCCCCTCCTAAAAAAATCCAGATTTCCAATTGACTGTTGTTGGCTCAGTACCTAGGCTACATATTAGAATCAACTGATATCCCCGCTGATTACCTAATGTAACCATCCCACACTACTTTCGATAGTTATTACCTAATATGTCAAATCCCTCCAAACCATTCCATACATTGTAATTTCCCACCCTTTCTATTTCATAATATTTATCATTTGGTTGCTCAACATTTCCATATATATGACTACCTAGGTAATAGCCAATTGAGTATCTAGCAATCCAATGAACGTGCTATCGTGGCTTGAGACCATCGAACGTAACCCTCCCATCGAGGCAGATCTGCGAACACCTAATACCAGCAAGCGTAAACAACAACATATGCCTACGCCGCCCTTATCGCATACCGCAATGGACATCGTGCCCGACGGCCTTCCCGCGACACCGCCCATTAAAAGACGACGGCCCGACAATGTTTCCGATGAGACTGCAGACGTAGATCGCACGCCGAGGGGGAGGAGCGACAGAGCCTGGTCAACTTCCGACAAGACAAGAAATAGCAGTCATTCATCCACATCTAGAACGTCCCCTACCAAGCGCTTGGCAAGACTCGAGGTCGCGACCGACAATCCAGTCATCGTGACACAAATCACTAGGAAAGACACTCGTATTCCCGCCGAGCTAAAGGCCATACTACAAGAGCTGGACAACTTCCAGAGTCGGGTTGGGGTCGTTCCCAGTTATCTCGTCGAGGAAATAAACACGCGTGCCGAGTATGACGACGACTTTTATAACTTTACGCCATCCACCTTTCAATCCGACACCCCCGACAGCGCCGCCGCATCGCCCGACCCTAAACTTTTATTATACGACGTTCTGAAGGTTTTCGAATCGGCCAAGGAGTGTTTGAACGAAGATCACCCAGAAGCGACGTGGAATACTCTTGTTCATTGGCCTGTCTTCGAATTAGCCTTGGGGTCCATAGTAGATGTTGCAATAGCAGCAAATACAGGTCCATATCCCCAAGGTCAACCCGAGAACCAGAGTCGAAGAAACCCCATTCGTGTTCGCGGGATGCCCTGCACTACAGCCAGATTGCGAGGTCGTCCGTACGGGTCCAAAATGGTTGATTATTGTATCTTCGTTGAGCCTCAGGCGGATGAGGCTATAAAGATTGCCGAGATGCGCGGGAGAGACGTACACATTAATCACACCGATTTCCACCCTCTCCGTCGACGGCCCATTGTCCTTAGTGCCGAGTCTAAGAGGCCCGGCGAGGGTAGTAGGAATGCTCAGTTACAACTCAGCGTTTGGCAAGCGGCGCAATGGGCTGCTCTTGAAAGTTTAATTACTGTAAAACAAGGAACAGAACAATCAATTATTCCATTCCTTCCAGCCCTTATTATTCAAGGCCATGATTGGCATTTCGCCGCCACGACAAGATCAAATAACGAAACGGTATAAACGAAACTTCTTCATCATTAAATTATTGCTAATGATTTTAGGTTCTATGGATTAAACAACCTATTGGAGCGACCGAGAGTATCCTTGGTATATTTCAAATTATTCGCGCTTTACAACATATTGCGACATGGATACGTAAAATATATTGGCCTTGGTATAAACATGAAATTTTAAATTTATCGTAAATACTAGATTATAATGTATGTTCCTATTTTAAAAAGTGCAGCGTACGGCTCTTAAAATTATAATAATCTCATTTTAAAAAAGCCGGCGTATAACTTTTAAATACGGCTTTTATATTTTCAATGGTCTTATTTTAAAAGGCGTAGCGTACGGCTTTTAAAATTAAAATGGTTTTATTTTAAAAGGTTAGATGTAAGGCTTTATATAAGGTTTTTATATAAAGTTTATATATTATTATTAAATATAAATATGTATTTAATTAAAGGGTTAAATTCTAGTATATTTATTTTTATATATGTTTTATTTAAGTTATATATGTTTTTATTAAAATTAGTGTTAAAAAAAGGTAGTTTTATTTTACTCGGACCTTTTTACTAAGCTTATTTTAAACGTATAATGTTTTTTTTTTTATTTAACACACCTCTCCAGACTTGTCTTTTTTGATAGGTAAGTTTGTTAGCATCTTAATTATTTTTTTGTGTTTAATACTAGCTTGTTCGCTAGGATATCACTCTCTCCTCCTAGTAATGAGTTCTTAATCTAGTTGAAGTTCTCCTCGCTAAGTTCTCGCAGCCGTCTGGCTCGTATTTTCTCGGAGATGTCTACCAGTGAGAGTTGTTAAGTGAATTTCTTGAAGTCTTTGACTGGAAGTGCCTTGGTTAAGCCGTCGGTAATCATGTCGCCGGTAGGTACGTATATGACTCTGATTCTTCCCGCGATGGCCTCCTGCCGTAGCCAGTGGTTGTGTATATCGACGTGCCTGAGTTTGGTTTGAAGTAGGGCGATGTCTGCGTTGATTAAGCGGATTGTCTGCTTGTTGTTACATTGGATCGTGATTTGTAAGCTCTCCAGGCTTACTCCCGGTTTGTTAATTAAACGCGATATAAACATGGCTTTTTTTGCCGCCTGCGTAAGTGCCAACAACTCCGTTTCTATTGTAAAAGTAGTTATTATATTTTATTTGTTTACTCGCCATCTAATAATTCCTTTAAATAATCTTATAATATATATTTAAAAGCTTTTTCGATTAATTATATTATTTATAAATAATATATCGCTTGTTATTTTAAAGGTATTAAATCCGCTAAATTATAATATATAATATTAAATAATTAAAAAATATCGGATTAATTAATTCGCTTTAATATAATATTTATTATTAAGATTTATATTAAATTTTAAAAGTTTAAAAACTATAAAAATAATATCGAAACGTGTAATTACAGCCACGTAAAATATTAAGTTAATTTTTTATAAATATTATTAAATAAATTTTAATAAAACGGTTTTTAAGTTAAATAAAAGCTTTTTTAATTTTATTAAAAAATGTTTTTATTTTTTTTTGTTTTTTATTAATTAGTAATTTAAATAATTTATTTATATATAAAAATTAAAATAATTAAATAAATTTTAAAATATAATATTTTAATTTTTTAAAAAAAAGTTTTTTATATTTATTAAATAATAAAAAGTTATTTTAAAGAATTTATTTAAATTTTATATATAAATTAATAATTAAAATTATAATAATTTTATTATAAAATTATTTTAAAAAATTATAAAAATATATATAATTAAAAATATATATATTTAATTAAGTTTTTATTATTTTATTAATTAAATTATAAATTTACAAGTTAATTAAATATTTAAAATCGCTTTATATTTTTATATTTTATTAAATAATATAAATTATTAAAGTTTTTAAAAAAATTTAAATTAATATTACGTTTTAAAAAAAAATAAATTAAATATATATTATATAATAATTAATATAATTAATAATATTTTTTACGGTTATATTATATATAATAAATTTATATATTATATCGTGATTTTTATAAATAGTAATTTATTATAATTATTTTAGTTTTACTTTTTTTATTGAGCAACACTCCTTGCGCAGTATGGCTCTCGCCAATTTTTCGCGCAGTATTCAAGTTGTACATATTTTACCCCGCCCGCCCCGCACTAACAGCTCCCCATACAATTAACCATACAAAGCTGTTAGCGCGGGGCTTTGACAGCTGTCACGAATACGTATTCTCAATTGAAGTCACAACTGTCCGTAAGGCTTATTGTATCTTCTCGTCACACCTCTACTACTTACCTGTATAGGCTTCATAGTTCATCTCAACTCTATGCATAGTCTCCCTTGGCCCTGGTTTTTCGTTTCATATGTTTATTTTTCCAATGCATGCAAAGGCTGTTATGATATCTTAACATCTAGCCTTCCACAATTGAAAGTTGTAAGTGAAGGGTGTCACGTGATACCTCTGTGACTCACCTAGCAATCAGGCAACCTTTGCCATTGTTTTTGCTTATAGTTTATTAATTCGCCTTCTGTAGTGATCTCTTTGGGATAATTATAGTTAGTAATATGGTTGGTGGTTGCTCCTTGGAACGCCTTTGTAATGTAATCATTGCTTTGGTGCACCTGGCAGCGTACCTGGAGATAGAAACAATTGTTTTATTAGCTACCAAGCAACTTTCAGCAGTAACTTCCAAGTACTCTACTTTTTCCTGCTTAACGGCAAGAAAATTTATTCCCATAACTTGCCCTTCACTCTTCCATTTTTCTCATCGCTTCTCCAAAGCTTCACAATGCCCATTCAGAATCCACCAGAGGGAGGCCCGTAGGGAGGCCCTCCTTCGAATGAAATGGAGCCTCTTTTCGAATCGTTACAGAAGCACGCACGGGATCACGGCTATGGAGTTTATCGCTCGCAAGCTGGCAATAAAACGAGCGAAGGAACGCCTAGATACTACACCATCAAATGCACCCGAGACAAGTTGAGGCCGTCGCAGGCCAAGGTCCATAAGAAAGCTAGTTACAGCAAGAAGATTGGATGTACATGGCGAGGACGCATGACCTATACCGACCGCGACGGTGGTTGGACATTCCATCTCCATAAGACAGACAATACACATACCCACGAAGGTATGCAGAACGCAGCCGGTGATCACGTCCATCGACGACTTAGTGAAGACCATAAGCGACATATAGAGGGCCTGTACAGCAGTGGCGTTCGTACGTCTACAATTGTTACCTCTCTGGAGTCGACTTTCCCGGATATTCTAGTCACATCGCGAGACGTACATAATCACATCTCAAAGATTCGCATGCAAAAGCTTCAAGGCTTCACATCGACCCAAGCCTTCGCCAAGGCGATCGACGACCATGGACTAGAATACGCAATCGAATACGAGGAAGCAGATCCTGATCGCCTCAAGTATGCCTTCTGGTCCTACCCAGAGTGTCAAGAACTTCTCTTGAACTTCAATAAGGTTCTGTCCTTCGATTGTACCTACAAAACGAACCGATACGAAATGCCTCTTATGAATATCACCGGTGTCACCAACAGGGGGACAACATTCAATGTTGGGTTTGCTATTCTACCTGATGAGACGCAAGAGAGCTATGATTGGATCATGACATTGTTTGCTGAATTGTTAGGGGTATGGAACTGCCCCCTACCCGAAGTTATTATTTCGGATTTTCAGAAGCAATTTAAACAAGCTGCTTTAGAGCAACTACCAGACTCGCAACAAATCCTCTGCATTTTTCATATAAACAAGAATGTCTGTCATCAAATCGCGAAGAAATGGCAGCACGATTCCGACAGCGAGGACGATAATGGCGAGGCGAGACAAGAAAGTACGGCGAACCCAAGGAATGCCCGAAACGACGATGTCAATGCTGGGAGTGGCAACACTGCGAACGAGTCGGACTCCCATGAATTGCGCGAATTGAATAGTCATGCCCGCCGAAGTGAGACCTTCCAGAACTTCACGACTATTCCCGACAACATCACCCCTAATCGTAAAGGGATCTTAACCTTATGGGCCTATATGGTTTACACAGAATCGGAGACGGTATTTGATGAGGCATGGAATCGCTTACAAGCCATTTTTGGCAGTATCCAACGAGATGCAGTCGCCTACCTGCGAATGGAGTATCTGCCCATCAAGGAGCAATGGGCAGGATGCTATACGTCCCGATACCGCAAATACGGCCAACGAACTACGTCCCCCACTGAATCAAATAACCATGGCATTAAGATGCACCTCGAAACCAGAGGTAAAACCGATCTCTTCAAGCTCTGGGAATCATTGAAACGTATGATAGAGAAGCAATTCGCAGATTTCAACAAGGGTTTACAGATGGAGTCAGTGAAGTTTCGACAGCACCACCTGGCCATTCGTTGGGCTGGAGATATACCCCGAACCTGCACAAGACTTGCTTTTAATCTCATGCTGAAGCAGTATTATGAGGCATGTAGGTTCTTGCCCACACAAGCCAATCCGATTCCACAAAGGCCGCCGCCATGTACCTGTACCATCTGGGACCAGTATGGTTTATTCTGCTACCATAAGATCCTCAAGAGGCTTGAGATATCCGATGAAAACCCCGAAGTACGAGGAATATCTTATGAAGAGATTGACCCCTGGTGGCGTTTGAGTGAGTCTGTTATTGAGGCTCGGATGAAGGCAAGCATACCTAAGTATACATATTATAAAAGCTAGCACTAATAGTTTTGTAGGAAGGTGACGATCGATTCCTTCGAATAAAAGACCCCTACGTCGCGAAACCCCGTGGTCGGCCGAAAAACACGCCTAATACCTTGCCCCAAGCCATAGCCTTGGAGGGCGCGAGATCACATCGACGCCGTGGACTACATCCCAACTCCCATGATCCCTCTCTGCGCCGCGACCCGTCACAGTGGGAGTCGGTTGACAATAATGGCGACTTCATACCCGTGGCAGCAAGCCAGGCAGGAAAGAAGGGACCTGGAAGACCTCGCAAAGCTGACTCCGCCAACCAGTCGAACCAAGCCTCACAATCCCAACCTAAGCGAGGCCCTGGTAGACCTAGTAAGAGAACCCAGATAGGTGGTGACGAGCTACCAACCAAGCGCGGCCGTGGACGGCCTCGCAAAGACGTACATCTACCGCCCGCTAATGATACGAATGACCAGCTGGCAAAGAGAGGTAGAGGTAGATCTTGGAAGGAAGCCTCACCTATAGTGATTTTGTTGGATGAGGGCTCCGATGTTGATTTCCAGCCTAAAAGGATGAGTAGTGTGGAGGCGCACATAGCTTAAGGAGAAAAGGAGGTATTACCAGGTTATTGGGTGGTAGACCTGGATCCGATAGATCTAGATGATGATGAAGAGACTTATAACCGACTTGAGTGGTATTACGCAATTAAGGTTAGATTAACCTAACTACTTAATGGGATAAAGCCTTGTATGCATAGCATAGATGTTTGTTAGATTGTGTTAGGTTAGGTATATAGGTAATAGTTGTTTGTTTGTTTGTTGTTTGTTAAGTTAGGTAGATATATACATAGGTAATGAAAAACTTCGTAGGTATGAAGTGCAGAGCCGCCGGAACAATAAATATTCCAGGTATTTTAGGTAACAGTAGATCTGAGTAAGGCAATAGCTTAGATTTGATACAGCGTTACATTCGTGAATCAACATAACAATCATTCCAACATTCCCGTACTTCTCTATATATACGGTAAGATGATAATAAAGCGCCGATTCCCTAGGCCTACTCTCCCTTTAATGAGCGAGTATGTGAAGCTGCTGAAGCATATTGATATCTACCATCCTGCGTATCCCGGCATGAAGCTGCTACTTAGCTTCAATTCTTCTAACAACGGCGGCGTTGATTACACCATTGTGTATTATGTTTGTTGCATTGTGGCTAGAAATATTTGGAATGTTAGCGAAGGCAGGAATTATATGAAAAAACATAAGAATAGAATTAAGGACGATCCTTATTTCTTTAAGATAATAAAGTAAGAGCTAATATTAATTCCTGATGATGATATTATAACCTTAGGTCATTATTTCTTTTATGTTCTAAAGAAAAGTATAGTATTGATTCTACGATATTAACGAATATCTTACTAATTAGATGTTTATATTAACACGTTATTTTTTCTTTTTTAATTTTAACTAGTGGGTGTTTTTTAAGAAGATTTTTAAACTATAGGTATACTTATAATTAGGATTTAAGGAAGATAAACTAGGGTTTAAGGATAAATATTATATAGAATTATTTTTTAAAAAACTTTTTAAAGAAGTACCTTTAAATTAAGATTTCTTTGTAAAGTTTTACCATATTATAAAACATTTATTTAAAATTAAACTCGGATATATAATTTTTAAAATAGTTTTAAAATAGTTTAATATTAATTATATATATAATTACTTAATTTTAAATTTAAAATATAACGATTTTTTTAATAATATAAAAAACTTTATTTTAATTTATAAGGATTTTTATTATTTATTTAATTATAATAATTTGGTAATAGTTTTTAAAAAGGATAGGAATTTTAATATAAAAGTTTTTTTAGATATTTATTTTTTATTTACTTATGTTTTATAATTATTAGGGAGATTAAAAAGTAAAGATTTAATTATATTAAATTAGTATTATAATTTAAATTATTATTTTATTAAAAAGGTTTTTATAAAATATATTTTTATATAGTTTATTTAAAGTTTTTTTAATAATAAAATTATTTTATTATTTAAAAATAAAAGTGTAAAAAAGATAAAATTTAAATTATTAATTATAAAGTTTATAAACTATAATTAAAAGATAAAAGATATATTGATTATAAATATCTAATATTATTTATAGTTAAGGATACGATTAATTAAAAATTAAAGCGGTAATAAATATAAAAAAAATGGCAGTTAAAATAAAAATATATATATTATAAATAATATTAGTTTTATTAATTTTAATAGCGATGATTTTTTTAACTTAAATAATTTAGATTTTTATAATAAGTTTTTTAATAATATAATAACTAAGTTTTTTTTTAATATTAATTATAATATAAAATTTAATAACTATATTAATATTAATTATAATAAGAAGTTATTTATTAAGCGATTAAAGTAATTATTTTTACTATAAATTAAAATTGAAAATACTTTTATTTTACTTTTATTATATATTAAAATTAGTGATAATCTTAATTATTTTAATAATAATAAAATTAATATAATTTTATTAATTAATAGTTTACCGATTAATAAAAATAATATATTAATAAATAATAAATTTAATTTTAATATTAATTTTAATAATAAAAAAATTATAAAGTTAATATTATAAATTAAAAATAATTAGTAATTTATTTATTATAATAAATATAATATATTAAAAAATTAATAAACGATATTTTAATTTTAATAAAATTTATATAAGGCTAAGATAAAATTATATATAATAAGTGGTAATAAGTTTAATATTATAATAAGTTTTTTTTATATAGTTTTATAATAATAATTATTAGGTTTTTAAGTATTTATATTATAATAATATTATTTTTAAAATAATTAATTATAAAATGTAAATTTCTAAGGTTATATAACATTTATTTATAGTTATAATAAACGAAGGTAATTAATAATTAATTAAATAACTACGTAATTAAAAAATGCACCGATTTTAAATTAAAATAATTTAAAAGCTATTAATTATATAAAACTTTTAATATAAAATATATTTTATATATAATATAAATAGTTAAAATATATAAGATATATATAAATAATTAACGGCAAAATGTTAATTAAAAGTACGGTGTTTATATTTTTACCAGCTAATAAAAATATATATTAATAGTTTTATAATATATTTATATGGCGGGGTAGTTAACGCGGTGTTACCTTACGAAATATATATAACTTAAATATTACGCGAAAAATTAACAAGAGTTATACTACGTAAAAAATGTTACTTTTTTTATTTATTTATATTTTTTAAGTTATATAATATATTTTTTTTAAATAATAAAAATAAAAAAGCTATTTAAATAATTATAATTATTAAATTTAAATTTATTTAAATTATTTAAATAAGTTTATAAAATTAATATATTTAATTTAATATAATAATAACTTTTTATAATATATATATTATATATTAAATATAAATTTTTAAATATTTAAAATTATGTTTTTTTTTTTTTTATTTTTTTTAAAAATTAAGTTTATTATTATATATTATTTATTATAAAT
Organism: Hypoxylon rubiginosum; assembly: GCA_902806565.1. Classification (NCBI taxonomy): domain Eukaryota; kingdom Fungi; phylum Ascomycota; class Sordariomycetes; order Xylariales; family Hypoxylaceae; genus Hypoxylon; species Hypoxylon rubiginosum. The sequence goes on along the minus strand of CADCXA010000060.1, from coordinate 133,831 downwards.
TCTTAGTTTTTTTTTTAAATAAAAACTGTTTTTTTTTTATTTTTTAAAATAAAATATATAGTTATATAATTATATAGTTATTATTATAATATTATTTTTATAATATAAGTTATTTTATTAAAACTATTTATAAATATTTAAATATATTAGTTTAATAATATAATATTAATTTATTTTTTTTATTTTATTTTTAACGAGATTTTATATATTTATTTTATATGGTTTTAAAAATGCGTTTTATATTATAACTAGATATTTAATATATAAATAAAACATTTAATTTTTTAATTTAATTTTAAACGTTTTAAATATGTTTTTTTAAAATATTTAATTATTTTTTAAGTGAAATAAAAATAATAGTAAAAATTATTATATAATAAGTTTTTTAAAGATAATATTAAAACTTTAATTATATATATAAAACATTTTATTAGTTTTTTTTTTAAGTTTAGCTTTTTTATTTAAACTGAATTTTTTTAGTTATTTAATGTAATTATAAAAAAATAATTATAATTTAAATAATAAAAATAATAAATTAAATATTAAAAAAATGTTTAAATATAAAATAAATATAAAAAATAAATAAGTGTAATTTATTTAGTTTTAATTACTTTTTATTAAACGATTATAAAAACTTTTAAAATATTTTATAAAAAAAAAACATTTAATAAAACTATATTTTTAATATTACGATTATATATTAATTATATTAAAAAAAAAAATAGATAATTTTTTAAAGAAAATCCCGTAAAAATTTTCCTTTAAATATAAGGTATTTATAAGGTATCACGTGTTATTTTTATAAAGTAATTAATATTTATAATATTAGTTTAATAGTTTTATAGTTTTATATATTTTATTTATTTTTTATTTTTAAATAAAATAATATTTAATAATTATAATAATTATATACGCTTTATATTTAATTATTATTTAATACTAATTATAATTATTTTTTTTAATGTTTTTAATATATTAATATAGTTTAAATATAACAACGTAATATTTTTTCGATTTATTTTAATAAGGGTTTTAATATTATTCTTTTAAATTTATTATTTAATATTTTATATTATTTGTTATTTAATTTATTTTTTTTAAATTTTTTTTTATTTTTTTTATATAGTTTAGTTTTATATATATTAATTTTTAATAAAACTTTTAACGTTTTTTCGAGCTTTAAATTAAAAACCTTTTTATATTTTTTGTTATTTTTATAATTTTAAGATTTTTATTTAAAGAAATAAACTATTTTAATGTTAATTTTATAAACTAATAGTTGTTTTTAAAATAACTATAGTTTATTATTTATTAAATAAGTTTTTATTAAAGTTTTAAATTTTAATAAATAATTTATAAATTAATATATATATAATAATTAAAATAATAATATTAAAAAATATTTAAGTTAAATATATATTTTATAATTAAGTTTTATAATGTTTTATTAATATTTATTATAAAAATTAATAAAAGGTTTTTAAAAAAAAAGTATAAAAATATTATAATTATTAGTTTTAAAAAAGTTATATAAAAAAAAAAGGTGCGTATTATTTTAATTAATGTTATTTTTTATTATATATTAAAAGTTATAATTAATTATTATATTTTAAAACCTGGTAAATTATTTGATCTTTTTTATTTATTTAGTTATTTTTTTTAAAGTAATATATTTATTAAATATATAATAAATACTAGTAAAAACCTTTTTTATATTACGGAAAATATATATATTATTAAGTTATTTTTTTAGTAAAAGTGGTAATTTATTTTTATTTAAATAAATTTAAAGTTTAGTTAAATTTTTTAAGTTATTATTTAAACTTTTTATTATAAAAACTTAATATTAAATTATAATAATTAATAGAAAAATATACGGGCTTAGTAAAAAGGTAAATTCTTAAATAATTTTAAAAAATAAAAATATTTTTTTAATTTTATATTAATAGTAAATAAAAAAATATTAAAAAAAAAATTACTTTAAAATTTAAAAGGTTTAAAAAACTAAAAATTTAAAAGGTTTAAAAATTTTAATTTTAAAAAAACTTATTTATTTTTTAAATTAAAATATATTTTAACATATATTAAATAAAATTTAATTAAAAACTTAAAGTTTATTTTTTTTAAATCCCGGATTAATATTATATAGATATTTTTAAATTAAAATTATAAAATAAAAATTAATTAAGTTTTAATAAAAATTAAAAGAAGGAAAAATAATATAATTAAAATACGTTATTTGTTTAATTTAAAATTTTTTTTAAAAGTCCGTAAAATAATATTAATTTATTATTTTAAGTTTATTATAAATATAAAACGATTTTTATATTTTTAATATTTTAAACGGTGTATTTTTATAAGATTTTAAATTATTTATAATTATAATTAATAATATATTAATATTTAGTTATTAAAAAAATATATATTATTTATATATTAACTATTAATATAAAAATTAATTTTATATATTATATATTGTTTAAAAATAAGCCGAAATATTTTTTAAAATATAATAAAAGAATTTTTCTTTTATAAATTTTATTTAAATTACTTATTTTTATTAATTTTTTAATTTAAGTGTTAATATATAAATTAAATTATAATATAAATTTAAATAAATTAAAAATAAGCTTTTTAGTTTTTTTATAAAATTTTTAAATAATATTTATTTTATAATTAATTAATTTGTTAATTTTACTTTAAAAATATAAAAATATATTTTATTTATTATTTTTTAATATAATAAATAATCGCTTTTATTTTAATAAAATACCGTTTATATATAAACTTATTTTTATTTATAGTTTTAATATTTTATTAATAATATTTAAAAGGTTTTAAATTATTATTAAATAAATTTTCCTTGTTAAAATTAATAATAATAAAAAGATTATTTTTATATTTGTAAAATAACTTTTTTTTTTTTTTTTTTTAGTTTGTTTTTTATTAATATATTTTTTTTTTTAAAATCAAATTTATTATTAATACTTTTATATTTTTTAAGGTCCTTTTTTAACTAGTTTTTATTTAAATAATTATTTAGTTTATTTTTTTTTAAATTAAAGTATTATTAAAATATAAAGTTTATATATTTTAAAACGGAAAAATCTGTTTTTTATATTATATAAATTATTTTTACGTTAAATAAATAATAAGTAAGTTAGTTTTAAAATAATAATTTTAAAAATAAAATTTTAAAAATAATAATATAAAAAAAACTAAATATTTATATAAAAAAAATAAACTATTTATATAAATTTATATATAATATTTTATTATATATTAAAAAATTATAATTTATTATAAAAAAAATAAACCTTTAAATAATTTTTATTTATAATTTTTAAATTAAATGTAAAAAAGAATAGTTAAGATTTTATATTATATATTATATATTTTTTTAACTTATATTTTTTAAAGTTTAAAAAATGGTTAGGTTTTTTAAAAATAAAATTAATAGTATTTATATTAATTAAATATTATTTATTACTTTTTATTTTAATAGTTAATAAGTTATAGTTTATAATAATATTAAAAAAAATATAAATTAATAGATTAAAAGATTTTTTATATTTTTAATTAGTTATATATATTTAATAAATAAATATTATATAATTTAATTATTTATTTAAATATTTTATTAATAAATAAAAAATAATAATAAAAATAAATAACTAAAAGGCTGGTTTAATTATAATAAAATAATATTATATATATAAAGTTTTTTTTAATTTTTTATAATAAAAAATAAAAGTTAATTTTAATAAGTTATATATTTAAGATATTTTAATAATTAAATATTTATTTAAACGATATTATAATAAAAAATTATTTTTAATTTAAATTAATATTTATTTAAAATATTAAATATATATATTAATAATAAATATTTATTTAAATAATAATAATAACTTTAAAAAAATATAAAACTTAAATATTTTTATTATATAGTAACTTTTTTTTTAATTAATTATAATATTATTTTAATTAATCGGTGTTTAATTAATTTTATATATATATAATATAAAATATTTTATATATAAAATAATATAAATAAAGTTATTATATAAAATAATATATATAAAGTTTTAAGTTTTATATATAATTATAAAACTTAAATTTTATATTATATACTTATAATTTAAATTAATTAAATTTAAAGTTAAAATTTATTTTTTTTATAATATTAGTTTTTATTTTAATTTTTATTATTATTTTAATTATATAGTTTTTTTTCTTTTTTTTATTATTTTATTTATTAATATTAATTAGTTTTATTAATTAATAAAATAAATAGTAAGGTTTTTTAAAATAAAATAAATAATATTAAAGTTTTATTTATTTTAAAATAAAATAAAAGTTATATTTATATTAATAAGAATTTTTAAAATATAATTTTATTTATTTTTAAAGTTACACCGTTTTATATTTTTAGAATTTTTAAGAACTTTAAGTTATAATTTTATATATTTTAATATATTATCGCTTTATATATTTTAGATTCGTATTTTATTATATAAAATAAATTTAAATTAAATGTTTTATTAGTTTAATTTAATAACGTTAATAATATTTTAATATTACTAACCGATTATATAAAAAAGATCCCGTTAAATAAATTAAAAACCTAGAAACGTGATTTTATTTATTTTATATTATATCGCTTTATGTTTTTTTAGTTTTATATTTATTATATATAACGATTTTAATTATATAAAAAATTTATTATAAAAACTATAAAGATTTTTTTATTAGATTAGTTTTATATAGATATTAAGGCTTTTTATTAAGTTACTAAGATTTTTATTTTATAAAATATCGATTTAAATTATACGAAAAATCTATAAAATAAACTAAATTATTTTTATTTTAAATTAAATTTTAAACTTTTAAACTAAATCTTTAATTAATTTAATTTATATACGGTTTTTATACGGTATTTTTATATATAGTATTTTAATAAATTAACATATATACACGTAATAAGAAAAAAGAAAAATTATTAATATTAAATTAATTTAATTAATTAAATTATAAAGGATTTATAAAAACTTTAAATAATAATTATATTATATTAAAAAGAAGAGGGAAAAAAAAATAATTAATATAAAATAATATAAATAAAATTATTACGTAAAATAATATATATAAAGCTTTAAGTTTTATATATAATATTTAAATTTATAAAGGTTTATTATATCGTGTTTTTTTTTTATAAAAACCCGCCGCTTAAATAAAAAAGTAAAACTTTAACTATATATTAATTTATACGTATTTTATATAAAAAAGATAAAAGTTAATTAAAAAGAAAATAAAAAAGTAGGAAAAGGTAAGGGGTTTAAAAAAAAAAAAAAAGCCTTAAGGCCTTTTTTTTAAAAAAAAAAAATAAAAAAAAGATCTATTAAACTTCGAGCTATTATTAAAACTACCAGGTTTTAAGTTATTATTAAAATTATAAAGTTATATAAATAAAAACTATTATATATTATTTAAACCAGTGTTTTATATTATAAAGTTTAAGTTTTATATTATATATTTATAATTTAAATTAATTAAATTTAAAGTTAAAATTTATTTTTTTTATAATATTAGTTTTTATTTTTACTTTTATTATTATTTGAATTATATAGCTTTTTTTTTTCTTTTATTATTTTATTTATTAATATTATAAATAATTATTTTTAATTATTTTTATAAACGTTTAATAAAATAAAAGTTTATATTATTAATTTTAATTAAATTATATAAAAGTTTAAAATTATTTATATTAAAAAGTTTTATTAAATTAATAAATTATTTAAAATATTATAAACGTTATTTTAAAAAAAGTTTTTTATATTATTAAAATTTATTTAAAAATATTTATTTAAAGTTTTAATTTTTTCTTTTATTTTAAAATTTTTAACTTTTATTTTATAAGTTATTTAAATAAGTAATTATATATTATTTTAATTTTATAAAAAACAGAATATTAGTTGTTTAAAGTTTAATTTATAAAAAAAATATATATTTTATAAGTTTAATTTTTTTTATATTTATTTTAATATAAATAAATAATATTATAAAATTATATAAACCTTATATAATTTTATTTTTTTATATTATTTTCAAGTATTTATAGTAAATTATTTATTAATTAAAAGTGTTAAAAATATAAAAATTTATTAAACTTAGGAATTAATATTATAAATTTTTTTAATTAAATAAAAATTTATAATTATTATATTAATTAATATTTTATTAAGTGTTAATAATATTATTTATATTTTTAAAATTAAATAACTATTAGATATTTATATAATTAAAATTAAGATTATATATTTAAAAATGTTAAATTATTTTAACTTTTTAAAAATATTTTTTAAGATAAAAAAATATATAATTAAAATAATTATAATAAAATATAAATTTTTTATTAATTATAAATATAAGTTTTTAAATAAAAAAAATAAATGTTATTTTTTTATTTATATAATGTTTTTTATATATTATTAACTACTTGTTAAACTTTTTATTAAATAAGTAATATATTTATAGTTTTTTTTATATTAAAACCAACTAAATATATTATATTATAATAAATAAGTTATATTTAAAAACTTTTTATTTATTTAGGTTTATTATATTATTTTATAATATTAAATAATATAAGCGTATATTATTATAAGTTTTAAAAATATAATATATTTATTTTTTTTCTTATATTTTATTATTATATTTTTTATATTTTTTAAAAATGTTTTATAATAAATTATTTTAAAATAATTAAAAGTGTAATTAAAAGTAAGTGGGTTAATATAAAAATTATATAAAATAAATTTATAAATTGTTCTTAAAATATATATTTTAAAATATAATAATTTTATTATTATTATAAAATAAAGGTATTTAATATAAATAGATAATTTAGTTTTAATTAAATAAATTTATAGTTTTTATTATTTAGTTTATTTAAAAAAAAAACGGTAAATTAAAAAGTTTTTTAAATGTTAATATTAATATAAATTAGTTTAATATATAAAAAAAGCTTAAATATATTATTATAAGTTTAATAAAAATAAATTTAAGTTTTATTAATAAAATAAAATTATATATTAAGTAAGGTGATATAATATTATATTATTATAATGTTAAATAATTATAATATATTTAAAGATTTTTTAATATTAATAATCTTATAATTATATTTAGTAAAAATGGTTATTTTAAATTAAATTAAATTTAATATAGTAAAATTTTTAAGGAGTGTTATTAATAACTAGTTAACGTTTTTTATATTTTTTTTATTAATTAATTTTTAAACGGTATTATTAATTTTTTAATATTATTAATAATATTACTTTTTTAAGTATATTTATTTATTAAGTAATTACTAGCGTGTGTTAAAAAACCAAGTAAATTATTTATATTTAACTTAATTTAATTTATTTAAAAACTATTATAAAAAAAAAAAAAGTGTTTTTTATAAAATTAACGGTGGTTTTATTACGTTATTAAAAATTATATTAGTTATTATAATTATAAATAAATAAATATTTAATATAAATTAAAAAAAATAATTAATTTTATAATATATAATAATAAAATTAAACATTTATATTTATTTTAAATAAATAAAAATATTTTTTAAATAAGTAGTAAAATAGTTATAATAAATTAATTAAAATAAGATTTTTTTTTCTGTTAATTTAACGCCACCGCCGCTTTTTTTATTTTATAGTTTCTTATTAATAATTTTATAGTAAATATTTATAAATATAAATAAATAAATATATTATATATATATTTATTTATAAATTATTATTATTTATTTTAATAGTGTAAAATTAATTTTTTTATAGTTATATATTTTCTTTAAATTTTAAATATTATAAGTAATAAATAATATTATTATATATATTAAAAAGTTAATTAAATAAAAGGATATAATTATATTTATTTTTATTTATTTTATTTATAATTATTATTATTATATAATAACTTTTAATATAAAATAGAACTTTTTAGGTTTTATATTTTAAATATTAATTTTAAATTATATAAATTTAAGTTTATATTAGTGTATAAAATTTTAAAAGATAAGTAAAAAATAATTAAAATTAGCTGGGTGTTTTTTAAAAAAGATTTTAATAATTTAGAATAATTTAATAAATTAATATAATTAAATTTTAATTATAAGTTTATTATATTTATTATTATTAAAAATAGTAAGTTTATATTTAATAAATAATTTTTATTTAAAAATTAAAGTTTTTTTTTAAAAACTATATTTATTTACCGTGTAAATATTATATGTTAAAATATTATATAGTAATTATTAAGCGGGCTTAATTTTTTAAAATTATATTGTTTAAGTGTTATTATTTTTAAAAATAAGGATAAGGTTTTAATAAAATATTTTATATTATTTTATAATATAATAATAGTTAAAATTTAATTTATTTAAAAAGGTTTTAAGATTATTAAAATAACGTTATTATATTTAAATTATATATGTTTAATAAAATAAAATAAAAACTTTTAAAAATATATATTATATTATATTAAATTATTACGTTTAATTTAAAAAGATAAGATTTTTTTTTATTTAGTTAGTAAAAGTTAAACCTTAATATATATATATAATTTTTATTAACTTTTGTTTTTTTCCTTATTTATTTATTAATATATATATAAGTAATTTATATAAATAAATTATTTTATAACCGTTAGAATTTTATAAAACAGAAAAAAATATAAGGGAAATTATAAAATATAAATAAAAAAAAAAGTTATTTTTATTAATTTTTAATAGTAAAAATAATAATTTTATATAAGTTTTTTTTTATAATTTTTATTTTTATATATTAACTTAGTTTAAAATATTTAATTTAAAATTATATTTTTTAATAATAAAAGTAATTTAATAAATAATTAATTTATTAATAATTTAAATTAAGTTATAAATATATTTAATAGGTTATTTATTTATTATTTTTTTTATATTAATATATTTATTTTTAAGTGTTTAAAATAATAATTATATATTTAATTTTATTATATAAAAAATAATTATTAAGATTTTAAATTATTACTAGTTTCCTTTTAGTTAAATAGCTGTTTTTTTAAATGATTTAAAAAGATAAAAATACTAGTTAAATTAAATAAAATTTAATAATAATATAATTTATTTTTATAATATAAATTTAAAATGTATTATTTTTTTATAATTATAAGTAATTTAAATTATATTTAAAGTAATGTTTAATAAAAGGGTGGTTATTTTAAAATAAGAAGTTTAATATATTTTTAATATTAAAGAAAACTTTACGGTTATTTTTTATAAAAAAAGTTATTTTTATAAAGAACTTTAAAGTGAAATAAAAATATCAATAGTTTTTATTAAAACGAATATAAAAATAAAAAACATCTATATAAAGTATTTATTTTTTATTTAATATAACTTAAAATAATATAGCTTTTTAATTATAAGATGTTTTTTTCCCGATGTTTTTTTTTTTAATATAAAAATAACTTATTAATAGTTTTAACTAAAGCTACGTTATTTATTTTAAATATATTTTATTTTATTAATGTTTTTAAAAGCTTAGTTTTAGTTATTTATAAAATATAAAAGTTAAAGTTTATATTAAATATATAAATTAATAAAAATAAAGTTATATTTCTTTTATATAAAATAAATAAAATATAATAGTTATTTTCTTTAAATAAAATACTAATAAAATACCTAAAAATATAATTTATAACGTTATATAAAATATATAAACAATAAAAAAAAAAATAAGGAGTTTAAATTTATATTTATTTATAATTTTAATTATTATTTTAAAAGTTTTTTAAATAATAGTTAAAATAAGTTTTTAAAGGTTAAAAAAGGAATTAAATGTAAAATTAAGTTTAATATAATTAAAATTAATTTATTTATTTAAAATATTAATATTTTTATAAAAATATATAATATAAGGTTTTTAATATTAATAGTTAACTTTTTAAAAAGCCGGTTATATTTCTAGTTTTATAGTTTAAATAAAGATATAATCGCGAATAATATTAATATTAAAAGATTTTTTAATTAAAACCTTTTTATTTTTAAATTAAAATATTATAAAATTAATAAAAAAGATTAAAAAATACGTGATTAATTAGATAAAAAATAATTATTAAAAGTTAAAATAAATTTATTTATAAAGTTTTTTATTATAAATAAATAAAAGAAGGTATTAATATAATATAAGTTATATTATTACACGGTTTAATTAATAATTTATAAATATAAAATATATAAAAAATTTTATATATATTAAAATTATTATATTATTAAAATAAAAAACTTTTATAATAAGTTATATAATTAAAAATGTTTTAAAAAAATGTTCAGGGGTAACATTAAATAAATAATAATATAAAAGATAAAAATAAATTACTATATAATAAAAATATATATTTAAAAAAATAATACTATAATTAAAATTATTTTCTTTATAAATAAGGGCTTTTATATATAATATAATATATTATTAATCGAATATTTTAATTATATTTATTAAGATAAAAGCGTAGATATTTTAATTTAAATAAAAATAAGCTTTAGTTTATATTTAAATGTTTTTTTTATTATTTTGTTTTTAATATGTTTTTATATAATAATAAGATTTATTTAAATATTACTTTTATTAAAATGCCTTTTATTATAAAGATATTAAAAGATTTAATGTTAATTTAAGTTTTTATTTTTTATATAAATATATATTATTTAAAGAAAAAAATAAGGTAAAAAAACCAGTTTATAAAAAAAGTAATAATATATAAAAAATAAATTAAAAAAAAGGTTTTAATAAAATATAAAGTGATTTATAGTTATAGATTTTTTTATTTGTTTTATTATTATTTTTATTGTTATTAATATATATAAAAAAAACTATATTAATAAAAAAGTTATTATAAAAAGTTAAAAACAAAAGATTAATAAATTATTAAATCGATGTTTTAAAATAAACTTTATTATTATTATTAATATAAGTATCCTTTTTATAATTAATACTTTTAAAGGTAATAAAACGTTTTTAAAATAAATTATTAAAAGTAAATCGCTTAATAAACACGCGTGTAAAATCTAAAAATGTGGTAATTTTAAATATAAAATATTTAATTATTTATATTAAAAAAAGTTAAAAAAAGAATAAAATAAAAATAAAAATAAAAGTAAAAATAACTTATAATATCTTATTATAAAAAAAAAAAAGCGGTATTTAAATTAAAAAAGAATTTATATTATTAGTTATAATATTATAATATTATATATATTTTGGTTTTTAATAAAATATAAAGCTTATTCTTTTTTTAAAATATCGTATTTTTATATTTCTAAAAAATAATTATTTTAAGTTTACGTTTATAATTTTTTAATGTTATAATAAATTATAGTTTAAGTTTTTTTATTTTAATATAATATTAAAATAATAGATTTTTTTAAATAATAATTTTTTTACGTTTTTATAAATAAAGAAAAGAATTATTAAAAATTAAAACAGTGGGGTTTTTATTTTATTTTAATAACATATTATAAAAATTATTTTTTATATAGTTTTTCCGTATTTACCTATATATAAAAAAAAAAGTTAAAAGATTTATTATTAGTTAAAAAAAAATATAAAACTATTATATATTTTTATAAATAATAACTGGAATTTATTTATTTATTTAAATAATTATTTAAATAAATAAATAAAAAATATAAGTATAAAAATAAAACTTTAAAAAATTAAAAATTAAAAGTTTTTATTTTTTTATTAAAATCAAGTAATATTATAAAAAGAAAGATTTATTTTTATAAATAAAAAAGCTGGATTTTTTTAAGGATTTTAAGGATTAAAGTTTTTTTAAATATTAGAAATATTATTAATAATAATAAGTTCAAAGTATAAAGTTTTATAAGTTTTAGTTTTTTAAAATATTAAATTTTATAAAAGTATAAGTAAAATATTATAACGTTTTTTAATTTTAGAATTTGGAAAATATAATAATTATTAAATAGTAGATTATAGTTTTTTAAATATATATGTTTTATATTATATAAAGTTTATTTTATTTAAAAAAATATTATATTTAAATACGTAGATAGGTATAATACTTTTATTTAGATGTTTATTTATTATAATTATTTAAATAGATATTTATATTAATTTATAAAATATAAAACGCTTGTTAAATTTTTATAAAAAAATGTTTTTATGTTTTTTTTATTAATTTTTTAATAAAAATCTTATATTTAAATAAATAAAGTAAAATATTTATATTTATATACTTATTTTGGTATTTAGGTACCTAGGTGTGAGGTTTATATAATTATATTTAAAAATATAAATTAAATTATTATAAGAAATTTATAATATTAAATAAATAAATATTTATTTTTTTAATATTATAAAAATGAATATTAATATGTAACTATATATTATATTTATTTTAAAAGTTAAATAAGTGGTTTTTAACTTTAAAAATTATAATAAATATTTATTTAATAAATATATATTTTTTATTATTATTATTATTATTATTATTATTATTATTATTATTATTATTATTACCTTTTTTATAATTATTAATTTTTTATATATATTTATTTTTATATTTATTTAATATAAGCGGTATTATAATTTATAAATTTTTAAGGTTTTTATTAAAATAATAATAATAATAATAATATTTAAAATTAAATTAGTTATTTTAAATATAAATTATATTTTTATTAACTAAGATATTAAATTTAAATTTTATTATTAAAAATAAATATTAAGATTAATTTATTAGTTTAGTTTTTTATATATAAGAAAATAAATTAAAGTAAATTTAAATATTAGTTAAAGTTTATATTTTTTACTGTAAGTTTATACTTTAAAAATTAATAAATAAATAAACTTATATTTATATAAAAATATAATAAACTTTTTATTTTCTTATATTAATAAGTAATATATATTATAGTATAAAGTTATTAAAGATATTAATTTAATATTTAATAAGCTAAAAAAGTAAATAAATTAAAATTAAAATTAATAAAATGTTTAAAAAAATATTAAAATTAATAAAAAAAAGAAAAAAGTTAATATTTTTAAATATAAAATTTTAAAAAAGGTGTTAATGTTATAATTACTAACTAATATATTAGTTTTATTAATATTAATATATTTTAATTTTAAATATTATAATTAAATTAAATATTTTTAAATTAGTTAAATAATAAAGGTATAAAAAATTTTAAAAGTTTATAAAAGTTTTTAAAAAAATATTAATATTAGTAATATCGGTATTATATTTATATAAAAGAAGTTGTTTTAATATATTAAGGTAAAATTATTTATTAATTATAATTAATTTTTTAAAGAAAGTTTTATTTATTATTAAAAAAATATATATTTATATTTATTTTTTATATTATAAACGTAAAGTATTTATTTTAAAAAAAACCTTATTAAGGTTAATAATCTAAAAGTAAAAGAAATTAATATTAAGGATTATAAAATAAGGAAAAAAGTATTAAAAAATATAAATAATAATAATATTTTTAAAAAAAATATAATAAAAAATACCGTTTATAATATTATTAATATTATTTTTTTAAATAGTTTAAATATAAGTAGATATTTTAAGTTAAATATAATAATATTAAAAAAAAAAATAAAAAAATAGTTTATTAAATTGTTAGTTAAAATAAATAATAATAATGTTATTTTTTTCGCTTAATTTACATATTAAGTTATTTAAATACACGTTATAAAAAGTTTTAAAAAATAACTTTTTATATAGTTATTTTTTTTATAAAGTGCTTAAAAATTTCGGAGTTTTTATTTTTTATTTAAAAAGTTAATAAAGGTTTATATGCTTTTTAATATTAAAAATATATTTTTATTAAATTAAATAATAAAATTAATTATTTTAGAAACTTTTAGTTATAATTTTATTTATATAGTTTATATTAAAATAAATAATTAATTGGTTTATTATATTAATAAAATTAGTTAATAAATAATATATATTTTTAATAATATATTAAAATAATAAATAAAATATTTTTTCTTTTTAATATAATATAATACATTTTTTAGTTATATAAAAAATATAATATTACTAAATTAACTTTATATATAAATATTAATTTAAAGTTTTAAGGTTTTTAATTTATAATAACCGTTATATTATTATAATTATTTTTAAAAAAATTAAATTATTATAACGTTTAAACTTATAAACTAGTAGCGATAAAAATTACTTTTATTTATAATAAAGTGGTTTAGTATCTTTATAAATTATTAGTTATAAATATATAAAAAAAAATTTAACGATAAATAAAACAGGGATTTACTAGTTATTAATTTTATTTTAATTTTTATTGTTATTTTTAAACTATATTAAAATGTTATTACTAATTAAAATTTAAAAAAGCGAGAAATTCTTTTATTATTATTTAGCGATTTTTTATTACTTGTTATAAATTAATATTTAATAAATTTTTTAACGTTTATTTTTTTTTTTTTAATATATTAACTTTTAGTTATATTAAATTTTAATATATTAATAGTTTTTATTTAGTTTTTAGTTATATTAACTATTTTTATTTAGTTTTTAATTATATTATTATAGGTTTTTATAAATATATTTAATATTAAGTTAATATTAAATCTTAAAATAATATTAATTAATATTAAAAAGGATTTATTATAATAAATATAAATATAAAAAAAAATTTATATACTAATAAAAAATAAGGGTATAATAATTTAAATAAATAAAGTATAAAAATGTTAAAACTTAGAAATTATATTAAAAAAAGTTTAATAAAAAAGTTAGATATTTTTAAAATTAAGTTTAAAATAAAGTTTTAAGTTTTATAAATATATTATATAAAAAAACTTACTATTATTTAAAGTAGTATAATAAAAAAGTTAAATAATATTTATAAATATAATTTAAAATAAATTAACTAATAAATAAATAAAATTTAATAAGGGTTTTATAAAATTAAATAAAAGTAATTTATAGTTATAATAAATAATAAAAAAATTAATATAATTAAAAATTAACGTTTAAAAAAAATTATTTAAATTATTAAAAGATAATTATAAAAAAATAAATAAAAAAATAACTAAGATAATTAATAAGAAATATATAATATTAAATAACAAGTTAAATATAAAGTTAAAAATTTTATAGTTATATTTTTAATTTTTAATTTATAAAGTAATTAGTATTTTATAAAATATATTATAATATATTTTAGATAATATTATAAGTGTATTAATTAAATTACTGTTATTTAGTAAATAAAAATATTTAATAAATTAATGTTTAACGTTAAAAATAAAAAATTAAAATAAATATAAAGTTTTGTTTTTCCGCGTGGTATTATATTATTTTAGTTTTTTTAAAGATGTAAATAACAGTATAAATAAAAATAAAAAATATTTAAATATAATTATAAAAAGGTTTTTTATTTTTATTTTAATGTATATTATAATAATTTTAAAATATATATATATTTAAATATATCACCGTTTAATTATAGTTATTAATAAATAAAAAATAAGAAAATATAAAAGTTAAATATTTATATTAATATAATATAAAAATAAAAAATAAAATAATTAAAAACTTAATTATATTTATTAATATATTTAATAAAAATATATTATAATATTTAAATAGTTTAAAATAACGTTAATGATTTTTATTTTTTTTATTATTAAAAAATTATATTAATAATTTAATTAAACGTAACTATAAATTTTTTATTTAATTAAATTTTTTTTTTAAGTTTATATAATTAATGTTTATTTTTTAGTAACTAAGGTTAATATTAATATATAAATAATTAATAAAGATTTGGTTTAAAATTAAGAATATTATTTATAATATTTTTATTTTTTATTATTATTATTATTATTATTATTATTATTATTATTTATATTTTTATTATTCTTATTATTATTTATATTATTATTATTATTGTTTTTTTTGTTTTTTTTTTTATATTATTAGCTAGGACTTTTTTATTTTATAATTATTTATATAAAACGTGGCTTTTAAAATTTAAGTTATTAATACGATATTTTAAAAAACTATTATAACGTGATTTATTATAGTTTATTTAATTATTTATTTTATTATATTAAAAATAGTTTATATTAATTACGTTAACTGTTTTATAAAAAAAATTATAATAATATAAAACGGTATTAATTATTATAATTATATTTTATTATAAAATATAATATTAATATTTAAATTAATTATATTATAATTTTTATTATTTTAAAGACTTTTAATAATATTATATTTTAAGTTTTTAATATTATTATTATTTAAGTTTTTAATAATATTTATAATTATTTTCTTGGTGTTAACATTTTTATTAATTTTAATAAATTTATTATTGGTATTTTTATTTTATTAAGGAACGTTATTTTTTTTAAAGTAAATAATAATAATTAAATAATAAATAGGTTTTAATATATATTTAAAAAAATAAATTATATAATAGTTTTTATAAAAATTAACATTATAATAGTTTTAATATTTATATTATATTTTTAAAATCTTTTTTTAATAAAAGTTATATAGTTTAATTAATATAGTTTTTATAAGTGAAAAAAAAAATATATAAATAATAGTTTTAGGTTAGTTTAAAGTTGTTAATTAGTTTATATAATTTAATATAAAATAAACTTTTAATTAAATAATAGATATTATTAATAAAAAAATAGGTTTTAATAAAAAAAAATTAAAATTATAGTTAAAGTAAATAATAATTATATTAAAAAAATAAGTGAAATAAAAATAAATATTTTTATATTTTTAATATTAATGTTTTAAAACGTGGTGTAACCATTTTAAGTAAAAGTAATATTTATTATTTTTATTATTATTTAAATAAACGGTCGTGTTAAAAGTTCGGTTATATATTTTTAATTATTTTAAGTAAGATAAATTATTTTAGTTACTAGATTATTTATTTTATTTAAAAGGGTTAATATTTAAGTTATTATTTTTATTTTACTGTAAATAAAATATATTATTAAAACTTTTAATAAGGGAAATTATAGTTTATATATATTAAAAGATATTATTATAATTATTAAGTATTTTTTAAATAGAATAAAAAATAAATAAGTTATTATTATATATTATTTTATTATATAAATTAATAAAGGATTTTATTGTTATATATTTTTTAAACAGATTTTAATTAGGTTTTAATATAAAGGTTTTAAGTTAAAAATTAAATATATATTTTAATTTAAATTTTATAACTTTTTTATATTATATAATAATAAATAAAAAAAGGTTAAATGTTTAATATAATATAAATATTTATTAAATAATAATAACTTATAATAGAATAATAAGTTAAAAATTAAATAAATAAGGAAATAAATAAAAATTTAAAATAAAAATATATAAAGTTAAAATATAAATATAAACACAGTTAAATTATATATTATTAAACGTTATAATATTAGTTAAAATAATAATATAATAAAAAAATAAAGTTATTTAATATAATAATATAAAAGCCGGGAATTATTTTAATTTTAATTATATATTTAATATATATTAAAAATTTTAATAAAAAATAAAACTAATAACTATAAAAAGCTTTAATAAAAAATAAAACCGATAATTATAAAAGATTTTAATAAAAAATAAAACTAATAATTATAAAAACTATAAATAATTATAAATAACTATAAATAATTTTAATAATTATAATAACTTTTAATAATATAAAATTAAAATTTTTAAAAAAGTAAAAATTAAAATTAAAAATATATAAAATATATAAAATATATAAAATATATATAAATAAATTATAAATTATAAATAAAAATAAAAATATAATATAAAATAATATAGAATAATATATATATAAATCTTAAAATAAAAATATAATATAAAATAATATAAAATATAATAAAAATAAAAATAAAAATATAATATAAAATAAAAAATAATAATATAAATAATAATAAAAATTTAAATATAAAAATAAAAATATATAAAATAATATAAAATAAAATATATAATATATTAAATATATATAAATATAAATAAAAATTAAGTAAAAATTAAAAAATAAAAAAGTTTAATAAAAAATAATATAAAAAACAATAAAAAATAATAATAAAAAGAATTAAAAAAATAAATAAAAAATAAAATAAATAAAATATAAATATATATAAAAAATAAGTTATAAAAAATAATATATATATATTTATTAATAGATAAAGTTTAACTGTTATATAACATATTATAATATAATTAATTAAAAGGTATAAAAAAGTAGTAAAATAAAAACAATATATTAAAATTAATATAATTATTTAAATTTTAAATATAGTTATTTTTTTTAAGGATAATACTTATATATATATATATAAATTACGTAATTATACTTTTAATAATATTAAAAATATAATGTAATATAAAAATATAAAATAAAATAAAATAAAAATAAAAATATAATATAAAATAAAATATATAAATTTAAAAAAAAAAAGATTTAAAATTTTAATATAATATATATAATTAATTAAATTATAAATTTATAAGTTAATTAAATATTTAAAATTATTTTATATTATTAAACTTTTTTTTTTTTTTTTTTTAATTTTCCTTTTAATTATTATATAATAAAAAATAAAAACCTTTATATAAAACATGTTTTTTTAAGTAATATAAATTATTAATAATATAAAAAGAAAAAAGAAAATATAAATAAATATATAAAATATAAAATTAAAATAAAATATATTAATAACTTATAAAAGTAAAATATAAAAACTATTAAATAATAATAAAAAATATATTTAAATAAATAAAATAAATAATAAAATAAAATAAAAATAAAAATATAATATAAAAAAAAACAAAAAAACTTTTAAAATAATAAAATAATAAAATAAAAATATAAATATATATAAAAATTAAATTATAAAAACATTATAAATATATAAAATATAAAATATTTAAAATATATAATAATAAAAAATAAATTAAAATAAAAATTAAAATATATTATAAAATAAAATATATAAATTTTAAAATAAAAGAATTTAAATATTTAATATTATTTATAAATTTAAGTTTTTATTTTTAATTTTAAATATATAATAATTTATAATTTTATAAACTTTTTTTAAAATATTATATAATTAAAAAAATAAATATATAACTATATATATAATATAATTTAAAATAAAAATAAAAATATAATATAAAATAAAATATATAAATATTAAAATAAAACAAATTTAAATATTTAAAATTACGATATCTTTTTATTTTTATTTTATTTATATAATTTGATTTTTATTTTAATAATAATATAATTAAAATTAAAAGATTATATAAAATATATTTTTTAAATAATATAAATTATTAAGATTTCTTTAATATTTTTAAATTAATATTAAATTATAAAAAAAAGTTAATTATATATATATTATATAATAATTAATATAATTAATTTTATATTTAATATATATTAAATATTTTAATAAAAAATAAATTTAATAATTATAAAAATTATATATAAATATAAAATAAATTATTATAAAAATAAAAATATATAAAATATAAATAATAATATAAAATATAATATATAAAATATATATAAATATAAAAAAAATATAAAATTATTAAAAATATAATTACGTAATTTATATATTATAATAAGATTAAAAATTAAAATGCTAAAATGTTAAAATGTTATATAATATCTTAAGTTATATATAACTTAAGCTTATTATATAACTTATTTAAATATTATATTAATATAGTTTTTCTTTAAATATTATTTTTATTATTTTATTTAAAAAATATTATTATTTTAAGTTTTAAAAAAATTATTATAAGAAATTACTAGCGAATTTATTATTATATACCTTTATATTATATTAACTTTATATTATATTTAAACTAAATAATAAGGATTTAAAGTTTTCGTTTTATTTATATAATTAATTAAATTTAATTAAACTATTAATTAAGTGTATTTTTTTTATTTTAAACCACGTAATATTTTTAATCGCGATATTAAAATATATTTTTTTTTTAATCTTAATAGTAATTTTTTTATTTAAAATAACGTTAAAAAGAATTTAATATACCTGTTAAATTTATTTAAAAATGTATTTGAAATATCTTATCTAAAATATTAAATAATTAACTATATATTTTTTATTTTTCTTATTTCTTGATTAATTCCTTTATTTTAAAGCTAATTACATCTTTCTTTCTACCTTTTTCTAGGCTAGCTTCTTTGGTTAAATCTATAAGATGGACTTTATAAAGTAAAGAGTATATTATAACTGCGGTTAGTAGAAAAGCCTACGTAAGTTTCAGAGTATGAACGGTAGTTAATTAGTTTAAGATTGCGCAGCTTGCCGGCTGAGTTGTCAGTTATAGGTATGTTTTTGATATTCCCTATAGATATAATTTCTATATCATTGAGAATGTATCTGTACCTAATACTATGAAGAATACAACTTCTAGGGTCAATGTGCAGTCTTTTTGTATTATAGCTGCCGGTGATAGACGTACAGCCGAAGAAGCCAACCTCTCACCACCTGCTCCTCCCCCGGCCCGGCGCCCGAACCTCACACACGGTCTCCTGAGCGAGATGTATCACCCGGGTGGGCGTGTAGAATCAGATACGCCGGCTTTTGCGAGGGCCCGTGAGCTCCAGGCCGCCATCCAGCGTGGTCATCGTCTCGTGCGGCGGCATGAAGAAATCCCCTCCCAAACGCCGAACCTACAGGAGTTGGTATTGCGCCAACAAGCCGAACAGTCTTCTACCGCCGGTGAATCCACCAATGCAGAATCGAGTCAGCAGCCCCCGCCGACCATTGCGGCGGGCCCGGAACGGCCTCCCTTTCCTGCAATGCCTAGAGGTCAGCGGTCTACCCGAGAACGGAGACCTAGAGGACGACCGCGAATTCGACCGCTTCCTTCTCATGATCCATCCGAACCTCGCCGCCCGCCTGGCCGGCCTCGTCTGCCCCGTAATCCTGTTGGGCGGCCTCGTCGTGCCCGAAACCCTGTCGGCCGTCCACGTATACATCCTCGGCGTACTGAACTGCTTCGTGATTTGGATGAGAGCCCCCCCGCATATAACAATAATGACCAGGAGTCCCCTCTGAAAGAACAAGATATAGCGATTAAGAGAGATTTCGACGAGGCTCTAGCTGCGGAAAAGATGTATCGATGTGATCGGTGCAAAGAGAAATGGTTTGACGTTGAATTAAAGCAGGATGGCATATGCAAGAAGTGCCATAAAGAGGATGATAAGAAGAATGTGTACGAACCATTCCTTTACTCTGCAATTAACCACATGGATTTTGGCTCTGTTCCCAACCACCTACCTTCTCTGCTTCCTCTCGAAGAGTTATTCATTGCCCGGGTCCATGTTAGCGTCAATATCTTCACGGTCTGTCCCTTTTCACTCTGTTCTTTAAGATATGTGATGTTCTCCTAGCGAGAGAGCTTTATTGGATTCGAGTGTTTCCTAGAGCTGCTCTTTGTAAAGGATGGTTACATACATCTTAAGAATTGACGGCGATTCGATAATGTGACGCAGAGAGTCCTTTTTATTCTTTCACACGTACTTTAATATCCGATTGTTGCTAACCTATTTGCTATATATAGGTTCGGGGCCAGCAATATAAATACCGTGGCCATATTGTTCATTTCCTGCGTGATGTAGGTAAAGTGTATGACGAGCTTCCTCTGGTTCCTCAAGAATTAGATATCGTTATTGTTCGTCCCGCAGGGAGCCAGGAGACCCCGGCGATGGCCAACCAGTTTCGGAATCGTTTTCGGGTACGCAGACGTGTTATCGAAACCTGGCTTCGATTCCTATCCGACAACCACCCCGGCTATCGCGGTTTTACCTTCAACCAGGCGAATCTAGATACTCTTCCTGAAGATGGCAGTGTTCTGGATCAGCTTTCTATTCACGAGACGGATAGTCTTAGTGGTGTTGCTGCTGATACTGGCCCGACGACCGAGGATGAAGGGGAAGATGAGGATGCTTTTGATGAAGCTGCAGTGCCGAATATGTTGATTGAAGAATCGGAACTGCAGCAGCTACAAAATCACGTTGATCCTTTTATCGACCGCGGTAGCCAGGTGCCTCTTCGCCCCCAAGATCCTATGGATGCCCACCAGTTACGTATGCCCTCTATTCGCCATACCCCTTTGGATGAGTTCAACAGGTCCCAAGCCTTGCTTTCGCTCGCCTGCCCTTCTCTTTATCCAAGAGGGGTGGCTGATTTCGTGGAGCCTCGCCAGCGCCAAGTCACCTACCAGCAATATATCGAGCATGCCATGCGGTGGGAAGATGGTCGTTTTGCGAAACACCACAGCTTCCGATATATCGCTTTGAACACTTTAATGCGGCACCAAGCTCGTGGCCAGGGTCGGTTCTTCGTCAACAAACACCATCGGGAACCTATAAGCAAAGAGCAGTTACGCGATGCGTTAGCCGATCCAACGAAACCAGAGGCCCAGGTAATCCTTAATCGGATATCTCGGTATGCCGGTCTTATCAAAGGGACCCGCCCCTATTGGTATCGGCGGCGTCGAGAGTGCGAGGCCTTCGCTCATTGCTTAGGTGTGCCTTCCGCCTTCATCACGTTAAGCCCTGCAGATCTGCACTGGTGGAGTTTATACCAACACATGCCAGAGTTCGAAGTATGGAAGACCGCAGATGAGCCGCAACGTATGGCCATGTCTCGTCGTCTATTGCGGGAGAATCCTCACATTGCAGCGTGGCATTTCCATTCTAGAAATAAGGTATTTCGAGAAATCGTCTTGCGGCAAAAGTTCAACCTGGAAGATTGGTGGTATAGGTACGAGTGGCAAGGGCGCGGAAGCAGTCACAACCACGGGTTATACTGGTTTGGAGGTACTCCTGCCCCGGACTTATCTACGCCGGCGTCACGGGAGGAATTCGCCAGGATATGGGGATACCATGTGACGGGCATGAACCCGAAGCCGGAAACTATCGGCCAGGGAGCGAATACCGGGAATCCTCTGAGTCCTGATCCTCTGGAGCTAGATCCGACCTGGGCTTGGCTCAACGGCATCGTGAATCGTTGCCAACGCCACGCCTGCACGAGCCAGTATTGCCTTCGCGTGAACAAAAGAGCAGCGAAGCAGGCACGGGATAGGGGAGAACCAGAGCCGCCACCGGCATGCCGGTTTTATTTCCCAAAGGAGGAACATGGTGTGCCCGAGTTGAAGAAGCGGGATGGTAGGGCGTGGTGGTATTTGGAGCCGCAACGGAATGATCCGTATTTGAACCAGTACAATCCGTTAATAAGCCTCTGTTGGCTCGCGAATACCGATATCTCCCCCTGTACGAGTGTGGATGCTGTCATCGACTACGCCGCGAAATACTGCAGCAAGATCGAGAAGCAGACCAGCACCTACGCCGATATAGCGAAAGCCATCCTACCTCACGTCTCAGATCGGCAACCCATGCTCTCCTTCGTCTCCAAGGTAATGAATAAGCTGATTGGAGAGCGGGATTATTCGGCCCAGGAGATCTGCCATCTCCTGCTAGGCCTCCCTTTACAAGAGGATAGCCGCGTGGTACGTAGCGTGGACTGTCGCCCCCCAGAGACGCACACACGGCCTATGGATGTGACTGCGGAGAGTAACGACGTGGATACGGCTCTGACGTCGTACGAGAAATACCTGAAGCGCCCGGAAGCGATGGAAGATGTGTCGTATTTCGACTTCCTGGAGCTGTGTAATTTCTCGTATCGTGAGCCCGCGAATTGGAGAGAGTTTCGATACCCGGCGCTACCTAGGGTGTTATACTACTTCCCACGTTACAATCCCGATACGTCGCATAGGCAGTATCCTGATTTCTGCCGGGTGAAGCTACTGCTGAATCATCCCCATCGCAGATACTATCACCTTCTTTTTGTGGACGGGGAAGAGTTTCCTACTTACGAGGCGGCGTATCGGCGTTGCCGGCTAATGCATGACCACCCAGATGACCATTATGGAGAGGAAAATCGCCCTGATGCGGAGCCAGAGGATGAATTCGAGCCTCTATACGCGGTAGATGATATCACTCTAGAGGATTGGCAGGAGGTAGCCCGTATGGTACCAGAGCTGCAGCTGGAAGAGGAGCCTGCCGATTTATTAGGTCGCCGGGACATCGATATCAATTACGACTGGAGACCCCATATTGGACGGTATCATCACGAGTTTTTCGCCACGGGGGATTACTGGAGTAAATTGCAGGGTGAAACGCCTGGGAATTTCGACGTGGAAAGCATGCCTCTGGCAGCGTGTAATACGCTAAACACGGAACAGCGTATAGTATACGATACCGTGCTCGGGCATTTCCAGCAAGGCTATCTGCGTGGTCGCCGGCTTCCCCCTCTTCGTATGCATGTAGATGGCGGCGGCGGTACGGGGAAGTCCTACTTGGTGAAAGTGATATCCTCGCACCTACAGCTATTACAGGACGGCGGCGATTCACCTATAGCTCGAGCGGCTCCTACCGGTGTGGCCAGTAACCAGATTAGCGGGCAAACGTTACATTCGCTCCTCCGTCTACCTATCGATCGCGACTACAAGCCTCTATCCGAAACGCCTACAGCCCTCAACACCTTGCAGCGTCGTTTTCATGGTGTGCAGTATCTCGTGATTGACGAGAAGAGCATGCTGGGGTTGAGGATGTTAGCCTATATTGATAGGCGTCTTAGCGAGATATTTCCTGATCGACGGGATGGATTCTTTGGAGGGCTCAGCGTCTTGTTAATCGGCGATTTCTATCAGCTCCCTCCTGTTATAAGCAAGCCTATCTATTTCACCGGTGACCTCAGCAACGACAATGAGATCCGTGGCCGTGTTGTATATCAGTCCTTTCTGCATTCTGTTTTCTTGACGACCATTCAACGGCAGCATGGAGACGACCAAGCCCCGTTTTGTCAGGCGTTGCTCGAGCTTCGAGAAGGGAAGGTCTCGCTTCTATCCTGGGAGCTTCTCGTGTCACGTTGCGCGGTGAAGCTTACGCGAGAAGAAGTCGAGAGCTTTGCAGATGCTTTACGTATCTATCCTACGAAGGCCGCGGTCCGAAATTTCAACCACGACCATATGCTTGGCCTAAACCATCCTGTTATAGATGTGAAGGCTTCGAACCAGGGTATTGGGGCGGATAAAGCTGATTCGAAGGATGCCGGCAACCTCTCGAAAACGTTTCCTATCTGTGTTGGCTGCAGGGTAATGCTCACATGTAACCTATGGGGACCTGTTGGTCTTGTGAATAGAGCCCAAGGCACGGTATACGATATCTCTTGGGCGCAAGGATCCGATCCGGATCGGGATCCTCCCGAGGTGATTATGATTAGCTTTGATCGCTATACCGGGCCACCATTCATCGGTGCCGATGGAGAAGCGCTTAGAGATTCTAACGGGGAAGTCGTCGTGCCAATTCTTCGAGTGCGGCAGGAATTCGTGGTACGGAATAACGTATGCGTTAGAGAGCAATTCCCTCTCGTGATAGCTTACGCTATCACCGTCCATAAATCCCAGAGCGTCACATTAGATAAGGTGGTCTGCGATATCTCTCTGCCCGAATTTACCTCAGGGTTATCCTATGTTGCAGTTTCACGGGTCTCTAAGCTGCAGGGACTTTTATTCGATGCCCCTTTTTCTCGAAACCGTGTATATCACGAGGAACCGAGCCGACCAATGCAGATGAAGATTAACGACTTAGGTGCAAGGCGGCTACAGGCTTTGGACGAGCTACTGTATATGCCCGAGTGGAGTAATTCTGGTTTAGATACAGACGATAGCGACGATAGCGACGACAACGACAATGACGGTAATGATGGCGATGATAACGATATTAATGAATTATGAATTATGAATTAAGATACCTTAGATACCCTAGATACCTTATACTAATAACAAAGAATATAACAACCCACATCAGCTCCCAGGCTCCTACTTTACACCTATTACTTCCTTCACACCTTATAGTCTCGCAAATATAACGTCCTATAAGCTAATGAGTATCTAGGGTTAAATATAATAATCAAAAAAGAAACATACCAGCTTATGATTCATATCGTTTTTGATCCAACCTAAGGTTAGTAAAATATCCATGTTGGTAGGCTGCTTTGGAAGCTGTGGAAGGGCCTAAGTTTCTTGCGCTGCAGTAGCTGCAGCACAAGTAACACGGCGTTCCACAGGGGTGTTATTGCGAGAGGCATTACGAGCAGCCGCCTTTGGCCTAACCCTTAAAGTATAGCCTGGGCTCGGCGGCAGGACAGGTGCGAGCTCCGAACAGAGGCTTTAGAATTCCTTGTCATCCTGCTAGTATGTTAAGAAAATTCACGGTAGAAACAGAAATAAACAAAGAAGGCTTACAACAACTGTTTCCTCCGTAATTAGATCCGCAGGCCTACAGTGTATGCAATTAAGACAATAATGAAAGCTATCGAGAAGTGGCATAATCGCAGGATTGTAATATAGGCCTTTTAGGCTGCAACGGATATGCTGATCCGCATATCAGACGTATTTGATGGCCTGCTTATTGCTCTGGCTGAGGCAATCAATATACTCCCCCAATGCCCACGGGTCAGACTCTGTGACAAGCTCGATGAGGCAAGCTGGGCAATGCCACCAGTTTCTATTCAAGGTTATTAGCGTATTTGCCAATAGGGTCTCTATAGTAATACGTGGAAGAAGGAGGGGGCGGGTGGGTGGGTTAAAAGGGCCAGCCTGTGATAAAGGCCCTGCTTTATATAAAGGTGCTTCATATAAAGGACCGGCTTCATAAAAAAAGCCAGCCTATACTGAAAACCTTACTTTATATAAAGCAGGGCTTTCATACGAAAAACCGGCTTTATAAAAAGGACCGGCTTTATAAAAAGGGATAACGCCTTTTAAAAAAGGATAATTAAAAATGTTATTAAAGTTATTTAAGCTGGATATAGTAAGTAAATTCCCGAAGCGAAAAAAAGATAAAAAAAACATAAAATAAAAAAATTTAAAAGAATAAGTTAACCTTTATATATAAATAAATAGGTTATTACTAAATTATAATTTAAAATTAAGTTATAAATATTATATAAAAGTGTTATAAATAAGTACCTAGTTTCTTAGAAATTTTAAATATAAATTATATAATAAATTCCCTAGTAAAATTATATAGATTTTATAATATTTTAAAAATGATTAAAAATAAAATCTATTTAATTAAAACTAATAAAAATTAATTAAATAACGAATTTTAAAAATGCTTTTTTTTAATTATAAAGGTTAATATAAAAGTAATTAAAGTTATTTTAATTTAATAAATTAAGTTAATTATTTTTAAAATTAAAAAAATTATAAATTTTACCGTTATTAATATTTATTTTTAAGTAATAAAAAAAGCCGTTATATATATATTTTTAAGTGTTTAATTATTAACTTGTTAAATATATAAAATTATTTAAAATATTATATTTATTTTATAAGTTATTATATTAAAAGTTAGTTTTTAAAATAAAAAAAATTATAAGTATTATAATAATTTCATTTTTTATAGATTTATAGTTTTTAAATAAATATTAACGCCTCGAACTTACCTCCCGATTTTTTATTTTAAATTATTACATATACTTTATATACTATTATACCCTATAAAAAAATTCCACGGCCGGCGAAATGAACCCTGGAAAAAAAAGCCACGTATCCAAGCTTCCCAGAGTTTATAAAAAACCGTAGCTTAAATACGTGGCTTTTTTTTTCGGGGCGGCCGTGGAATTTTATACGGTGTTTTAATATTAATTAAATATTTATACTAATTAATATATTTTTAATATATTTTTTATATTTATTATTATTTATAATAGTTTTTAATTATAAAATATTAAAGTTATATTTTATTATAATATATATATATAAATATTATTTTTAAAAAAAATAATTATATTTAAAACTTAAATAATTATATTAATTTTTAATATATTATTTTTATTTTATTATTTTTTTCCACTTTTTAATTAATTATATTATAATATATAATATAATAGTTAAATTTTATCTACCGATAAAAATTTATATATAAAAAAATAAAAATAAAAAAAATAAATAAATAATAAAAAATAAAAAATAAAAAATAATAATATTAAAAATAATAAATATTAAAATATAAATATATGTAAAATTAAATTATAAAAACATTAAAAATATATAAAATATAAAATATATTATTATATAAAATAAATAAAAATAATAAAAATAATATATTATAAAATAAATTATAAAAATTTTATATTAAAAAGATTTAAATATTTTATAATTAAATATATAAATATATAAATATATAAATATATAAATATATAAATATATAAATATATAAATATATAAATATATAAATATATAAATATATAAATATATATATAATATATATATAAAATATAAAATATAATAATTTTAATTATTTATTAATTAAAATAAATAAAAATAAAATAAAGATTTAATTAATTAATTTATTATATTATATAAAATAAAATACGTTTTTTTTAATTAATATAAAGAATTTGTAAAATTAAAATTTTAAAAATCTTTAAAAGTTTAAATATAAAACTTTAAGTTAAATTAAAATTTATATTAAGTTTAAACTAATATATAATATTATAAAAAATATATAAAAACTTATTATAAAATATTTTAAATATAAAAACTTAAAGTTAAAATTAAAGGTTTTAAAATATTAATTTTTAAATTTTAATAATTTATAATTTTATATAAATAAATAAAGCTTTAAAAATTAATATAAAATTAAAATATATATTTATAAATAAAATTTTAAGATTTTAAAAAATAATATTATAATATTTATATTAATTAAAGTTTAATTTAAAAAAGTATTAAAATTTAAAAATAAATCTTTTTATATTTTAATTTTTAACTTTTAATTTATAAATATATAAAATAATTATATAAAATTAAATAATATAAAATATAATTAATATTAATATTATTTATATATTTAAATTTATATTTTTATAAAACTTTTATATATTTTTTAAAACTTAAAACATTTATTTATAAATAAATATATAATTAATATATAATTTTAAAAATAAGTAAAAATAAAAAACTTTATAAATTAATTTATTATATTATATAAATTAAAAACTCTTTTTTAATTTTATAAAAAGTTTAAATATTAATATTTATAAAAATATATAAATATATTAAAAACCTTTTATTTATAAATTATATATTTATAAAAATAATAAAAAATATTTTAATTTAAATTTAACTTATAAAATATTAAAAATTTAAAAATTAATTTTTTAAATATTATATATTTTAATAATAATATTATATATGTTTTTTTATATATATATTTTAAATATATTTATAAATAAACTTTTAAAGTTTTATGTAATTATATAAAACTTTTATAAAATATTAAATTTTAAGATATTTAAATTTTAAAAAAAAAAACCGTATTTTAATTTTTAATTTATAAATAATATTAAATAAAATAAAATAAAATATTAAATATAAAAAATAAATAATGTATATATATAATATAAATAATATAAAATAAAAATATAATAATAATAATAAAATAATTTTCTTTTAAAAATAAAATTAATAAATTTTTATAAATATTTATTTAAAAATATTATTAAATAAAAGATTATTTTTAAAAAAATATATTAGTTATTTATAAAATTAATAACTTTAAAAACTAGTTAAAAAATTAATTATATATATAAAATATATGTTTTTTAAAATAACTTTATAATAAAATTATTATAGCTTCAGTTATTAATTTATATATAAAACTTAAATAAATTTATTAAAATAACCTTTTATTATTTAATAATATAAAATATTTATTTTAGATTTAATATAAATTAAAATAATATAGCTTTTTAATTATAAAATATTTTTTTTTAATATAAAAATAACTTATTAATAGTTTTAATTAAAATTATATTATTTATTTTAAATATATCTTATTTTATAAATATCTTTACAGGTTTAATTTTAATAATTTATAAAATATTAAAATTAAAACTTATATTAAATATATAAATTAATAAAAATAAAGTTATATTTTTTTTATATAAAATAAATAAAACACAGTAGTTATTTTTTTAAATAAGATATTAATAAAATACTTAAAAATATAGTTTATAAAGTTATATAAAAAATATAAAAAGAAAAACAAATAAAATGTTTAAGTTTATATTTCTTTATAATTTTAATTATTATTTTAAAGGTTTTTTAAATAATAATTAAAATAAGCTTTTAAAACTTAAAAAAAAACTAAATATAAAACTAAGTTTAATATAATTAAAATTAATTTATTTATTTAAAATATTAATATTTTTATAAAAATATAATATAAAGTTCTTAATATTAATAATTAACTTTTTAAAAAACCAGCTATGTTTTTAATTTTATAATTTAAATAAAAATATAATTATAAATAATATTAAAATTAAAAAATCTTTTAATTAAAACTTTTTTACTTTTAAATTAAAATACTATAAAATTAATAAAAAAAATCGAAAAATATATAATTAATTAAATAAAAAATAACTATTAAAAGTTAAAATAAATTTATTAATAAAATCTTTTATTATAAATAAATAAATAAAAATACCAGTATAATATAAGTTATATTATTATATAGTTTAATTAATAATTTATAAGTATAAAATATATAAAATCTTTTATATATATTAAAATTATTATATTATTATAATAAAAAACTTTTATAATAAATTATATAATTAAAAATGTTTTTAAAAGATATTAAAAAATAATATTAAATAAAAAATATTATAAAAAATAAAAATAAATTACTATATAATAAAAATATACGTTTAAAAAAATAATATTATAATTAAAATTATTTTTTTTATAAATAAGGGCTTTTATATATAATATAATATATTATTAATTAAATATTTTAGTTATATTTATTAAAATAAAAATATAGATATTTTAATTTAAATAAAAATAAACCTTAGTTTATATTTATTTATTTATTTATTTTTTTATTTCTAATATATTTTATATAATAATAAAATTCATTTAAATATTATTTTTATTAAGATATCTTTTACTATAAAAACCTTAAAAAATTTAATATTAATTTAAATCTTTATTTTTTATATAAATATATATTTCTTAAAAAAGAAATTTAAAAAAACCAGTTTATAAAAAAAATAATAATATACGAAAAATAAACTAAAATAAATATTTTAATAAAATATAAAATAACTTATAATTATAAATCTTTTTATTTATTTTATTATTATTTTTATTATTATTAATATAAAAAAGTTATTATAAAAAATTAAAAATTAAAAATCAATAAATTATTAAATTAATATTTTAAAATAAACTTTATTATTATTATTAATATAAATATTTTTTTATAATTAATACTTTTAAAAGTAATAAAATATTTTTAAAATAAGTTATTAAAAATAAATTATTTAATAAATATATATATAAAATTTAAAAATATAATAATTTTAAATATAAAATATTTAATTATTTATATTAAAAAAAGTTAAAACCAAAATAAAATAAAAATAAAATAAAAATAAAAATAAAAATAAAAATAAAAATAAAAATAAAAATAAAAATAAAAATAAAAATAAAAATAAAAATAAAAATAAAAATAAAAATAAAAATAAAAATAAAAATAAAAATAAAAATAAAAATAAAAATAAAAATAAAAATAAAAATAAAAATAAAAATAAAAATAAAAATAAAAATAAAAATAAAAATAAAAATAAAAATAAAAATAAAAATAAAAATAAAAATAAAAATAAAAATAAAAATAAAAATAAAAATAAAAATAAAAATAAAAATAAAAATAAAAATAAAAATAAAAATAAAAATAAAAATAAAAATAAAAATAAAAATAAAAATAAAAACAACTTATAATATTTTACCGCGGTAAAAAAAAAAAAAAATTTAAATTAAGAAAAAATTTATATTATTAGTTATAATATTATAATATTATATATATCTCGGTTTTTAATAAAATATAAAACTTGTTTTTTTTTTAAAATATTATATTTTTATATTTTTAAAAAGTAATTATTTTAAATTTACGTTTATAATTTTTTAATATTATAATAAATTTTAATTTAAGCTTTTTGATTTTAATATAATATTAAAATAATAAATCTTTTTAAATAATAATTCTTTTATATTTTTATAAATAAAAAAATCTTTTATTAAAAATTAAAACGGTAAAAGTTTTATTTTACTTTAATAATATATTATAAAAATTATTTTTTATATAATTTTTTTATATTTATTTATTTATAAAAAAAAAATATAAAAAACTTATTATTAGTTAAAAAAAATATAAAACTATTATATATTTTTATAAATAACAGTTAAAATTTATTTATTTATTTAAATAACTATTTAAATAAGTAATAAAAAGTATAAATATAAAAATAAAGCTTTTAAAAATTAAAAACTAAAAGTTTTTATTTTTTTTATTAAAATTAAATAATATTATAAAAAGAAAAATTTAGTTTTATAAATAAAAAAGCTAGATTTTTTTAAAAATCTTAAAAATTAAAACCTTTTTAAATATTAAAAATATTATTAATAATAATAAATTAAAAATATAAAGTTTTATAAATTTTAATTTTTTAAAACACCGAATTTTATAAAAATATAAATAAGATATTATAATGTTTTTTAATTTTAAAATTTAAAAAATATAATAACTATTAAATAATAAATTATAGTTTTTTAAATATATACATTTTATATTATATAAAATTTATTTTATTTAAAAAAATATTATATTTAAATATATAAATAAATATAATATTTTTATTTAAATATTTATTTATTATAATTACTTAGGTATTTAAATATTTATATTAACCTATAAAATATAAAACGCTTATCGAATTTTTATAAAAAAATATTTTTTATATTTTTTTCACCGATTTTTTAATAAAGATTTCTAAGTTTAAATAAATAAAATAAAATATTTATACTTATATATTTACCTTAATATTTAAATATTTAAGTATAAAACTTATATAATTATATTTAAAAATATAAACTAAATTATTATAAAAAATTTATAACGTTAAATAAATAAATATTTATTTTTTTAATATTATAAAAATAAATACTAATATATAATTATATATTATATTTATTTTAAAAGTTAAATAAGTGATTTTTAATTTTAGAAACTATAATAAACATTTATTTAATAAAAAATTTTTTTTTTATTATTATTATTATTACGAGTTTTAAAAAAATTATTATAAGAAATTTCTAATAAATCTTTTATTATATATTTTTACATTATATTAACATTATATTATATTTAAATTAAATAATAAAAAATTAAGGTTTTTATTATATTTATTTAATTAGTTAAATTTAGTCGGTTTTTTAATTAAATATATTTATTTTAATAGGTTTTATTATTTATTATTAGTTATTTAAACTTTTATTTTTACTTTTAATTTTTTAATTATTAATTTAAAAGTATATAAAAAAAATATAATTTAAATTAAAAGTTTTATATAATTAAAAAAATTCTAATAATATTAATTATTAATTAATATAAAGCTTAATAATATAAAATTAATAAATTATTTAAATTTAAATTAAATAAAAATTTTAAATAAAAAAATATATTAAATATATAATAATAATTTAATAATTATTTTATTAAGTTTAAACCTAGTAACTTTTTTAAAAAGGTTATAAAAATTTTATATAAATAAAATCTTAATTTAATTTAAATATAAAGTAATTTAAAAATGAAATTTATAATTTAATTAATTAAATTTTTAATAATATAATAATAAATTAATTTATTTATATATAATTATCTTTATAATTATTATAATTTATATAACTTTTATAAAAACCTTAAGTTTAAATTTATATAAAAATAATTTTTTTATAATTTATAAGTTATTTTTTTAAATAAATATTAATAACTTAAATTTAATTAACTTTTATATAATATTATATTTTATAAAAAAATTCCACGGCTAGCGAAATAAACCCCGGAAAAAAAAACCACGTATTTAAGTTTTTTAAAGTTTATAAAAAGCTATAATTTAAATACGTGGCTTTTTTTTTTAAAAAGGCCATAGAATTTTAATATTTAAATAACTTAAAATAATATTAATAATTTTTATTTTTTTTACTATTAAAAAATTATATTAATAGTTTAATTAAACGTCATTATAACTTTTTTATTTAATTAATTTTTTTTTTAAATTTATATAATTAACGTTTATTTTTTAGTAATTAAAATTAATATTAATATATAAATAATTAATAAAAATCTAGTTTAAAATTAAAAATATTATTTATAATATTTTTATTTTTTTTATTATTATTATTATTATTATTATTATTATTTATATTTTTATTGTTTTTATTATTATTTATATTATTATTATTATTATTAAAAATCTTTTTTTTTATATTATTAATTAAAACTTTTTTATCTTATAATTATTTATATAAAATATAACTTTTAAAATTTAAGTTATTAATATAATATAATTTATTATAACTTATTTAATTATTTGTTTTATTATATTAAAAATAATTTATATTAATTATATTAATTATTTTATAAAAAAAGTTATAATAATATAAAATAATATTAATTATTATAATTATATTTTACTATAAAATATAATATTAATATTTAAATAAATTATATTATAATTTTTATTATTTTAAAAACTTTTAATAATATTATATTTTAAGTTTTTAATATTATTATTATTTAAGTTTTTAATAATGTTTATAATTATTTTCTTAGTGTTAATATTTTTATTTTATTAAAAACCGTTATTTTTTTTAAAATAAATAATAATAATTAAATAATAAATAAGTTTTAATATATATTTAAAAAAATAAGCTATATAATAATTTATATAAAAATTAATATTATAATAATTTTAACATTTATATTATATTTTTAAAAAAAGTTTTTAATAAAAACTATATAATTTAATTAATATAGTTTTTATATATAAAAAGAAAATATATAAATAATAATTTTAAATTAATTTAAAATTATTAATTAACTTATATAATTTAATATAAAATAAACTTTTAATTAAATAATAAATATTATTAATAAAAGAATAAGTTTTAATAAAAAAAAAATTTATAATTAAAATAAATAATAATTATATTAAAATAATAAGTAAAATAAAAATAAATATTTTTATATTTTTAATATTAGTGTTTTAAAACGTAATATAATTATTTTAAATAAAAATAACATTTATTATTTTTATTATTATTTAAATAAATAATTATATTAAAAATTTAATTATATACTTTTAATTATTTTAAGCGAAATAAACTATTTTAATTAATAAATTATTTATTTTATTTAAAAAGTTAATATTTAAATTATTATTTTTATTTTATTATAAATAAAATATATTATTAAAACTTTTAATAAATAAAGTTATAATTTATATATATTAAAAAATATTATTATAATTATTAAATATTTTTTAAATAAAATAAAAAATAAATAAACTATTATTATATATTCCTTAAAAAAATCCTAGTTAAATTTTAATATAAAAACTTTTAATTAAAAATTAAATATATATTTTAATTTAAATCTTATAATTCTTTTATATTATATAATAATAAATAAATAAAAATTAAATATTTAATATAATATAAATATTTATTAAATAATAATAACTTATAATATAATAATAAATTAAAAATTAAATAAAAACTTAAAATAAAAAATTAAATAAAAACTTAAAATAAAAATATATAAAATTAAAATATAAAAATAAAAACGGTTAAATTATATATTATTAAATATTATAATAATAATTAAAATAATAATATTCCTTACGGCCGTACTATACACGGTAAATTTATATACTATGTTACGATTTTTATAAATAATAATTTATTATAACTGTTTTAGTTTTATATTTTTCATTTATTTATATTTTTTAAGTTATATAATATATCTTTTTTAAATAATAAAAATAAAAAGGTTATTTAAATAATTATAACCGTTAAATTTAAATTTATTTAATTTATTTAAATAAGTTTATAAAATTAATATATTTAATTTAATATAATAATAATTTTTTATAATATATATATTATATATTAAATATAAACCTTTAAATATTTAAAATTATATCTTTTTTTTTCATTATTTCTTTTAAAAATTAAGTTTATTATTATATATTATTTATTATAAATTCTTAATTTTTTTTATATAAAAACCGCTTTTTGTTTTACCTTTTAAAATAAAATATATAATTATATAATTACATGGTTATTATTATAATATTATTTTTATAATATAAATTATTTTATTAAAATTATTTATAAATATTTAGGTATATTAATTTAATAATATAATATTAACTTATTTTTTTTATTTTATTCTTAATAAAATTTTATATATTTATTTTATATAGTTTTAAAAATACGTTTTATATTATAACTAGATATTTAATATATAAATAAAACATTTAACTTTTTAATTCGGTTTTAAATATTTTAAATATATTCTTTTAAAATATTTAATCGTTTTTTAAATAAAATAAAAATAACGGTAAAATCTATTATATAATAAATTTTTTAAAAATAATGTTAAAACTTTAATTATATATATAAAATATTTTATTAACTTTTTTTTTAAACCTAGCTTTCTTACTTAAATTATTTTTTTAAACTATTTAATATAAAAATAAAAAAATAACTATAACTTAAATAATAAAAATAATTTTATAGTTTTATATATTTTATTTATTTTTTATTTTTAAATAAAATAATACTTAGTAATTATAATAATTATATATATTTTATATTTTAATTATTATTTAATAATAGTTATAATTATTTTTTTTAATATTTTTAATATATTAATATAATTAAATATAATAACGTAGTATTTTTTTAACTTATTTTAATAAAGTTTTTAATATTATTTTTTTAAATTTACCACTTAATATTTTATATTATTTATTATTTAATTTATTTTTTTTAAATCTTATTTATTTTTTTTTTATATAACTTAATTTTATATATGTTAATTTTTTAATAAAACTTTTAACACTTTTTTAAACCTTAAATTAAAAACCTTTTTATATTTTTTATTATTTTTATAATTTTAAAATCCTTATTTAAAAAAATAAATTATTTTAATATTAGTTTTATAAATTAATTTTGTTTGAAAAATATTATTATTACAAGTTTTAAAAAAATTATTATAAGAAATTTTTAACGAATTTTTTATTATATATTTTTATATTATATTAACTTTATATTATATCTAGATTAAATAATAAAAAATTAAGGTTTTTATTATATTTATTTAATTAGTTAAATTTATTCGGTTTTTTAATTAGGTGTATTTATTTTAGTAGGTTTTATTATTTATTACTAATTGTTTAAACTTTTATTTTTAACTTTAATTTTTTAATTATTAATTTAAAAATATATATAAAAAAGTGTAATTTAAATTAAAAGTTTTATATAATTAAAAAAATTTTAATAATACTAATTATTAATTAATATAAAACTTAATAATACGGGATTAATAAGTTATTTAAATTTAAATTAAATAAGGATTTTAAATAAAAAAACGTATTTAACGTATAATAATAGTTTAATAATTACCTTATTAAATTTAAACTTAATAACCTCTTTAAAAAAGTTATATAAATTTTATATAAATAAGATTTTAATTTAGTTTAAATATAAAATAATTTAAAGATTAAATTTATAATTTAATTAATTAAACTTTTAATAATATAATAATAAATTAATTTATTTATATATAATTATTCTTATAATCCTTATAATTTATATAGTTTTTATAAAAACCTTAAATTTAAACTTATATAAAAATATTTTTTTTGTAATTTATAAGTTATCTTTTTGGATAAATATTAATAACCTGAATTTAATTAACTTTTATATATTATTATACCTTATAAAAAAATTCCACGGCCGGTAAAATAAACCCTGAAAAAAAAAGCCACGTATCTAAGCTTCCTGAAGTTTA
Source organism: Hypoxylon rubiginosum (assembly GCA_902806565.1). Lineage (NCBI taxonomy): Eukaryota > Fungi > Ascomycota > Sordariomycetes > Xylariales > Hypoxylaceae > Hypoxylon > Hypoxylon rubiginosum. Next base: position 95,694 of record CADCXA010000060.1, on the reverse strand, counting down.
TAAAAAGCCGTAGCTTAAATACGTGGCTTTTTTTTTTAAAGCGGCCGTGAAATTTTAATTATTTTTAAAATAACCGTAACTTATTATTTATTAAATAAGTTTTTATTAAAGCTTTAAATTTTAATAAATAGTTTATAAATTAATATATATATAATAATTAAAATAATAACATTAAAAAATATTTAAATTAAATATATATTTTATAATTAAATTTTATAATATTTTATTAATATTTATTATAAAAATTAATAAAAGGTTTTTAAAAAAAAATATAAAAATATTATATTTATTAACTTTAAAAAAGTTATATAAAAAAAATACGTATTATTTTAATTAATAATATTTTTTATTATATATTAAAAATTATAATTAATTATTATATATTAAAATTTAATAAATTATTTAACTTTTTTTATTTATTTAATTATTTTTTTTAAAATAATATATTTATTAAATATATAATTATTAAATTACGTGTATATTTAATTAAAAGGTTAATTATATATATTAAATATATTTTTTTTAATTATATATATTTTTACGATTTTTTAAAATAGTTTTATAATAAGGTTATTACGATTTTAATTATTAGCTTATATATAAAACTTAAATAAGTTTTTTAAAATAATATTTTATTATTTAACATATTTTTTTAAGCTTATTTATTTTTAATAAAAAAACTTAATTGCACCTGTCACCCTAGATTTGTCCAATCCACCTCCCGAGCATCGACTTATCGCAGGTCCTCTATATGAGTCGTATGAGGAGCTTGAAGCCGATCTCTCAGCTTTTACCAAATCAGCCGGCTTCTCCTTCGTTAAGAAACGCTCGAAGCACTACCGCGATGGGAAGCCCACTGTCATTAAACTCGCATGCTTCAAAGGTGCAATTCGGCGTTATAATGGATCCAACATCCGTAAATCGACTACTAGGAAGGTTGATTGCATGTGGGAAGCCGAAGCCGTGTCTTTGAAGAAGAACGATTGGCTTTGGGCATTCAGAATATGTGAGGGCCACGACCACCATACCAACCACGAATCCATCAAAGACCCGACTGCCTCCGCTCGCCTGCGCGGTCTGACTGCCGAAATGAAAGAAGTCGTTGCGCAGATGTCCCAGACTATAGGGATACGACCGCGCGACATTGCTTCCACCCTTCTCAAGCAGTTCCCAGGCGCGAACTTCACAGATAAAGATATCCATAACTATCGTCAGAAACTACGAGCGCAACAGTTAGATGGTTACACTTCCACACAGGCACTAATTCGTCAACTCGAGCAAGATGATATTCTTCACTTCGCTTATAGAGACAAGGTTGATACGGAACGCGTCACCGGTTGCCTATGGTTTGAGCCGTGGTGCATTGAGATATGGCGAAAGTATCCCTCTGTGCTTTCATTTGATGCAACTTACAAAACAAACAAGTACAAGATGCCTCTCTTCACCGGCACGGTAGTCACGCCAACCAAAACAGTTGCGAATATCATGTATGGATTTATAGACAACGAGCGTTTTGAAGGGTTCGACCAAATCGTGGCCGATATCGAGCGGGCCCGTATACAGCTTGGAATCCCCTCACCAAAAGTCATCATTACTAATTACGATGATGCCGAGAGAGGCGCGTTCCGGCTCCATATGCCCTCAGCTAAACTGCAGCTGTGTGTTTTCCACATCAACAAGAACATCGTGCTTAACGTTAAGAAGCATTGGAAAAAGCCTCCGGCCGAATCAACAGCGCCCTCCGCAACGAACGACGCGCCCCGAGACGATGATAATGAAGTTGAACAGCTCAATGCCCCTATGCGAACCTTTCTAGGTGTTCCCGACAAATTGCCCGCTGAAATCCCAAACACTCGTACCGGCTTGTTTGAACTATGGAAGCACATAGTGTATGCGCGAACCGAGGAGAAGTTCGAGGCCACTTGGCAACGTTTGAAGGAGAAGTTCGCCGATCAACAGGATATAATTGCGTATATCAACAGGGAGTATATGGGGACCAAGCACGAATGGGCGGCGTGTTATACGTCTGCTAATAAGAATTATGGCCAAAGGACCACATCACCCACCGAAACAACTCATCGCGACTTGAAGAGTTATCTTGTCCATGGCCGCGGCGACCTCTTCAAAGTACGGGCAGCAATCCAAGAAATGATTGCTAAGCAAAAACGCAAACTCAGTACGGCAGAAAACACGCAGGTGGAACGCCTTCGCCGTGAGTATCTAGGGGTAGAGTGGCTTGGAGACTTGACACGCCAAGTTTCTTACCAGTGCGTCGACCTACTTGCCAAAGAGCACCGGAAAGCACAAGGTGCATTAGTTACCAATAAACCCTTAGGGGTTTGTGTTGACCAAATGAAGGAGCAATACGGGCTCCCATGTGCACACGACATGATCCCTAAGATGGAGGCCGGCGAGACGTTTACAAAGGCGGATATCGACATGTTCTGGTGGTTGGATCGCGACCTAGCCGATGAATACCCTCATCTCCGTATCAAGGATCCTCAAGTTGTCAAGAATACACGCGGCAGGCCCCGTAATAGCGGTCCATTCGGCGAAGACCCCCCCGTCACAACACAATCATCCCAGCGTACAGAATTAGGCCGCTCGAGAGAGAATCACCCGACGAGTAGCAGCGTGCGTCGTCGACTTTCACAGTGGGAGCACGGCGAAAGCCTCCAACAGCTCGACGCCATGGATGCGCCTCCCTCGACGGCGGCGTCGTCTGCATCACAGCCGGGTACACAGGGCCGGCGACGAGGCCGGCCCCTGGGTTCAAAGAATAAACCTAAGCCTACCATTCCAGCTAAACGAGGACAAGAGGAGACAAGCAATGATAGTCCAGTACGTCGATCACAACGCCGTACAGTCAATGGGTTGCGAAGGGTAGCTGAGGAGGAAGAGTCGGAGGAAGAGGTAATGCTAGGCGAATAGGGAGAGTGAGGCTATCGTGTTCTTGCTCCTTGTAGGTCAACAAATGTGTACCTAGCCAACCAGTTGCACAAAGTCTAGTCTTTCTATGCGCGAATGCAGCAGAAGCAATTACTTGCATCCAATGCACTTGAAATACGCGTCCTAAAATAGGTTGAATTGATGTGATAACAGTAAACAAAGTATCAAAACAAAGTATCACGAAAAAGGGTATCACGTGATTACATCATAAGTTATGGGTCTACGGCACATGTGATTGTTTTGATTGGCCCTCGGCAGAACAAAGGACCGCAAACGCCTCTAGAAGAGGCCATTCACGCAGGCATCCACAGCCTTCACAACTTAACCTCTTACATCAACATTCCTATCTAATTTGATTCCAACGACGTATTCTAACTACGAAAATTATATACTATATTAAATTCGATTCCTTATATTTGGAATGCGCTACCAAGAATTCTACGAACCGGTGGCGCCGGTGCCTAAAGGGCCAGCCCGAGATGTCCTACGAAAGGAGGTCGTGATTTTCCACCCGGGCTATTCGCCACCCATCAAGTACCTTACATTTCGCGCTTCGGATTACGGCTCTCTGGATTACGGAATCGTCTATTATGCCTGTTGCATCAGTGCTGGTAATGTCTGGACCAGCAGCGAGGGCCGTCGGCGAACTGATGATGGTCCTTACTTCTCGACAGGTCGTATTGGGTCAGATACCAGAGTGGAATTTACTGATGATCTCGTCCCTGCTGGACGGTACTACTTTCACGTCCCTCCATACACCAACGGTTAGCTCTATCGTCCAACCTCCTTAGATAGTCCTATATTAACTTCGTTGTCACAGATAAACCCTACCCCATCGTACCCACATTCAATGATTGGATCTACCCAGAAGGCAACACACCCAAACCATGGGAATCATTGAGAATCCATCCTACACCGACTGCGGCTACCCATCCTGCCACCCCGCGAACCACGCCGAGAACCAGTGCATCAGGCACCAGCGCTCCGAGCACCGACAACCCTCACTCCCGTGCCCCCCCTCCTCCATACATTGATGGATATGTTCCTCTCCACCTCGCGAACCTGAGTAAATACGATGGTAACCGAAGCGCCTGCCCTGTGACCTACGAGCTCACGTCGACACAAGAGGGTCACATCATACCAAAGACCTGTCGCAACTGGGCGATGCATGAGGACATGTCCAAGTTCAAACCTGATGATGGCCTCAAGTGTGCTAAGTTTATCGATCACCCATGCAACACAGTCTTCATGCGCGACGATGTTCATACACTCTACGATGGAAACTACATCATTATGGTTCCAAAACCAGACTCGGATCACGCGGGAAAATACCGTCTGGGTATGCATGTATGGGTTCCACCAAACAAGTCAGAGGATTCGGACATGCAAATATTCTCCTTCTATCAGAATCGGCCCTGCTACCCAATTTCACATGTGCCGGTTGAGTTCTTCTTCGCTCGCTTCGCCTGGGCCATCTTCACTCACTATACCATCAACTTATTGGATAGTGACAACGCCGACAACGAATACAACATCCTCTTTGTAACTGTGGATAAAGAAGGGTCGAGCGTTTACAAGGAGAAGATGGCCTTTGGTCGCGAAATTGACAAGTTGTCTGCGAAGGCTAGCGGCGTGAGAGGACAGAAGCGAGACGTCAGCCACGTCGCAGGGGCCGAGCATGACCCCAGCAAACCCAAGAAGCGCAGTGTGCTTCGTTACTCGTGGCGTACGGGAGAGGCTGAATGGGAGACTGATGATGATGGGAATGAGCCTGGAGATCACGGTGGCTTCAGCGACTACTATTCAGACGGTACTGACTACTCTTCTGATGCTTGCGATCACGATGAGGATTGCGAAATCAAATCGGAACCCTCTTCACAACACGCCGCACCGGAGCTCTCACACTCCGTGGTGAGCCTTGGCAATAGCGACAAGAGTTCCGATCATGAGAATGACGCTCCGCTCCAACACCTATCACTGCCATTGATGATCGATGCTACGAAGACACCTCATGGGGGGTTTCGAGCCCATTTGAATGGGCGTACACACTAAAGGGCTGGCTACTGTTTAGGACCTAGGCGTACACGGGTTGGATGGAATTTAGGCGTATACAGATTGGCTTGGATTGGATCACGGACAGGTTAACAAGTTTGTGTCATGCAATGATACCAGGGATGCACTCCTTATTATTTCGATTGGTAGTTACAGAGTTGATATTAATCTTCATTATATGAATGCGCTTTTCCGTATTAGTAGTCTATCTATTGTGGTGGTCGCCGACGTGAAAATGCTCCGGAATTGCATTGTACCAATGTACATAATAAGGCTGTAGGCGGTGAGGGAAATAGAAGCTCACCGCCTTTCTAATGGGAGTGGGGTAATTAAGCCGATGTACTAGGGTGTAAATAAGGGCCCGATAGTAATTTTATAAGGTGTAAATAGTAAAGCTCTTATTTTTTAATATTTTTTAATTATTAATTATATATATATTGTTTTTTTATTAAATAAAAAGTTTTTTTTTTATTAAAGTTTTTTTTTATAAGTTTATAAATTTATTTAAATTTAATTTTTTTTTATATATTTATTAAGTTTAATTATTAAATAAATATAACGAATTTTTTTATAATAAATATTTTAATAAAACTATTTATTATTATATTTTTTATAAAAATATAAATAATTTTAATTTAATTTATAAGTGTTTTTTATTATAATTAATAATTATAAATATTTATATATTATAACTTAATTTAAAATAATATAATATTTATATATATTAATTTAATTATTTATTTATTATTATAATATATTATAATTTTTAAATTATTTAAATTTATATTAAGTTTTATAATTAAATATAATATAAATATAGTTTTTTTTATAATTTATATAAAAAATAATAACTTTGTTTTTATTATAAAAATAATTATTATATTTTATTTATTTATATATTATTTAATTATTTTTTTAAATAATTTTATTATATATATTTATAAAATTTTTTAATTAAAAATATTATTAATAAATAAAATATTATTAATTATTTTAAATATATTAATATATTTATATTATAAAAATAAATATTAAATAATAATAATATATTAAATTAATTAATTAATTTTAAAATAATATTTATTATTAAAATTTATATTAAATTTAACTAATTAAAAAATTATAAAAATAATATTAATATATATAATTATTATTATATATAATATTAATTTAATTTTTTATTAATATTATTAAATAAATTATAAAAAAGTTAATTTTAATAAAAATAACAGTTTTTTATTTCTTATAAAAATTAAAAAAATAATTCTTAGTTTTTTATTTATTAAGAATTTATTTAATTTATTTATATATAAAAATTAAAAAAGTTAAATTAGTTTTTTATCTTAGTTTTTAATTATTTCGATTTTAAAAAACTATTATAAGTTATTTTTATTTATAAATTAATATTTTTTTTATAATTATAATATTATTATATTTATTATTTATTATTTATAATTTTAATATATAAAAACGATATTATTAATATAAAAAAAAATTAATATTTTATTTTTAAAAAAGCAGTAAAACTTATAAAAAACAACTAAAAAACTTAATTTTATAAATATTTTAATTAACTTTTTTTATTAAAATAAAAAAGATTTTTTTAATTTATATAATATTTTTAATAAACGTAAAATAATTTAACGTTTTTAATATTTTAAAAGTATTTTTATATAAATCTTTTTATTTAAATTTATATTTATAAATATATTAATTATATTATATTAAATTAATTTAAAGTTAAATTTTATTATAATTATAATAAAAGTCTGGAATAATTTTTTAGTTAATATTAAAATATAAATATTTAAATATTTATTTTTAATTTATTAGTTTTTTTAAACTATTAGTTTTATTTTATATTTTATAAACTATTTATATTTATTAAATTTATATATATATATTTATATATAGTTTAAAATTTATTTATTATTAACAGTTTATTATTTATATTTAATTTAAAAGTTTATTTTTTTATAGTTATTTAAATATAATTTTTTAGTTTTTTTAAATTTTTATTTTAAGGTATAATTTTATAACTTCTTATAAATTTTTAAAGAAAATAATAAATCTTTTTTATAGATTTTTTATTTTTTTTATAAAAGTTTTTATAATTTTTTAAATTTATATAATCCTAGGTATAATATTAAATTTAAATTTATTTAACTTATAAAATAATATTATAAATAATATATTATTTATATTATTTATATTTTATTTATTAGTTTTTTATATATTAATTTTATTATTAAAATTAAATGTTTTATATTAAATATAGTTTTTTAACTTATTATATAATTTATAACTTTAAAATAAAAAATAAGTAAATTTTTTTTAATTTATTTTAAAAGTATATTAAAAGTTATAACTTAATTTATTAAAATAATATTTTTTATATTTTTATTTTAAAAAATATAATTTATAACGTTTAATTTTATTTTTTTTATTTTATTATAAAAAATATAATTTATAGTGTTTAATTTTAGTTTTTTAATTATATTTAAAAAGGTATAATTTATAACATTTAATTTTTTTTTTATATTTATATTTAAAAAAACGTAATTTATAGTGTTTAATTTTTTTTTTATTATTATAATAAATAATAAAATAACCGGTAAAAAAATAATATTAAAAATAAAATATAATATAAATATAGTTTTAATATAAAAATAATTATATTTTTTAACTTTTTTATTATTATATTTATTATTATTATTATTTATTTTAAGGTTTTATTTGTTTTTATTTTTTATTAGTATTTTTATTTTTATTTTATTTTCTTTAAAAACTAATAATCTTAAGTTAGTTTTTTTTTTTACGTTTTATAAAATAATAACCTAGTTAATTAAATCTTAGATATTCTTTTTTATTATATATAATAAATTATCTTTTAAAAATAAAATATTTTTATTAAATATAATATTTTTATTAAATATAATATTTTATATTTTAATAACTTGTTTTAATATAAAAACTTAAATATTATAAATATTTATAAAATTATAATTTATTAAATAGTTTATTTATATTTTTAAATTAAAACGTTAATATTAGTTTTATTTTCGTTTTATTTTTATAATAAATATAAACATTTTATATTTATATATTTTTAAATAAATTTAATATAATTTTTTATTAATAATTATATTATTTTTAAATATTAAATAAATATAAAAACGCTTATATAAAAATTATTAATTAAGGTTATACTTAAAAATACGATTATAAAAATAAATAATAACTTTAAAAACTTTTATTTATAAAAAACTTAAAAACTTTAATTTTATTTTTATTATTTAAACTTTTTATTTAATTATACCCTTTAAATGTTTAATGTTTTTATTTTAATTTTATATATTTAATATTAAAGGTTTAAGTTTAATATAATATATTTATTAAATATAATTTTATATAATGTGTTTTTTTATTATTAGTTTATTATTATATTTAATAGTTTTAATATTAAATTAATACTATTTTTAAATAATTTTAAATATTTAATTTAAGATTTTAATAATTAAGTTTCAAGTATAATTTTTAAGATAAAAATCCTAGGTTTATTTTATATATTTATTAGTAATTAATATTATATATTAATATTTTTAAAAGTTTATTTTTAAATTATAAAAATTAATAGTTAAATGTTTATTTAATTTATTTAGTTATTTATAACGTTTATAATAATTAAATTTCTTGGTTTTTTTATAGTTATACGTGTTATATTTTATTATAATAATTTAATTGGTTTTTTTAGTTAAATTAAACTTTTTAATTTTTATTTTTTAAAAGTAACTAATTATATAATTAAAAGCTTTTAATTTTAAATAATTAAATTATAAATGTTATAATTTATTAGTTACTATTTTTAAAGGTTGTTTTATTTAGCTATTAAACTTAATATTTTTTATATAAAATAAGTAATTAATAAAGTTTTTAAAAAGATTTTTTAAAATATATTAGTTTTATTTATTAATAATAATATATAAAACGGAATTATTTTTTTTTTATAAATAGTTATTTATATTTTTATAGTTTTATTAATATTTTATTTTTTTTAAAAGCCTTAATAATATTATATTATATATGAATTTTTTATAATATATTATATTTTATAATTATAAAAGTTTTATTTTTTTTAGATTTTTTAAAAGTATATTTATTTTTTTATATTTTTATATAAATATAACTAAGTTTTTTATAAAAATCACGTTTTTAATATATATTATTTAATATAATAAAAATCGGTTAAATTAATTAAAAATATAAATAATAGTTTTTAAGTTTAAAATTATTAAGTTTTTTAAAAAATAAGTATTAACTTTAAATATAACTTATAAAATTAAAAATATTTCTTTTATTTTCTTAATTATTTAAATTATTTAATTTTTATTTTATATAAATAACCTTTTTTTTATTTTTTTAATTAACTTAATAAATATATTATTTTTAGTTATTTTATATTTAATTATTCTTTTTATAGTAAAATTTAAAATCTAGTTTTTTAAAATTTTATTTTTAATAATATATTAATAATTAAGAATTTTATAGTAATTATAATAAACTAAATATAAAATATTGGTTTTTTATAAGTAATTAATAAATATATCGGTTTGTTTTAATTTAGTTAATTTAGCTTATTTATTTAAATTATTTTAACCGTGTGATTTACCGTGGTTTTTATTATTTTTACCTTGTTTTAATTAATTAAAAAGTTTAAAAATAATATTTTTTTTTTATTTTAGTTTAATATTTAAGTTTTTATAGTAATTAGATTTTATATTATTAAATTAAATAACGAATATTTTTTTTATAAAACAAAGCCGTATAAAAGTTAATTATAAAAATATATATTTATATAAAATAATTATTATATTTAAATAATTAAATATATTATTTTTAATTTTATTAATATTTAGTAATTTATAATTAATTATTTAATTACTTAAAATATTATTAAATATAACTTTAAAATTTTTTATTAGTAGTTAATTATTAATAATATTTATAAAGTTTTTTATTTTTATATTTATAATAATTAATTTTTATTTAATTATTTATACCTTAAAATTTTTAAGTATTTTTATTAGTTATTACACTACTTTTTTATATTATTTTTAAGCTTGTAATTTTAATTAATTATTATATATTTTACTAGTAACAAATAATTTTTTATATTATTTATATAAAATATCTATTAAATTAAAATATATATTTTAATAATTTAAAAATATAAAGTTAATAACTTAATTTTTTAGTTTTTTAACTACTTATTAATAAATTTAATAAATTTTATAATTATAATTATAAAAGGTTTAATTTTTCTTATAAATAATTTTATTTTTTTTTATTATTTTTATTAAACTTATAAATTTTTCACTTATTTTAATTTATTTTCTTTTAACTTTTATTTATTATAATTTAAAAATTATTATTTAATAAATTTTATATTATTTATTAAACTTTTTTTAAATAATTATTAATATTTAGTTAAAATAATTTCTTTAATTATTTTAATATTTTTATAAAATTAATATATTTTTAAAGTTTTAAATTAATAACTTTTATTTAAAACTTTTTATTTTATTATTTTTAGTTAATTAAATTATTATAAAAAACCTTTTTTTTTTTTATTATTTTTAATATATTGTTTTTTTTATTATTAATTAAATTTAAATTATAAAAAATTTTATTAATATAAGTGTTTTATAATTTTATAGTTTTTAATTAATTAAAAGTTATATATTATTATTTATATATAACTTTTTAATTTTTAAGTAAATAAGATTTTTAATTGTTAAATTATATATATATTTAATTAAAAGGTTAATTATATATATTAAATATGTTTTTTTTAATTATATATGTTTTTACGATTTCTTAAAATAACCTTATAATAAAATTATTACGGCTCCGATTATTAGTTTATATATAAAACTTATTTAAGTTTTTTAAAATAACTTTTTATTATTTAATAATAATAAATATTAATAAAAACCTTTTTTATATTATAAAAAATTTATATATTATTAAATTATTTTTTTAATAAAAATAATAATTTATTTTTATTTAAATAAATTTAAAACTTAGTTAAATTTTTTAAGTTATTATTTAAACTTTTTATTATAAAAACTTAATATTAAATTATAATAATTAATAAAAAAACATATAAACTTAATAAAAAAATAAATTCTTAAATAATTTTAAAAAATAAAAATATCTTTTTAATTTTATATTAATAACAAATAAAAAAACTTTAAAAAAAAAATTACTTTAAGATTTAAAAAACTTAAAAAGCTAAAAACTTAAAAAGTTTAAAAACTTTAATTTTAAAAAAATTTACTTATTTTTTAAATTAAAATATACCTTAATATATACTAAGTAAAATTTAATTAAAAGCTTAAAACTTAGTTTTTTTAAATCTTAAATTAATTTTATATAAATATTTTTAAATTAAAATTATAAAATAAAAAATAACTAAGTTTTAATAAAAGCTAAAAAAAGGAAAAATAATATAATTAAAATATATTATTTACCTAATTTAAAATTCTTTTTAAAAATCTATAAAATAATATTAATTTATTATTTTAAATTTATTATAAATATAAAATAATTCTTATATTTCTAATATTTTAAATAATATATTTTTATAAGATTTTAAATTATTTATAATTATAATTAATAATATACTAATATTTAATTATTAAAAAAATATATATTATTTATATATTAACTATTAATATAAAAATTAATTTTATATATTATATATTATTTAAAAATAAGTTAAAATATGTTTTAAAATATAATAAAAAAACTTTTTTTTTATAAACTTTATTTAAATTATTTATTTTTATTAATCTTTTAATTTAAATATTAATATATAAATTAAATTATAATATAAATTTAAATAAACTAAAAATAAATTTTTTAATCTTTTTATAAAATCTTTAAGTAATATTTATTTTATAATTAATTAATTTACTAATTTTATTTTAAAAACATAAAAATATATTTTATTTATTATTTTTTAATATAACAAATAATTGTTTTTATTTTAATAAAATACCATTTATATATAAACTTATTTTTATTTATAATTTTAATATTTTATTAATAATATTTAAAATGTTTTAAATTACCATTAAATAAATTTTTCTTATTAAGGTTAATAATAATAAAGAAATCGTTTTTATATTTATAAAATACTTTTTTTAAATTTTTTTTTTCGGCTTATTCCTTGTTAATATATCCTTTTTTTTAAAAATTAAATTTATTATTAATACTTTTACACTTTTTAAAATCCTTTTTTAACTAATTTTTATTTAAATAATTATTTAACTTATTTTTTTTTAAATTAAAACATTATTTAAATATAAAATCTATATATTTTAAAATAGAAAAATCTATTTTTTATATTATATAAACCATTTTTATATTAAATAAACAGTAAATAAACTAGCTTTAAAATAATAATTTTAAAAATAAAGTTTTAAAAGTAATAATATAAAAAAAACTAAATATTTATATAAAAAAAATAAATTATTTATATAAATTTATACGTAATATTTTATTATATATTAAAAAATTATAATTTATTATAATAAACCTTTAAATTATTTTTATTTATAATTTTTAAATTAAACAAAAAAAAAATTAGTTAAAATTTTATATTATATATTATATATTTTTTTAATTTATACTTTTTAAAAATTAAAAAATAACTAAGCTTTTTAAAAATAAAATTAATAATATTTATATTAATTAAACGTTATTTATTATTTTTTATTTTAATAACTAATAAGTTATAATTTATAATAATATTATAAAAAATATAAATTAATAAATTAAAAGATTTTTTATATTTTTAATTAATTATATATATTTAATAAATAAATGTTATATAATTTAACCACTTATTTAAATATTTTAATAATAAATAAAAGAATAATAATAAAAATAAATAACTAAAAAACCGGTTTAATTATAATAAAGTAATATATTAAATAATAAGAGATTATTTTAAAAGATTTATTTAAATTCTACGTACAAGTTAATAACTAAAGCCGTAATAATTTTATTATAAAGTTATTTTAAAGAATTATAAAAACATATATAATTAGAAAATATATTTAATATATATAATTAATTTTTTAATTAAATATATATATTATTTAACAATTAAAAGTTTTATTTTACTTAAAAATTAAAAAGCTATATATAAATAATAATACGTAACTTTTAATTAACTGAAAACTATAAAATTATAAAACAGTTATATTAATAAAACTTTTTATAATTTAAATTTAACTAATAGTAAAAAAGATAACATGTTAAAAATAATAATAAAAAAGGTTTTTTATAATAGTTTATTTAATTAGGAACAATAAAATAAAAAGTTTTAAATAAAAGTTATTAACTTAGAATTTTAAAAATATATTAATTTTATAAAAATGTTAAAATAACTAAAAAAGTTATTTTAACTAAATATTAATAATTATTTAAAAAAAGCTTAATAAATAACGTGAAATTTATTAAATAATAGTTTTTAAATTATAATAAATAAAAGTTAAAAAAAACAAATTAAAATAAATAAAAAACTTATAAATTTAATAAAAATAAAAAAAAAAAATAAAGTTATTTATAAGAAAGATTAAACCTTTTATAATTATAATTATAAAATTTATTAGATTTATTAATAAGTAATTAAAAAACTAAGAAATTAAGTTATTAACTTTATATTTTTAAATTATTAAAATATATGTTTTAATTTAATAAATATTTTATATAAATAATATAAAAAACTATTTATTATTAGTAAAATATATAATAATTAATTAAAACTATAAATTTAAAAACAATATAAAAAAATAATGTAATAATTAATAAAAATATTTAAAAACTTTAAAATATAAATAACTAAATAAGAATTAGTTATTATAAATATAAAAATAAAAAGTTTTATAAATATTATTAATAATTAACTATTAATAAAAGATTTTAAAATTATATTTAATAATATTTTAAATAATTAAATAATTAATTATAAACTATTAAATATTAATAAAATTAAAAGTAACACGTTTAATTATTTAAATATAACAGTTATTTTATATAAATATATATTTTTATAATTAACTTTTATATAACCTTGTTTTATAAAAAAAGTATTTATTGTTTAATTTAATAATATAAAATCTAATTATAATAAAAATTTAAATATTAAACTAGGATAAAAAAAAACGTTATTTTTAAACTTTTTAATTAATTAAAATAAGGTAAAAATGGTAAAAGCCACGGTAAATTACATAGTTAAAACAGTTTAAATAAATAAATTAAATTAATTAAAAAAAAATAAATTAATATATTTATTAATTATTTATAAAAAACTAATATTTTATACTTAGTTTATTATAATTATTATAAAATTTTTAACTACTAGTATATTATTAAAAATAAGGCTTTAAAAAATTAAACTTTAAATTTTATTATAAAAAAAATAAAAAAAACATTTTTAATTTTATAAACTATATTTAAAATTAATATTTATTTTTTAAAAAACTTAGTAATTTTAAATTTAAAAATTATTATTTATATTTTTAATTAATTTAACTAATTTTTATTATATTAAATAATATATATTAAAGATATAATTTTTATAGGAGATTTAGTTATATTTATATAAAAATATAAAAAAGTAAATATATATTTAAAAAGTTTAAAAAAAGTAAAACTTTTATAATTATAAAATATAATATATTATAAAAGATTTATATATAATATAATATTATTAAAACTTTTAAAAAGAATAAAATATTAATAGGATTATAAAAATATAAATAACTGTTTATAAAAAAAAAAAATTTTATTTTATATATTATTATTAATAAATAAGATTAATATATTTTAAAGGATTTTTTTAAGAACTTTATTAATTATTTATTTTATATAAAAAACATTAAATTTAACAGTTAAATAAAATAACTTTTAAATATAATAACTAGTAAATTATAATACTTATAATTTAGTTATTTAAAATTAAAAGCTTTTAATTATATAATTAATTACTTTTAAAAAATGAAAATTAAAAAGTTTAGTTTAATTAAAAAAATCAATTTAATTATTATAATAAAATATAACGTGTATAACTATAAAAAAACTAAAAAGCTTAATTATTATAAACGTTATAAATAACTAAATAAGCTAAATAAACATTTAATTATTAATTTTTATAACTTAAAAATAGATTTTTAAAAATATTAATATATAATATTAATTATTAATAAATATATAAAATAAGTTTAAAACTTTTATTTTAAAAATTATATTTTAAACTTAATTATTAAAATCTTAGATTAAATATTTAAAATTATTTAGAAATAACATTAACTTAATATTAAAATTATTAAATGTAATAATAAACTAGTAATAAAAAAGTATATTATATAAAACTATATTTAATAAATATATTATATTAAACTTAAGTTTTTAATATTAAATATATAAAATTAAAATGAAAACGTTAAACACTTAAAAATATAATTAAATAAAAAGTTTAAATAATAAAAATAAAATTAAAGTTTTTAAGTTTTTTATAAATAAAAGTTTTTAAAACTGTTACTTATTTTTATAATTACACTTTTAAATATATTTTTAATTAGTAATTTTTATATAAACGTTTTAATATTTATTAAGTTTTTAAAAATAATATAATCACCGATAAAAGATTATATTAAATTTATTTAAAAGTATATAAATATAAGGCGTTTACACTTATTATAAAAATAAAATAAAAATAAAATTAATATTAATGTTTTAATTTAAAAGTATAAATAAATTACTTAATAAATTATAATTTTATAAATATTTATAATATTTAAGTTTTTATATTAAAATAAGTTATTAAAATATAAAACGTTATATTTAATAAAAATATTATATTTAACGGAAATATTTTATTTTTAAAAAATAACTTATTATATATAATAAAAAAGAATATTTAAAACTTAGTTAATTAAGTTACCACTTTGTAAAACATAAAAAAAAAAGGTTAATTTAAGGTTATTAGCTTTTAAAAAAAACAAAATAAAAGTAAAAATACCAGTAAAAAATAAAAGTAAGTAAAACTATAAAATAAATAGTAATAATAAAAAATATAATAATAAAAAAGTTAAAAAGTTTAATTATTTTTATATTAAAATTATATTTATATTATATTTTATTTTTAATATTACTTTTTTACTAATTATTTTATTATTTATTATAATAATAAAAAAAAAGTTAAATGTTATAAATCATGTTTTTTTAAATATCAATATAAAAAAAAGGTTATATGTTATAAATTACATTTTTTAAAATATAATTAAAAAACTAAAGTTAAACGTTATAAATCACGCTTTTTATAATAAAATAAAAAAAATAAAATTAAACGCTATAAATTATATTTTTTAAAATAAAAATATAAAAAATATTATCCTAGTAAATTAAACTGTAACTTTTAACGCGCTTTTAAAATAAACTAAAAAAAATTTACCTACTTTTTATTTTAAAACTATAAACCACGTAATAAGTTAAAAAGCTATATTTAATATAAGATATTTAATTTTAATAATAAAATTAATATATAAAAAGTTAATAAGTAAAATATAAATAATATAAATAATATATTATTTATAACATTATTTTATAAATTAAATAAATTTAAATTTAATATTATATTTAAAATTATATAAATTTAAAAGGTTGTAAAAACTTTTATAAAAAAAATAAAAGATTTATAAAAAAAATCTATCATTTTCTTTAAAAACTTAAAAAAAATTATAAAACTATATTTTAAAATAAAAATTTAAAAAAGCTAAGAAATTACACTTAAATAACTATAAAAAAATAAACTCTTAAGTTAAATATAAATAATAAACCGTTAATAACAAATAAATTTTAAATTATATATAAATATATATATATAAATTTAATAAATATAAATAATTTATAAAATATAAAATAAAATTAGTAATTCAAAAAAACTAATAAATTAAAAATAAACATTTAAATATTTATATTTTAATATTAATTAAAAGATTATTTTAAACTTTTATTATAATTATAATAAGATTTAATTTTAAGTTAATTTAATATAATATAATTAATATATTTATAAACGTAAATTTAAATAAGGAAATTTATATAAAAATACCTTTAAAATACCAGAAACATTAAACTATTTTACATTTATTAAAAACGTTATATAAATTAAAAAAATCTCCTTTATTTTAATAAAAAAAACTAACTAAGATATTTATAAAATTAGGCTTTTTAACTATTTTTTATAAGTTTTATTACTTTTTTAAAAATAAAGTATTAATCTTTTTTTATATTAATAATATTATTTTTATATATTAAAATTATAAATAACAAATAATAAACGTAGTAATATTATAGTTATAAAAGAAATATTAATTTATAAGTAAAAATAACTTATAGTGGTTTCTTAAAATTAAAATAATTAAAAATTAAAATAAGAAATTAATTTAATTTTTTTAATTTTTATATATAGATAAATTAAACAAACTATTAATAAATAAGAAACTAGGAATTATTTTTTTAACTTTTATAAAAAATAAAAAACTGTTATTTTTATTAAAATTAGTTTTTTTATAATTTATTTAATAATATTAATAAAAGATTAAATTAATATTATATATAATAATAATTATATATTTTAATATTATTTTCGTAGCTTTTTAATTAATTAAATTTAATATAAATCTTAGTAATAAACACCATTTTAAAACCAACCAATTAATTTAATACTTTTTTATTATTTAATATTTATTTTTATAATATAAACATATTAATATATTTAAAGTAACTAATAACGTTTTATTTACCGATAACATTTTTAATTAAAAAGGTTTATAAGTATATATAATAAAATTATTTAAAAAAGTAATTAAATAATATATAAATAAGTAAAACATAATAATTATTTTTATAATAAAAACGAAGTTATTGTTTTTTATATAAGTTATAAAAAAAGCTATATTTATATTATATTTAATTATAAAACTCGGTGTAAATTTAAATAACTTAAAAATTATAATATATTATAATAATAAATAAATAATTAAGTTAATATATATAAATATTATATTACTTTAAATTAAGTTATAATATATAGATATTTATAACTATTAGTTATAATAAAAAGCATTTATAAATTAAATTAAAGTTATTTATATTTTTATAAAAAATATAATAATAAATAATTTTATTAAAATATTTATTATAAAAGAATTCACCGTATTTATTTAATAATTAAATTTAATAAATATATAAAAAAAATTCAAATCTAGATAAATTTATAAGCTTATAAAAAAAAACTTTAATAAAATAAAAAACTTTTTACTTAATAAAAAAAGTAATATATATATAATTAATAATTAAAAGATATTAAAAAATAAATCCTAATTATTTAAGTTTTTTTATTAAAAATAAATAAGCTTAAAAAAGTGTGTTAAATAATAAAAAATTATTCTAAAAAACCTATTTAAGTTTTATATATAAACTAATAACCAAAGCCGTAATAATTTTATTATAAAGTTATTCTAAAAAATCGTAAAAACATATATAATTAAAAGATATATTTAATATATATAATTAACCTTTTAATTAAATATACACGTTATTTAATATAATATTATATATATAAAGTTTCTTTTACTTTTTTATAATAAAAAATAAAAACCAATTTTAATAAATTATATATTTAAAACATTTTAATAATTAAATATTTATATAAATAATATTATAATAAACAATTATTTTTAATTTAAATTAATATTAATTTAAACTATTATCATTTATTTAAAATATTAAATATATATATTAATAATAAATATTTATTTAAATAATAATAATAACTTTAAAAAAATATAAAACCTAAATATTTTTATTATATAATAGTTTTTTTTTTAATTAATTATAATATTATTTTAATTAGTTAATATTTAATTAATTTTATATATATATAATATAAAATATCTTATAAATAACCGCTTTTAATTATTTTTATAAATATTTAATAAAATAAAAATTTATATTATTAATTTTAATTAAACTATATAAAAGTTTAAAATCATTTATATTAAAAAGTTTTATTAAATTAATAAATTATTTAAAACATTATAAACGTTATTTTAAAAAAAGCTTTTTATATTATTAAGATTTATTTAAAGATATTTATTTAAAGTTCTAGTTTTTTTTTTTTTTTTTAAATTTTTAACTTTTATTTTATAAGTTATTTAAATAAATAATCATATATTTAAATATAAATAAATATTTAAATAAAACATAAGTATTTTATTGTATAATATAAATTTTATATAAACATTAAATAATAAAAAATATTAAATATATAAAATAATAATTTAATATTATTTTTACTTATTTTATAATTTAAAATAAGGTATATAAATATCTATAAAAATAATTATATATTATTTTAATTTTATAAAAAACGGAATATTAATTATTTAAAATTTAATTTATAAAAGAAAAATATATTTTATAAGTTTAATATTTTTTATATTTATTTTAATATAAATAAATAATATTATAAAATTATATAAACTTTATATAATTTTATTCTTTTATTTTATTTTTAAGTATTTATAATAAGTTATTTATTAATTAAAAATGTTAAAAATATAAAAATTTATTAAATTTAAAAATTAATATTATAAACTTTTTTAATTAAATGGAAAATTATAATTATTATATTAATTAATATTTTATTAAATGTTAATAATATTATTTATATTTTTAAAACTAAATAACCGTTAAATATTTATATAGTTAAAATTAAAATTATATATTTTAAAGTACGAAATTATTTTAATTTTTTAAAAACACCTTTTAAAATAAAAAAATATATAGTTAAAATAATTATAATAAAATATAAATGTTTTATTAATTATAAAAATAAACTTTTAAATAAAAAAGGTAGATATTATTTTTTTATTTATATAATATTTTTTATATGTTATTAACTATTTATTAAACTTTTTATTAAATAAATAATATATTTATAATTTTTTTTATATTAATATTAACTAGATATATTATATTATAATAAATAAATTATACTTAAAAACTTTTTATTTATTTAAATTTATTATATTATTTTATAATATTAAATAATATAAACGTATATTATTATAAATTTTAAAAATATAATATATATATATTTTTTTTTTTATATTTTATTATTATATTTTTTATATCTTTTAAAAATACTTTATAATAAACTATTTTAAAATAATTAAAAGTGTAATTAAAAACAAGCAAGTTAATATAAAAATTATATAAAATAAATTTATAAGTTATTTTTAAAATATATATTTTAAAATATAATAATTTTATTATTATTATAAAATAAAAATATTTAACGTAAATAAATAATTTAACCTTAGTTAAATAAATCTATAATTTCCGTTATTTAATTTATTTAAAAAAAAAACAATAAATTAAAAAAAAATTTAAACGTTAATATTAATATAAATTAATTTAACGTATAAAAAAAACCTAAATAAATTATTATAAATTTAATAAAAATAATTTTAAATTTTATTAATAAAATAAAGTTATATATTAAATAAAATAATATAATATTACACCGCCGTAATATTAAATGGTTATAATATATTTAAAAACCTTTTAATATTAAAAATCTTATAATTATATTTAATAAAAATAATTATTTTAAACTAGGTTAAATTTAATATAATAAAATCTTTAAAAAATATTATTAATAACTAATTAATATTTTTTATATTTCTTTTATTAATTAATTTTTAAATAATATTATTAACTTTTTAACGTTATTAATAATATTGTTTTTTTAAATATACCTACCTATTAAATAATTATTAACGTGTGTTAAAAAGTTAAATAAATTATTTATATTTAACTTAATTTAATTTACTTAAAAATTATTATAAAAAAAAATGTTTTTTATAAAATTAATAACGGTTTTATTATATTATTAAAAACTATATTAATTATTATAATTATAAATAAATAAATACTTAATATAAATTAAGAAAAATAATTAATTTTATAATATATAATAATAAAATTAAACATTTATATTTATTTTAAATAAATAAAAATACCTTTTAAATAAATAGTAAAATAATTATAATAAATTAGTTAAAATAAAACCTTTTTTTTTATTAATTTAATATTATCACCATTTTTTTATTTTATACTTTTTTATTAATAACCTTATAATAAATATTTATAAATATAAATAAATAAATATATTATATATATATTTATTTATAAACTATTATTATTTATTTTAATAATATAAAATTAATTTTCCTACGGTTATATATTTTCTTTAAATTTTAAATATTATAAATAATAAATAATATTATTATATATACTAAAAAATTAATTAAATAAAAAAATATAATTATATTTATTTTTATTTATTTTATTTATAAC
Source organism: Hypoxylon rubiginosum (assembly GCA_902806565.1). Classification (NCBI taxonomy): domain Eukaryota; kingdom Fungi; phylum Ascomycota; class Sordariomycetes; order Xylariales; family Hypoxylaceae; genus Hypoxylon; species Hypoxylon rubiginosum. Next base: position 74,190 of record CADCXA010000060.1, on the reverse strand, counting down.
TATTATTATAATATAATAACTTTTAATATAAAATAAAACCTTTTAGATTTTATATTTTAAATATTAATTTTAAATTATATAAATTTAAATTTATACTAGCGTATAAAATCCTAAAAAATAAATAAAAAATAATTAAAATCAATTAAATATTTTTTAAAAAAAACCTTAATAATTTAAAATAATTTAATAAATTAATATAATTAAATTTTAATTATAAGTTTATTATATTTACTATTATTAAAAATAATAAACTTATATTTAATAAATAATTTTTATTTAAAAATTAAAATCTTTTATTAAAAACTATATTTATTTACCATATAAATATTATATATTAAAATACCATATAATAATTATTAAATAAACTTAATTTTTTAAAATTATACCGTTTAAATATTATTACTTTTAAAAATAAAAATAAAGTTTTAATAAAATATTTTATATTATTTTATAATATAGTAATAATTAAATTTAATTTATTTAAAACAAACCTTAAAATCACTAAAATAACGTTATTATATTTAAATTATATATATTTAATAAAATAAAATAAAAACTTTTAAAAATATATATTATATTATATTAAATTATTACATTTAATTTAAAAAAACGAGATTTTTTTTATTTAATCAATAAAGATTAAACCTTAGTATATATATATAACTTTTATTAACCTTTATTCTTTTTCTTATTTATTTATTAATATATATATAAGTAATTTATATAAATAAACTATTTTATAACAGTTAAAATTCTATAAAATAAAATAAAATATAAAAGAAATTATAAAATATAAATAAAAAAAAATTATCCTTATTAATTTTTAATAATAAAAACAACAACTTTATATAAACTTTTTTTTATAATTTTTATTTTTATATATTAACTTAGTTTAAAATATTTAATTTTAAATTATATTTTTTAATAATAAAAACGATTTAATAAATAATTAATTTATTAATAATTTAAATTAAATTATAAATATATTTAATAAGTTATTTATTTATTATTTTTTTTATATTAAGATATTTATTTTTAAATATTTAAAATAATAATTATATATTTAACTTTATTATATAAAAAATAATTACTAAGATTTTAAATTACTATTAATTTTTTTTAATTAAATAACTACTTTTTTAAATAATTTTAAAAAATAAAAATATTAATTAAATTAAATAAAATTTAATAATAATATAATTTATTTTTATAATATAAATTTAAAATATATTATCTTTTTATAATTATAAGTAATTTAAACTACGTTTAAAATAACGTTTAATAAAAAAATAATAATATTAAAATAAAAAGTTTAATATATTTTTAACATTAAAAAAAACTTTATAATTATTTTTTATAAAAAAAGTTATTTTTATAAAAAATTTTAAAGTAAAATAAAAACATTAATAACCTTCATTAAAATAAACGTAAAAATAAAAAATATATATATAAAACATTTATTTCTTACTTAATATAACTTAAAATAATATAGCTTTTTAATTATAAGATATTTTTTCTTAATATTTTTTTTTTAATATAAAAATAACTTATTAATAATTTTAATTAAAACTATATTATTTATTTTAAATATATTTTATTTTATTAATATTTTTAAAAGTTTAATTTTAGTAATTTATAAAATATAAAAATTAAAACTTATATTAAATATATAAATTAATAAAAATAAAGTTATATTTCTTTTATATAAAATAAATAAAATATAATAACTATTTTTTTTAAATAATATATTAATAAACTACTTAAAAATATAATCCACGACGTTATACGAAAAATATAAATAATAAAAAAAAAAACAAAAAGTTTAAATTTACACTTATTTATAACCTTAATTATTATTTTAAAAGTTTTTTAAATAATAATTAAGTTAAGCTTTTAAAAATTAAAAAAAAAACTAAATATAAAACTAAGTTTAATATAATTAAAATTAGTTTACTCGCTTAAAATATTAACATTTTTATAAAAACATATAATATAAAATTTTTAATATTAATAATTAACTTTTTAAAAAACCGGTTATATTTTTAACTTTATAATTTAAATAAAAATATAATTATAAACGATATTAACATTAAAAAGTCTTTTAATTAAAACTTTTTTATTTTTAAATTAAAATATTATAAAATTAATAAAAAAAGTTAAAAAATATATAATTAATTAAATAAAAAATAACTATTAAAAGTTAAAATAAATTTATTTATAAAGCTCCTTATTATAAATAAGTAAAAAGAAATACCAGTATAGTATAAATTATATTATTATATAATTTAATTAATAATTTATAAATATAAAATATATAAGGATTTTTATATATATTAAAATTATTATATTATTAAAATAAAAAACTTTTATAATAAATCGATTAATTAAAAATGTTTTAAAAAAACGTTAAAAAATAATATTAAATAAGTAATAATATAAAAAATAAAAATAAATTACTATATAATAAACATATATATTTAAAAAAATAATATTTTAATTATATTTATTAAAATAAAAATATAAACACTTTAATTTAAATAAAAATAAACTTTAGTTTATATTTAAATATTCCTTTTATTATTTTATTTTTAATATATTTTTTATTATAAAAACATTAAAAAATTTAATGGTAACTTAAGCTTTTATTTCTTATATAAATATATGTTACTTAAAAAAAAGAATAAAATAGGAAAGTTAATTTATAAAAAAAATAATAATATACGAAAAATAAATTAAAAAAAAAACTTTAATAAAATATAAAATAACTTATAATTATAAATTTTTTTACTTACTTTATTATTATTTTTATTATTATTAATATATATAAAAAAAACTATATTAATAAAAAAGTTATTATAAAAAGTTAAAAATAAAATATTAATAAATTATTGAATTAATATTTTAAGATAAACCTTATTATTATTATTAATATAAGTATTTTTTTTATAATTAACACCTTTAAAAATAATAAAACACTTTTAAAGTAAATTATTAAAAACAAATTATTTAATAAGCACACGTATAAAATCTAAAGATATAGTAATTTTAAATATAAAATATTTAATTACTTATATTAAAAAAAATAAAATAAAAAATAAAATAAAAATAAAAATAAAAATAAAAACAACTTATAATATCTTACCGTAATAAAAAAAAAACGGTATTTAAATTAAAAAAAAATTTATATTATTAGTTATAATATTATAATTTTATATATATTTTAACTTTTAATAAAATATAAAGCTTATTTTTTTTTAAAATATTATATTTTTATGTTTCTAAAAAATAATTATTTTAAATTTACACTTATAATTTTTTAATGTTATAATAGATTTTAATTTAAGCTTTTTTATTTTAATATAATATTAAAATAATAAATTCTTTTAAATAATAATCTTTTTATATTTTTATAAAAAAAAAAATTTTTATTAAAAATTAAAATAATAAGGTTTTTATTTTATTTTAACAATATATTATAAAAATTATTCTTTATATAATCTTTTTATATTTATTTATATATAAAAAAAAAAGTTAAGAAACTTATTATTAATTAAAAAAAAATATAAAATTATTATATATTTTTATAAATAACAGTTAGAATTTATTTATTTATTTAAATAATTATTTAAATAAGTAAATAAAAAGTATAAATATAAAAACAAAGTTTTAAAAAATTAAAAACTAGAAGTTTTTATTTTTTTATTAAAATTAAATAATATTATAAAAAGAAAAATTTATTTTTATAAATAAAAAAACTAGATTCTTTTAAAAATCTTAAGGATTAAAACTTTTTCAAATATTAAAAACATTATTAATAATAATAAGTTAAAAGTATAAAATTTTATAAACTTTAGTTTTTTAAGATACTAAATTTTATAAAAGTATAAGTAAAATATTATAACGTTTTTTAATTTTAGAATTTAAAAAATATAATAATTATTAAATAGTAAATTATAGTTTTTTAAATATATACGTTTTATATTATATAAAATCCATTTTATTTAAAAGAATATTATATTTAAATATATAAGTAAATGTAATATTTTTATTTAAATATTTATTTATTATAATTATTTAAATATTTAAATATTTATATTAACTTATAAAATATAAAACACTTATTAAATTTTTATAAAAAAATACCCTTTATATTTTTTCCGGCGATTTTTTAATAGAAATTTCCAGGTTTAAATAAATCAAATAAAATATTTATATTTATATATTTATTTTAATATTTAGGTATTTAAATATAAAACCTATATAATTATATTTAAAAACATAAATTAAACTATTATAAAAAATTTATAATATTAAATAAATAAATATCTATTCTTTTAATATTATAAAAATAAATACTAATATATAACTATATATTATATTTACTTTAAAAACTAAATAAATAGTTTTTAATTTTAAGAATTATAATAAATATTTATTTAATAAATACGTATTTTTTATTATTATTATTATTATTATTATTATTATTACTATTTTTTTTTATAATTATTAATCTTTTATATATACTTATTTTTACGTTTATTTAATATAAATAATATTATAATCTATAGATTTTTAAGGTTTTTATTAAAGTAGTAATAATAATAATAATATTTAAAATTAAACTGGTTATTTTAAATATAAATTACATTTTTATTAATTAAAACGTTAAATTTAAATTTTATTATTAAAAATAAATATTAAGATTAATTTATTAACATGGTTTTTTATATATAAAAAAATAAACTAAAGTAAATTTAAATACTAGTTAAGGTTTATATTTTTTACTGTAAGTTTATATTTTAAAAATTAATAAATAAATAAGTTTATATTTATATAAAAAATATAATAAACTTTTTATTTTCTTATGTTAATAAATAATATATATAGTAGTATAAAACTATTAAAAATATTAATTTAATATTTAATAAATTAAAAAAATAAATAAGTATAAGTTAAAACTAGTAAAATATTTAAAAGAATATTAAAATTAATAAAAAAAAAAGAAAATTAATATTTTTAAATATAAGGTTTTAAGAAAAACGCTAGCGTTATAATTACCAGTTAATATATTAGTTTTATTAATATTAGCGTATTTTAATTTTAAGTATTATAACTAAATTAAATATTTTTAAATTAACTAAATAATAAAAATATAAAAAACTTTAAAAGTTTATAAAAACTTTTAAAAAAGTATTAATATTAATAATATTAATATTATATTTATATAAAAAAAGCCGTTTCAATATATTAAAATAAAATTACTTATTAACTATAACCGATTTTTTAAAAAAAACTTTATTTATTATTAAAAAAATATACGTTTATATTTACCTCTTATATTATAAATATAAAATATCCGTTTTAAAAAAGATTTTATTAAAGTTAATAATCTGGAAATAAAAGAAATTAATATTAAGGATTATAAAATAAGGAAAAAAGTATTAAAAAATATAAATAATAATAATACCTTTAAAAAAAACACGACGAAAAATACCATTTTTAATATTATTAATATTATTTTTTTAAATAATTTAAATATAAATAAACACTTTAAATTAAACGTAATAACGTTAAAAAATTAAAAAAATAATTAACTAAGTTATTAATTAAAATAAATAATAATAACATTATTTTTTTTATTTAATTTATATATTAAACCATTTAAATATATATTATAAAAAGTTTTAAAAAATAACTTTTTATATAGTTATTTTTTTTATAAAATACTTAAAAACTTTAAAGCTTTTATTTTTTAATTAAAAAGTTAATAAAAGTTTATATACTTTTTAATATTAAAAATATATTTTTATTAAATTAAATAATAAAACTAATTATTTTAAAAACTTTTAATTATAATTTTATTTATATAATTTATATTAAAATAAATAACTAACTAATTTATTATATTAATAAAATTAATTAATAAATAATATATATTTTTAATAATATATTAAAATAATAAGTAAAATATCTTTTTTTTTTAATATAATATAATAAATTTTTTAGTTATATAAAAAACGTAATATTATTAAATTAACTTTATATATAAATATTAATTTAAAACTTTAAAATTCCTAATTTATAATAACTATTATATTATTATAATTACTTTTAAAAAAGCCAAGTTATTATAATATTTAAACTTATAAACTAATAACTATAAAAATTACTTTTATTTATAATAAAATAATTTAATATTTTTATAAACTATTAATTATAAATATATAAAAAGAAATTTAATAATAAATAAAATAAAAATTTACCAATTATTAATTTTATTTTAATTCCTGTTATTATTTTTAAACTATATTAAAATATTATCGCTAATTAAAATCTAAAAAAATAAGAAATTTTTTTATTACTTTTTAATAACTTTTCGCCACTTATTATAAACTAACACTTAATAAGTTTTTTAATATTTATTTTTTCTTTTTTAATATATTAACCTTTAATTATATTAAATTTAAATATATTAATAATTTTTATTTAATTTTTAATTATATTAATTGTTTTTATTTAATTTTTAACCATATTATTATAAGCTTTTATAAATATATTTAATATTAAATTAATATTAGATTTTAAAATAATATTAATTAACATTAAAAAAAGATTTATTATAATAAGTGTAAATATAAAAAAAAACCTATATATTAATAAAAAATAAAAATATAATAATTTAAATAAATAAAATATAAAAATATTAAAACTTAAAAGTTATATTAAAAAAAGTTTAATAAAAAAGCTAGATATTTTTAAAACTAAGTTTAAAATAAAACTTTAAACCTTATAAATATATTATATAAAAAAACTTATTATTATTTAAAATAATATAATAAAAAAGTTAAATAATATTTATAAATATAATTTAAAATAAATTAACTAATAAATAAATAAAATCTAATAAAATTTTTATAAAATTAAATAAAAATAATTTATAATTATAATAAATAATAAAACGTAAAATATTATTTATAAAAAGTTTAAAATAATAAAAAAATTAATATAATTAAAAATTAATATTTTAAAAAAATTACTTAAATTATTAAAAAATAATTATAAAGAAATAAATAAAAAAATAACTAAAATAATTAATAAAAAGTATATAATATTAAATAATAAATTAAATATAAAATTAAAAACTTTATAGTTATTCTTTTAATTTTTAATTTATAAAATAACTAATATTTTATAAAATATATTATAAAATATTTTAAATAATATTATAAATATATTAATTAAACCATTATTATTTAATAAATAAAAATATCTAGTAAATTAATATTTAACGTTAAAAACAAAAAATTAAAATAAATATAAAACTTTATTTTTTTATATGATATTATATTATTTTAATTTTTTTAAAAATATAAATAATAATATAAATAAAAATAAAAAGTGTTTAAACGTAATTATAAAAAAGTTTCTTATTTTTATTTTAATATATATTATAATAACTTTAAAATATATATATATTTAAATATATTATTACTTAATTATAATTATTAATAAATAAAAAATAAGAAAATATAAAAGTTAAATATTTATATTAACATAATATAAGGATAAAAAATAAAATAATATATATATTTAAAATAATTAAAAACTTAATTATATTTATTAATATATTTAATAAAAATATATTATAATATTTAAATAATTTAAAATAATATTAATAATTTTTATTTCTTTTATTAAAATTCCACGGCCGCCCCGAAAAAAAAAGCCACGTATCTAAGCTCCCTAGAGTTTATAAAAAGCTGTAGCTTAAATACGTGGCTTTTTTTTCCAGGGTTTACTTCGCCGGCCATGGAATTTTTTTATAAGGTATAATAACATATAAAAGTTAATTAAATTCAAGTTATTAATACTTATTTAAAAGGACAGTTTATAAATTACAAAAAAAATATTTTTATATAAGTTTAAACTTAAGGTTTTTAAAAAGTTATATAAATTATAAAAATTATAAAAATAATTACATGTAAATAAATTAATTTATTATTATATTATTAAAAGTTTAATTAATTAAATTATAAATTTAATCTTTAAATTATTTTATATTTAAACCGAATTAAGGTTTTGTTTATATAAAACTTATATAACTTTTTTAAGGAGGTTACCAGGCTTAAGTTTAATGAGGTAATTATTAAACTATTATTATATATTAAATACGTTTTTTTATTTAAAATCCTTATTTAATTTAAATTTAAATAATTTATTAATTTTATATTATTAAGTTTTATATTAATTAATAATTAATATTATTAAAATCTTTTTAATTATATAAAACTTTTAATTTAAGTTATATTTTTTTACATATATTTTTAAATTAATAATTAAAAAATTAAAGTTAAAAGTAAAAGTTTAAGCGACTGGTAATAAGTAATAAAACCTATTAAAATAAATATATTTAATTAAAAAACTAAATAAATTTAACCAATTAAATAAATATAATAAAAACTTTAATTCCTTATTGTTTAATTTAGATATAATATAAGGTTAACATAATATAAGGGTATATAATAAAAGATTCGCTAGGAATTTCCTATAATAATTTTTTTAAAACTCGTAATAATAATATCCTTTAAATAAGATTAAAAAACTATATTAATAATTTAATTAAATATAATTATAATTTTTTTATTTAATTAACTTTTTTTTTTAAACTTATATAATTAACGTTTATTTTTTAGTAATTAAAACTAATGTTAATATATAAATAATTAATTAAAATTTAATTTAAAATTAAAAATATTATTTATAATATTCTTATTTTTTTATTATTATTATTATTATTATTATTATTATTTATATTTTTATTGTTTTTATTATTATTTATATTATTATTATTGTTATTATTATCTTTTTTTTTTATATTATTAGTTAAGATTTTTTTATTTTATAATCATTTATATAAAACATAGCTTTTAAAATTTAAATTATTAATATAATATTTTAAAAAATCATTATAATATAATTTACTATAATTTATTTAATTATTTATTTTATTATATTAAAAATAATTTATATTAATTATATTAACTATTTTATAAAAAAAATTATAATAATATAAAATAATATTAATTATTATAATTATATTTTATTATAAAATATAATATTAATATTTAAACTATTTATATAATAATTTTTATTATTTTAAAAACTTTTAATAATATTATATTTTAAGTTTTTAATATTATTATTATTTAAACTTTTAATAATATTTATAATTATTTTTTTAACGTTAATATTTTTATTAACTTTAATAAATTTATTATTAGTATTTTTATTTTATTAAAAAATATTATCTTTTTTAAAATAAATAATAATAACTAAATAATAAATAAATTTTAATATATACTTAAAAAAATAAGCTATATAATAATTTATATAAAAACTAATATTATAATAATTTTAACATTTATATTATATCCTTAAAATCTTTTTTTAATAAAAGTTATATAGCTTAGTTAATATAGTTTTTATAAACGGAAAAAAAAATATATAAATAATAATTTTAAGTTAGTTTAAAATTATTAATTAGCTTATATAATTTAATATAAAATAAACGTTTAATTAAATAATAAATATTATTAATAAAAAAATAAACTTTAATAAAAAAAAAATAAAATTATAGTTAAAATAAATAATAATTACATTAAAAAAACAAATAAAATAACAGTAAATATTTTTATATTTTTAGCACCAGTATTTTAAAACGTAATATAACCGTTTTAAATAAAAATAATATTTATTATTTTTATTATTATTTAAATAAGTAATTATATTAAAAGTTTAATTATATACTTTTAATTATTTTAAATAAAATAAATTATTTTAGTTACTAGATTATTTATTTTATTTAAAAAAACTAATATTTAAATTATTATTTTTATTTTATTATAAATAAAATATATTATTAAAACTTTTAATAAAAAAAATTATAATTCGTATATATTAAAAAATATCATTATAATTATTAAATATTTTTTAAATAAAATAAAAAATAAATAAGTTATTATTATATATTATTTTATTATATAAATTAATAAAAAACTTTATTATTATATATTCTTTAAAAAAATCTTAGTTAAATTTTAATAATATTATTTACAGCTATACTATATATAATAAATTTATATACCACGTCGCGATTTTTATAAATAATAATTTATTATAACCGCTTTAACCTTATATTTTTTATCTACTTATATTTTTTAAACTATATAATATATCTTTTTTAATAAATAATAAAAATAAAAAAGCTACTTAAATAACTATAATTATTAAACTTAAACTTATTTAATTTATTTAAATAAACTTATAAAATTAATATATTTAATTTAATATAATAATAACTTTTTATAATATATATATTATATATTAAATATAAGTTTTTAAATATTTAAAATTATGTTTTTCTTTTTTATTACCCTTTTTAAAAATTAAGTTTATTATTATATATTATTTATTATAAATTCTTAGTTTTTTTTTAAGTAAAAACCATTTTTATTTTTATTTTTTAAGATAAAATATATAATTATATAATTATATAATTATTATTATAATATTATTTTTATAATATAAGTTATTTTATTAAAACTATTTATAAATATTTAAATATATTAATTTAATAATATAATATTAATTTACTTTTTTTATTTTATTTTTAATAAGATTTTATATATTTATTTTATATAATTTTAAAAATACGCCTTATATTATAATTAAATATTTAATATATAAATAAAATATTTAATTTTTTAGTTTAATTTTAAACACTTTAAATATATTTTTTTAAAATACCTAGTCGCCTTTTAAGTGAAATAAAAATAATAATAAAAACTGTTATATAATAGGTTTTTTAAAAATAATATTAAAGTTTTAACTATATATATAAAATATTTTATTAATTTTTCCCTTAAATTTAACTTCCCCACTTAAACTAATTTTCTTAGTTGTTTAATATAATTATAAAAGGATAATTATAACTTAAATAATAAAAATAGTTTTATAGTTTTATATATCTTATTTATTTTTTGTTTTTAAATAAAATAATATTTAATAATTATAATAATTATATATACTTTACGTTTTAATTATTATTTAATATTAATTATAATTATCTTTTTTAACACCTTTAATATATTAGTATAATTTAAATATAATAACGTAATATTTTTTTAACTTGTTTTAATAAGGTTTTTAATGTTATTTTTTTAAATTTACCACTTAATATCCTATATTACCTATTATTTAATTTATTTTTTTTAAATCTTATTTATCTTCTTTTTATATAGTTTAGTTTTATATATATTAATTTTTTAACAAAGTTTTTAATGCTTTTTTAAGCTTTAAACTAAAAGTTTTTTTATATTTTCCATTATTTTTATAATCTTAAGATTTTTATTTAAAGAAATAAATTATTTTAATATTAGCTTTATAAGTTAATAATTACTTTTAAAATAACCATGGTTTATTATTTACTAAATAAGTTTTTATTAAGGCTTTAAGTTTTAATAAATAATCTATAAGTTAATATATATATAATAATTAAAATAATAATATTAAAAGATATCTAAGTTAAATATATATTTTATAACCAGGTTTTATAATACCTTGTTAATGTTTATTATAAAAATTAATAAAAGGTTTTTAAGAAAAAAGTATAAAAATATTATAACTATTAGTTTTAAAAAAGCTATATAAAAGAAAAAAAATATATATTATTTTAATTAATATTATTCCTTGTTATATATTAAAAACTATAATTAATTATTATATTTTAGAACTTAATAAACTATTTAACTTTTTCTACCCACTTAATTATTTTTTTTAAAGTAATATATTTATTAAATATATAATAAATACCAGTAAAAGCCTTTTTTATATTATAGAAAATATATATATTATTAAGTTGTTTTTTTAATAAAAGTGGTAATTTATTTTTATTTAGATAAATTTAAAGCTTAATTAAATTTTTTAAATTATTATTTAAACTTTTTATTATAAAAACTTGGTATTAAATTATAATAACTAATAGAAAAATATATAAACTTAGTAAAAAAATAGGTTCCTAGATAATTTTAAGAAGTAAAAATGTTTTTTTAATTTTATATTAATGGTAAATAAAAAAACTTTAAAAAAAAAATTACTTTAAAATTTAAAAAATTTAAAAAGCTAAGGATTTAAAAAGTTTAAAAACTTTAATCTTAAAAAAACTTACTTATTTTTTAAATTAAAATATATTTTAATATATATTAAACGAAATTTAATTAAAAGTTTAAAATTTACTTCTTTTGGATCCTAGATTAATATTATATAAATATTTCTAAATTAAAATTATAAAATAAAAAATAGCTAAGCCCCGGTAAAAGTTAAAAAAAGGAAAAATAATACGGTTAAAATACGTTATTTACTTAGTTTAAAGTTCTTTTTAAAAATCTATAAAATAATATTAATTTATTATTTTAGGTTTGCTATAAATATAAAATGATTTTTATGTTTTTAATGTTTTAAATAATGTATTTTTATAAAATTTTAAATTATTTATAATTATAATTAATAGTATATTAATACTTAATTATTAAAGAAATATATATTATTTATATATTAACTATTAATATAAAAATTAATCTTATATATTATATATCATTTAAAAATAAGCTGAAATATCCTTTAAAATATAACAAAAAAACTTTTTTTTTATAAATTTTACTTAAGTTATTTATTTTTACTAATTTTTTAATTTAAATATTAATGTATAAATTAAACTATAACACAGATTTAAATAAATTAAAAATAAGCTTTTTAATCTTTTTATAAAATTTTTAAGTAGTATTTATTTTATAATTAATTAATTTACTAATTCTATTTTAAAAATATAAAAATATACTTTATTTATTATTTTTTAACGTAACAAATAATCGCTTTTATTTTAATAAAATATTATTTACATATAAATTTACTTTTATTTATAGTTTTAATATTTTATTAATAATATTTAAAAGGTTTTAAATTATTATTAAATAGATTTTTTTTATTAAAATTAGTAACAATAAAAAAATCGTTTTTACACTTATAAAATAACTTTTTTACTTTTTTTTTTTCGGCTTATTCCTTGTTAATATATCCTTTTTTTCTAAAATTAAATTTATTATTAATACTTTTATATTTTTTAAGATCCTTTTTTAACTAATTTTTATTTAGATAATTATTTAATTTATTTTCTCCTGAATTAAAACACTATTTAAACGTAAAATCTATATATTCCAAAGTGGAAAAATTTACCTTTTATGTTATATAAACCATTTTTATATTAAATAAACAGTAAATAAGCCGGCTTTAAGATAATAATTCTAAAGATAGAATTTTAAAAATAATATAAAAAAAATTAAATGTTTATATAAAAAAAATAAATTATTTATATAAATTTATATATAATACTTTATTATATATTAAAAAACTATAATTTATTACAGAAAAAATAAACCTTTAAATAATTTTTATTTATAATTTTTAAATTAAATATAAAAAAAAATAACTAGGATTCTATATTATATATTATATATTTTTTTAACTTATACTTTTTAAAATTTAAAAAATAACTAGGTTTTTTAAAAATAAAATTAATAATATTTATATTAATTAAACATTATTTATCACTTTTTATTTTAATAGTTAATAAACTACGGTTTATAATAATATTATAAAAAATATAAGTTAATAAACTAAAAGATTTCTTATATTTTTAATTAATTATATATATTTAATAAATAAACGTTATATAATTTAACCACTTACTTAAATACCTTAATAATAAATAAAAAAATAATAATAAAAATAAATAACTAAAAGGCCGGTTTAATTATAATAAAATAATATTATATATATAAGGTTTTTTTTAATTTTTTATAATAAAAAATAAAAGTTAATCTTAATAAATTATATATTTAAGATATTTTAACAGTTAAATATTTATATAAACGATGTTATAATAAAAAATCACTCTTAATTTAAACTAGTGTTAATTTAAACCGCTAACATTTATTTAAAATATTAAATATATATATTAATAGTAAATACTTATTTAAATAATAATAATAACTTTAAAAAAATATAAAACTTAAGTATTTTTATTATATAATAGTTTTTTTTTTAATTAATTATAATATTATTTTAATTAGCTAATATTTAATTAATCTTATATATATATAATATAAAACATCCTATAAATAATCGCTTTTAATTATTTTTATAAGCGTTTAATAAGATAAAAATTTATATTATTAATTTTAATTAAACTATATAAAAGTTTAAAATTATTTACGTTAAAAAGTTCTATTAAATTAATAAATTGTTTAAGATATTATAAACGTTATTTTAAAGAAAGTTTTTTATATTACTAAGATTTATTTAAAGATATTTATTTAAAGTTTTAATTTTCTTTTTTATTTTAAAATTCCTAACTTTTACTTTATAAATTATTTAAATAAATAATTATATATTTAAATATAAATAAATGTTTAAATAAAATATAAGTATTTTATTTTATAATATAAATCTTATATAAATATTAAATAATAAAAAATATTAAATATATAAAATAATAATTTAATATTATTTTTACTTATTTTATAGCTTAGAATAAAATATATAAATACTTATAAAAATAGTTATATATTACTTCGGTTTTATAAAAAGCGGAATATTAACTATTTAAAGCTTAACTTATAAAGAAAAAATATATTTTATAAGTTTAACTTTTTTTATATTTATTTTAATATAAATAAGTAATACCGTGAAATTATATAAACCTTACGTAATTTTATTCCCTTATATCGTTTCTAGGTATTTATAGTAAATTACTTGTTAATTAAAAATGTTAAAAATATAAAAATTTACTAAACCTAAAAATTAATATTATAAACCTTTTTAATTAAATAAAAGATTATAATTATTATATTAATTAATGTTTTATTAAATGTTAATAATATTACTTATACTTTTAAAACTAAATAATTATTAAATATTTATATAATTAAAATTAAAACCGTGTATTTAAAAATATTAAATTATTTTAATTTTTTAAAAACGCTTTTTAAGATAAAAAGATATATAGTTAAAGTAATTATAATAAAATATAAATTCTTCGCTAATTATAAAAATAAACTTTTAAATAAGAAAAATAAATGTTATTTTTTTGTTTATATAACGCTTTTTATATATTATTAACTGCTTATTAAGTTTTTTATTAAATAAGTAATATATTTATAACTTTTTTTATATTAAAATCAATTAAATATACCATGTTATAATAAATAAGTTATATTTAAAAACTTTTTATTTATTTAAACTTACTATATTATTTTATAATATTAAATAATATAAACGTATATTATTATAAATTTTAAAAGTATAATATATTTACTTTTTTTTTTATATTTTATTATTATATTTTTTACACCTTTTAAAAATGTTTTATAATAAACTACCTTAAAATAATTAAAAACGTAATTAAAAACAAACGGGTTAACGTAAAAATTACACGGAATAAATTTATAAGTTATTCCTAGAATATATACCTTAAAATATAATAATTTTATTGTTATTATAAGATAAAAATATTTAACATAGATAGATAATTTAGTTTTAGTTAAATAAATTTATAGTTTTTATTACTTAGTTTATTTAAAGAAAAAAATAGTAAATTAAAAAGTTTTTTAAATATTAATATTAATATAAATTAGTTTAATATATAAAAAAAGCTTAAATATATTATTATAAATTTAATAAAAATAATTTTAAGCTTTATTAATAAAACGAAATTATATATTAAATAAGGTAATATAATGTTATATTATTATAATATTAAACGGTTATAATATATTTAAAAACCTTTTAATATTAAAAATCTTATAGTTATATTTAATAAAAATAATTATTTTAAACTAAATTAGATTTAATATAATAAGATTTTTAAAAAGTATTACCAGTAGCTAGTCGGCGTTTTTTATATCTTTTTTACTAATTAATTTTTAAACGGTATTATTAATTTTTTAACGCTATTAACGGTATTATTTTTTTAAGTATACTTATTTATTAAGTAATTACTAGTACGTATTAAAAAGTTAAATAAATCGTTTATATTTAATTTAATTTAATTTATTTAAAAGTTATTATAAAAAAAAAAAAAGTATTTTTTATAAAATTAACAACAGTTTTATTATATTATTAAAAATTATATTAATTATTATAATTATAAATAAATAAATACTTAATATAAATTAAGAAAAATAGTTAATTTTATAATATATAATAATAAAATTAAATATTTATACTTATTTTAAATAAATGAAAATATTTTTTAAATAAATAATAAAATAGTTATAATAAATTAATTAAAATAAGATTTTTTTTTTCTGTTAATTTAATGTTATTACCGCTTTTTTATCTTATAATTCCTTATTAATAACCTTATAATAAATATTTATAAATATAAATAAATAAATATATTATATATATACTTATTTATAAATTATTATTATTTATTTTAATAGTGTAAAATTGATTTTTTTATAGTTATATACCTTTTTTAAATCTTAAATATTATAAGTAATAAATAATATTATTACATATATTAAAAAGTTAATTAAATAAAAAAATATAATTATGTTTATTTTTATTTATTTCGCTTATAACTATTATTATAATATAATAATTTTTAATATAAAATAAAATCCCTTAGGTTTTATATTTTAAATATTAACTTTAAATTATATAAATTTAAGCTTATATTAACGTATAAAATCTTAAAAAATAAATAGAAGATAATTAAAATTAACTAGGTGCCTTTTAAAAAAAATTTTAATAATCTAAAATAACTTAATAAATTAATATAATTAAATTTTAATTATAAGTTTATTATATTTATTATTATTAAGGATAATAAGCTTATATTTAATAGATAATTTTTACTTAAAAATTAAAGTTTTTTTTTAAAAACCATGTTTATTTATTATATAAATATTATATGTTAAAATATTATATAATAATTACTAGGCGGGCTTAACCTTCTAGAATTATATTATTTAAATATTATTACTTTTAAAAATAAAAATAAAGTTTTAACGGAACATTTTATATTATTTTATAATATAATAATAGTTAAAGTTTAATTTATCTAAAAAAGCCTTAAAATTATTAAAATAATATTATTATATTTAAACTATATATGTTTAATAAAATAAAATAAAAACTTCCAGAAATATATATTATATTATACTAAATTATTACGTTTAATTTAAAAAAATAAAATTCTTTTTTATTTAATTAATAAAAGTTAAACCTTAATATATATATATAGTTTTTATTAACTTTTATTTTTTTTTTTATTTACTTATTAATATATATATAAATAGTTTATATAAACGAACCGTTTTATAATTATTAAAATTCTATAAAACAAAAAAAAATATAAAAGGAATTATAAAATATAAATAAAAAAAAAAGGTTATTTTTATTAATTTCTAATAACAAAAACAGTAACTTTATATAAACCCTTTTTTATAATTTTTATTTTTATATATTAACTTAGTTTAAAATATTTAATTTTAAACTATATTTTTTAATAATAAAAGCGACTTAATAAGTAGTTAATTTATTAATAATTCGGATTAAATTATAAATATATTTAATAAGTTATTTATTTATTATTTTTCTTATATTAATATATTTATCTTTAAATATTTAAAATAATAATTATATATTTAACTTTATTATATAAAAGATAATTATTAAGATTTTAAACTACCACCAGTTCCCTTTTAATTAAATAACTATTTTTCTAAATAATTTTAAAAGATAAAAATACTAGTTAAATTAAATAAAACCTAATAATAATATAATTTATTTTTATAATATAAATCTAAAATATATTATCTTTTTATAGTTATAAGCGATTTAAACTACATTTAAAACAGCGTTTAATAAAAAGGTGGTAATTTTAAAATAAAAAGTTTAATATACTTTTAATATTAAAAAAAACTTTACGGTTATTTTTTATAAAAAAAATTATCTTTATAAAAAACTTTAAAATAAAATAGAAACGTTAATAATTTTTATTAAAATAAATGTAAAAATAAAAAATATATATATAAAACATTTATTTCTTATTTAATATAACTTAAAATAATATAACTTTTTAATTATAAAATGTTTTTTCTTAATATCTTTTCTTTAATATAAAAATAACTTATTAATAGTTTTAATTAAAACTATATTATTTATTTTAAATATACTTTGTTTTATTAATATTTTTAAAGGTTTAATTTTAATAATTTATAAAATATAAAAATCGAAGCTTATATTAAATATATAAATTAATAAAAATAAAACTATATTTTTTTTATATAAAATAAATAAAATATAATAGTTATTTTCCTTAAATAAAATATTAATAAAATACTTAAAAATATAGTTTATAACGTTATATAAAAAGTATAAACGATAAAAAAGAAAATAAAAAACTTAAATTTACACTTATTTATAATTTTAACTATTATTTTAAAAGTTTTTTAAATAATAATTAAAATAAGTTTTTAAAGGTTAAAAAAGAAATTAAACGTAAAACTAAGTTTAATATAATTAAGATTAACTTACTTATTTAAAATATTAACATTTTTATAAAAATATATAATATAAAATTTTTAATATTAATAGTTAACCTTTTAAAAAACCGGTTATATTTTTAGCTTTATAATTTAAATAAAAACGTAATCGCGAATAATATTAATATTAAAAAATCTCCTAATTAGAACTTTTTTATTTTTAAATTAAAATGCTATAAAATTAATAAAAAAAATTAAAAAATACACGATCGATTAAATAAAAAATAACTGTTAAAAGTTAAAATAAACTTATTTATAAAACTCCTTATTATAAACAAGTAAAAAAAGGTATTAATATAATATAAATTATATTATCACGTGGTTTAATTAATGGTTTATAAATATAAAATATATAAGGATTTTTATATATATTAAAATTATTATATTATTAAAATAAAAAACTTTTATAATAAGTTATATAATTAAAAATGTTTTAAAAAAATATTAAAAAATAATACCAAATAAATAATAACGTAAAAAATAAAAGTAAATTATTATATAATAAAAATATATATTTAAAAGGATAATATTATAGTTAAAATTATTTTCTTTATAAATAAAAGTTTTTATATATAATATAATATACTATTAATTAAATATTTTAATTATATTTATTAAGATAAAAACGTAGATATTTTAATTTAAATAAAAATAAACTTTAATTTATACTTAAATGTTTTTTTTATTATTTTATTTTTAAT
Organism: Hypoxylon rubiginosum; assembly: GCA_902806565.1. Taxonomy (NCBI): domain Eukaryota; kingdom Fungi; phylum Ascomycota; class Sordariomycetes; order Xylariales; family Hypoxylaceae; genus Hypoxylon; species Hypoxylon rubiginosum. Next base: position 54,821 of record CADCXA010000060.1, on the reverse strand, counting down.
ATATTTTTATATAATAATAAAACCTATTTAAATATTATTTTTACTAGAATGTTTTTTATTATAAAAATATTAAAAAATTTAATATTAACCTAAGCTTTTGTTTTTTATATAAATATATGTTACTTAAAAAAAAAAATAAAATAGAAAAGCTGGTTTATAAAAAAAATAATAATATATAAAAAATAAACTGAAAAAAAGGCTTTAATAAAATATAAAATAACTTATAGTTATAAATCTTTTTATTTATTTTACCACTATTCTTATCACTATTAATATATATAAAAAAAACCATGTTAATAAAAAGGTTATTATAAAAGGTTAAAAATAAAAAATTAATAAGTTATTAAATTAATATTTTAAAATAAACCTTATTATTATTATTAATATAAATATCTTTTTTATAATTAATACTTTTAAAAGTAATAAAACGTTTTTAAAACAAGTTATTAAAAGTAAATTATTTAATAAACACGCGTATAAAATCTAAAGGTATAATAATTTTAAATATAAGATATTTAATTGTTTATATTAAAAAAAGTTAAAAAAAAAAGAAAATAAAAATAAAAATAAAAGTAAAAACAACTTATAATATCTTACCATAATAAAAAAAAAACAGTATTTAAATTAAAAAAAAATTTATATTATTAGTTATAATATTATAATGTTATATATACCTTAGCTTTTAATAAAACATAAAACTTATTTTTTTTCCAAAATATTATATCTTTATATTTCCGAAAAATAATTACTTTAAACTTATACTTATAATTTTTTAACATTATAATAGATTTTAATTTAAGCTTTTTTATTTTAATATAATATTAAAATAATAGATTTTTTTAAATAATAATCTCTTTATATTCTTATAAATAAAAAAAAAATTATTAAAAATTAAAATAATAAAGTTTTTATTTTATTTTAATAATATATTATAAAAATTATCCTTTATATAATTCTTTTATATTTACCTATATATAAAAAAAAAGGTTAAAAAACTTATTATTAATTAAGAAAAAGTGTAAAATTATTATATATTTCTATAAATAACAGCTAAAATTTACTTATTTATTTAAATAATTACTTAAATAAATAAATAAAAAATATAAATATAAAAATAAAGCTTTAAAAAATTAAAAACTAAAAGTTCTTATTTTCTTATTAAAATCAGGTAATATTATAAAAAGAAAAATTCATTTTTATAAATAAGAAAACTAAATTTTTTTAAAAATTTTAAAAATTAAAACCTCTTTAAATATTAAAAATATTATTAGTAATAATAAACTAAAAATATAAAATTTTATAAGCTTTAACTTTTTAAAACACCGAACTTTATAAAAATATAAATAAGATATTATAATATCTTTTAATTTTAAAATTTAAAAAATATAATAATTATTAAATAATAAATTATAGTTTTTTAAATATATATATTTTATATTATATAAAATCTATCTTATTTAAAAAGATATTATATTTAAATATATAAGTAAATATAATATTTTTATTTAAATACTTGTTTATTATAATTATTTAAATACTTAAACACTTATATTAATTTATAAAATATAAAACGCTTATTAAATTTTTATAAGAAAATACTTTTTATATTTTTTCTAATAATTTTTTAATAAAAATTTCTAGGTTTAAATAAATAAAACAAAGTATTTATACCTATATATCTATCTTAATACTTAAGTATTTAAATATAAAACTTATATAATTATATTTAAAAATATAAATTAAACTATTATAAAAAATTCGTAACGTTAAATAAATAAATATCCATTTTTTTAATACCATAAAAACAAATATTAATATATAACTATATATTATATTTATTTTAAAAGCTAAATAAATAGTTCTTAACCTTAAAAATTATAATAAATATTTATTTAATAAACATATATTTTTTATTGTTATTATTATTATTATTATTATTATTATTATCTTTTTTATAATTATTAATCTTTTATATATATTTATTTTTACATTTATTTAATATAAACAATATTATAATTTATAAATTTTTAAGGTTTTTATTAAAATAATAATAATAATAATAACATTTAATATTAAATTAACTATTTTAAATATAAACCACATTTTTATTAACTAAAACGTTAAATTTAAATTTTATTATTAAAAATAAATATTAAAATTAGTTTATTAATTTGGCTTTTTATATATAAAAAAACAAACCAAAGTAAGTTTAAATATTAATAAAAATTTATATTTTTTATTATAAATTTATATCTTAAAAATTAATAAGTAAATAAGCTTATATTTATATAAAAAATATAATAAATTTCTTGCTTTTTTATATTAATAAATAATATATATTATAATATAAAATTACTAAAAATACTAATTCGGTATTTAATAAACTAGAAAAGTAAATAAATATAAACTAAAACTAGTAAAACGTTTAAAAAAATATTAAGGTTAATAAAAAAAAAAAGAAAATTAATATTTTTAAATATAAGGTTTTAAAAAAAGCGCCGGTGTTATAGTTACTAGTTAATATACTAGCTTTATTAATATTAATATACCTTAATTTTAAATATTATAACTAAATTAAGTATTTTTAAATTAACTAAATAATAAAAGTATAAAAAACTTTAAAAGTTTATAAGGGCTTTTAAAAAAACATTAATATTAATAATATTAATATTATTTTTATATAAAAAAAGCCGTTTTAATATATTAAAATAAAATTATTTATTAATTATAACCGATTTTTTAAAGAAAGTTTTATTTATTACTAAAAAAATATACGCTTATATTTACTTTTTATATTATAAATATAAAGTATCCACCTTAAAAAAAACCTTATTAAAATTAATAATTTAAAAGTAAAAAAAATTAATATTAAGGATTATAAAATAAGGAAAAAAATATTAAAAAATATAAATAATAATAATATTTTTAAAAAAAACGTAACAAAAAATACTACTTATAATATTATTAATATTATTTTTTTAAATAACTTAAATATAAGTAAATACCTTAAATTAAATATAATAACGTTAAAAAAAAAAGTAAAAAAATAATTAACTAAATTATTAATTAAAATAAATAATAATAACATTATTTTTTTTATTTAATTTATATATTAAACCACTTAAATATATATTATAAAAGGTTTTAAAAAACAACTTTTTATATAGTTACTTTTTTTATAAAATACTTAAAAACTTTAAAGTTTTTACTTTTTATTTAAAGAATTAATAAAAGTTTATATACTTTTTAATATTAAAAATATATTTTTATTAAATCAAATAATAAAACTAATTATTTTAAAAACTTTTAATTATAATTTTATTTATATAACTTATATTAAAATAAATAATTAACTAACTTATTATATTAGTAAAATTAGTTAATAAATAATATATATCCTTAATAATATATTAAAATAACAAGTAAAGTATTTTTTCTTTTTAATATAACACGATAAATTTTTTAATTATATAAAAAATATAATACTATTAAATTAGTTTTATATATAAATATTAATTTAAAACTTTAAAATTTTTAGTTTATAATAACCGTTATATTATCACGATTATTTTTAGAAAAACCAAGTTATTATAACGTTTAAACTTATAAATTAATAACTATAAAAATCACTTTTACTTATAATAAAATAATTTAATATTTTTATAAATTATTAGTTATAAATATATAAAAAGAAATTTAACGATAAATAAAATAAAAATTTACTAATTATTAATCTTACTTTAATTTTTATTATTATCCTTAAATTATATTAAAATATTATTACTAATTAAAATCTAAAAAAATAAGAAATTCTTTTATTACTTTTTAATAACCTTTTATTACTTATTATAAACCAACATTTAATAAATTCTTTAACACTTATCTTTTTTTTTTTAATATATTAACTTTTAATTATATTAAACTTTAATATATTAACAATTCCTATTTAATTTTTAATTATATTAACTGTTTTTATTTAATTTTTAACCACGTTATTACAAGCTTTTATAAATATATTTAACGTTAAATTAACATTAAATTCCGAAATAATATTAATTAATACCAAGGAAGGATTTATTATAATAAATATAAATATAAAAAAAAACTTATATACTAATAAAAAATAAAAATGTAATAATTTAAATAAACAAAATATAAAAATACTAAAGCTTAAAAATTATATTAAAAAAAATTTAATAAAAAAGTTAAATACTTTTAAAATTAAGTTTAAAATAAAGCTCCAAGCTTTATAAACGCATTATATAAAAAAGTTTACTATTATTTAAAATAATATAATAAAAAAGTTAAGTAATATTTATAAATATAATATAAAATAAATTAACTAATAAATAAACAAAATTTAATAAAAGTTTTATAAGATTAAATAAAAGTAATTTATAGTTATAATAAATAATAAAACGTGGAATATTACTTATAAAAAATTTAAAATAATAAAAAAATTAATATAATTAAAAGTTAATATTTTAAAAAGGTTATTTAAATTATTAAAAAATAATTATAAAAAAATAAATAAAAAAGTAGTTAAAATGATTAATAAAAAGTATATAACATTAAATAATAAGTTAAATATAAAGTTAAAAACTTTATAATTATTTTTTTAATTTTTAATCTATAAAATAACTAGTACCTTATAAAATACACTGTAAAATACTTTAAATAACATTATAAATATATTAATTAAACTATTATTACTTAATAAGTAAAAATATTTAATAAACTAATATTTAACGTTAAAAGTAAAAAATTAAAATAAATATAAAGTTTTATTTTTTTATATAATATTATATTACTTTAGTTTTTTTAAAAATATAAATAATAATATAAATAAAAATAAAAAGTGTTTAAATATAACTATAAAAAGGTTTTTTATTTTTATTTTAACGTATATTATAATAACTTTAAAATATATATATATTTAAATATATTATCATTTAATTACAACTATTAATAAATAAAAAATAAAAAAATATAAAAGTTAAATATTCATATTAATATAATATAAAAATAAAAAATAAAATAATATATATATTTAAGATAATTAAAAACTTAATTATATTTATTAGTATATTTAATAAAAATATATTATAATATTTAAATAACTTAAAATAATATTAATAATCTTTATTTTTTTTATTGTTAAAAAATTACACCGGCAGTTTAATTAAACGTAGTTATAACTTTTTTATTTAACCAACCTTTTTTTTTAAACTTATATAATTAACACTTATTTTTTAGTAACTAAAATTAATGTTAATATATAAATAATTAATAAAAATCTAATTTAAAATTAAAAATATTATTTATAATATTCTTATTTTTTTTATTATTATTATTATTATTATTATCGTTATTATTTATACTTTTATTATCTTTGTTATTATTTATATTATTATCGTTGTTATTATCCTTTTTTTTTTTTTATATTATTAGTTAAGATTTCCTTATTTTATAACTATTTACACGAAATGTGGCTCCTAGAATTTAAATTATCAATATAACATTTTAAAAAACCGTTGTAATATAATTTATTATAATTTGTTTAATTATTTATTCTATTATATTAAGGATAATTTATATTAATCGTGTTAATTATTTTATAAAAAAAATTATAATAATATAAAATAATATTAATTATTATAATTATATTTTATTATAAGATATAATATTAATATTTAAGTTAATTATACTATGATTTTTATTACTTTAAAAACTTTTAATAATATTATATTTTAAGTTTTTAATATTATTATTATTTAAACTTTTAATAATATTCGTAATTATTTTCTTAATATTAATATTTTTATTAATTTTAATAAATTTATTATTAGTATTTTTATTTTATTAGGAAATATTATTTTTTTTAAAATAAATAATAATAACTAAGTAATAAATAAATTTTAATATATATTTAAAAAAATAAGTTATATAATAATCTATATAAAAGTTAATATTATAATAGTTTTAACATTTATATTATATCTTTAAGATTTTTTTTTAATAAAAGCTATATAATTTAATTAATATAGTTTTTATAAGTAAAAAAAAAAGTATATAAATAATAATCTTAAATTGGTTTAAAATTATTAATTAACTTATATAGTTTAATATAAAATAAATTTTTAATTAAATAGTGGGTATTATTAATAAAAAAATAAATTTTAATAAAAAAAAATTAAAATTATAACTAAAATAAATAATAATTATATTAAAAAAATAAATAAAATAAAGGTAAATATTTTTATATTTTTAACACCAATGTTTTAAGGTATAATATAATTACTTTAAATAAAAATAACATTTATTATTTTTATTATTATTTAAATAAATAATTATATTAAAAGTTTAATTATATACTTTTAATTACTTTAAATAAAATAAATTATTTTAATTATTAGATTATTTGTTTCACTTAAAAAAGTTAATATTTAAGTTATTATTTTTATTTCACTATAAATAAAATATATTATTAAAATTCTTAGTAAAAAAAGTTATAGTTTATATATATTAAAAAGTATTATTATAATTATTAGGTATTTCTTAAATAAAATAAGGGATAAATAAGTTATTATTATATGTTATTTTATTATATAAATTAATAAAGGATTTTATTATTATATATTCCTTAAAAAAATCCCAGTTAAATTTTAATATAAAAGCTTTAAATTAAAAATTAAATATATATTTTAATTTAAACCTTATAATCTTTTTATATTATATAACAATAAATAAAAAAAAGTTAAATATTTAATATAATATAAATATTTATTAAATAATAATAACTTATAATATAATAATAAGTTAAAAATTAAATAAATAAAAAAATAAATAAAAATTTAAAATAAAAATATATAAAGTTAAAATATAAATATAAAAACGGTTAAATTACATGTTATTAAATATTATAATAATAACCGGAATAATAATATAATAAAAAAATAAAGTTACTTAATATAATAATATAAAAGCCAGGAATTATTTTAACTTTAATATAAAAACTTTAAATTAAAAATTAAATATATATTTTAATTTAAATTTTATAACTTTTTTATATTATATAATAATAAATAAAAAAAAGTTAAATATTTAATATAATATAAATATTTATTAAATAATAATAACTTATAATATAATAATAAGTTAAAAATTAAATAAATAAATAAATAAATAAATAAATAAAAATTTAAAATAAAAATATATAAAATTAAAATATAAATATAAAAACAATTAAATTACATATTATTAAATATTATAATAATAACTAAAATAATAATATAATAAAAAAATAAAATTACTTAATATAATAATATAAAAGCTAGAAATTATTTTAATAAAAATAATATAATAAAAAAATAAAATTATTTAATATAATAATATAAAAACTAAAAATTATTTTAATTTAAATAGTTTTTATAATTATAAAAATAAAAACTTTAATTTTTTTTATTATTTTTATTAAAGTTATAAATTTTTTATTTATTTTTTTTAGTTTTTATTTAATATAATTTAAAAATTATTATTTAATAAATTTTATATTATTTATTAAACTTTTTTAAATAATTATTAATATTTAATTATTTTAATATTAATATAAAAAATTAAAAAATATATAAAACTTATAAAATTTTAAAGTAAAAATTTATAACTAGTTATAATATTTAATAAATAAGTTTAATATTTATATAAAATATATATAATATTATATAAGTAAATTTTAAAAACTTAAATTATATATAAAATTAATATATTTTTAAAAATTTAAATTAATAATTTTTATTTAAAACTTTTTATTTTATTATTTTTAATATATTATTTTTATTATTATTAATTAAATTTAAATTATAAAGATTTTTATTAATATAATTATTTTATAATTTAAATTTTGAATTAATTAAAAATTATATATTATTATTTATATTTAATTTTTAAAATTTTAAATAAATAAAATTTTTAAATTTTGAATTATATATATATTTAATTAAAAAATTAATTATATATATTTAATTTATATTTTTTAATTATATATATTTTTACGATTTTTTAAAATAATTTTAATTATTAATTTATATATAAAATTTAAATAAATATTTTAAAATAATTTTTTATTATTATATATTATTTAAATAAATATAAAAATTAAATTTAATTATTTAAAAATAAATAAATATATTTAAATATAAAAAAATAAAAAAAATAAAAATTTATAAATTATATATATAATTATTTTAAAATAACTTATTTTTTATTAATATATATTTATTTAAAATATTATATATATTTTAGTTTTAATTTTAACTTTTAAATTAATAAAATAACGTTTATATATAAGTTATATATATAAACTATAAATATTTAAATTCACGTTATAATATTTATTAATTTAATATAATATATCCGCTTTTAAGGTTTATAAGTATAATTTAGCGCTTATTATTAAAGTAATCATTTTATTGTACTCGGCGGCGGTTAAACTTGCCTAAATGAATATAAGGTTGATAAAGTAAGCCAGGTTCCTAAGTACCCCTACGCATCGACCTAAAGTGATGCCCCTTCCCATGCCAGCCTGAGAAATTCTGGCCGTTGCTCGCTCAGCCTTCGTATCTAAGACATACGCTTCTATTCATCCATATTGTTATCAGTTAATTACCAATTGCATTGTGTACCTACACCATACATTGATTTACCATGGCACTCGATGAAGGGCTGTCCAACCCAAGTACTTCTCACCCCCTATCTTTATCAGGGGAAATACTATCAAGCCTCGGTCGGGGATGGATCGAGGATATTCCTTTCCAAACTATCCTTATCATGCTTGCACTCTCTCTAGTAGTCTGGAGTTATACACCGACGTTTATGGGGATTAGTGCTCCTTACGCAGGATATTCCACTTCTCTCGTACCCGGCGCTTGGGCTCGCTTTCAGTTCACTAAGGGTGCTCGAGTCATCATTGACAACGGCTACAAGAGGGTAAGTATTTTGTATGGTCTAATCATAGATCACTTATAATAACCATGAGTAATAGTGGAAGAATGTCATGTTTAAGCTCTCACGAACTGATCGTGACATTCTTGTCCTTCCGAACAAATACCTGGATGAGTTGAGGAACTTGCCAAGCGAGCGTTTAAGTTCCATGGTCACACTGGTTAGAGTTAGTCAGATCCAACTATGGCTTTATGAACTGTCTTTCAACTATTCATTTTTATACAGAATAACTCCGGAGATTATGGTGGCACCGCGATTCTTCTGGAGAGTGGTATAGCATCTCAAGCGTTGCAAGTAAGTGTGAGGACAAACGTACCAGAAGACAATGTAGGTACTAAGGATATACGAACAGACTAGAGTCACGCCTCAAATTGCGTTGCTGATGCACCCAATGAAAGAGGAATTAGATTACGCTCTTGAAATCGAAGCGCCAAATTGCAAAGGTACCCCAACCTAAAGTCACGCCTCCCAGAGGTGCCTGTATCAGATTTGCAGCTAATTGTATCGTAGACTGGACCCCTATCAAAGTCCACGAGCTATTCGCAAACCTCGTCGCGCGCGTATCAAATCGTGCATTTGTGGGCAAGCAGGTCTCTAGAGACGAGAAGTGGATTAAAACGGTAACCGATTTCACAATGAACGTTGCGAAGACGACAATGATCCTGCGCGCCGTTCCGCCAACCCTTCATGGGCTTGTAGCTTTCTTCCTGCCATCATCCTGGATTGTCGAGCAAACCATCCGCGACTCGCACAACATACTCACTCCAGAGATTGCCCGTCGACGTAACGAAGAAGCCGAAAACGAAACTTATGAGAAGCCCGTCGATCTGCTGCAGGGAATGATGGATTTCGCAACACCTGGAAGCAAGCAGTCGACTGCACGAGATCTAGCCCATCGGCAATTAGTCTTGAGTTTGGCTGCTGTACACACTACTGCGGGACAAGCTGCGAATACTCTCTTTGATCTCTGTGCCCATCCTGAATACTTTGAGATCCTCCGCGAAGAAATAATTATGGACGTGGTCAACGATCCTGCCGGCTGGGATAAACAATCGCTGAACAAGCTCAGGAAAATGGATAGCTTCTTTAAAGAAGTGCAAAGGTTGAACCCACCGAGTCTACGTAAGTCTCATTATCATGCATCCAGGTAGAATACAGAATTGCAGCTAAGGGAAACTGATGCAAACATGCAGTTGGGTTTCACCGCAGCGTGGAAGACCCTAAGGGGATTATGCTCCATGACGGCAAACACCTTCCTCGAGGTACACATATATGCATGGCTTCCTATGCGACAACGCATGACGGAGATGTTGTAAGTAACGCGACAGAGTTCGATCCGTTGCGATTCTGGCGTATGCGTCGACGATCCTTGGAAGATGGGAGTAGGCACCAGTTTGCCACCACAAGTAATCAGTTCTTTCACTTTGGACATGGGAGATTCTCTGTAGGTAACCGGGGAGCCACTAGAAAGCTTTCATGATCTAAATAGCTGACGTTCTCAAGTGCCCGGGTCGCTTCTTCGCATCGAACGAGCTCAAGCTTCTCTTTTCGACCCTACTGTTGAGATACGACTTCAAATTCAAAGACCATCAGACGAGACCCCAATCTCTGAATGTTGATGAGTTTCTCTTCGCCAACCCAAGTGCTGAGGTGTTGATGCGTGAGCGAGAAAGGCCATTGTCTTTCTAAGACATACTTTAATATTTACCTACCTTGTAACAGACAACTCCGGGGAAATAGGTGTAATATCAATCGCGCAACAGCTTTGGTTAGGGGTTCCCTGTTTGAAGACCTTGTTGACTCTATCTATGTAATTCTGATTGTCGATTAACACTTAGCATAATTTCAAAACACATCTGATTCCCTCCGTCAATCGGGCTTCCCCGATTTTGAAAACATGTTCCAACATTAGAAAGTCTGCTCGTAGTATCAACTAGCTTGATGATGATAATCCATGTGCTTATTCTTACTGCATGCATGTAATACTGGTACCTACCTAATTAGTCGTAAGCTTATAATACTAGATACCTTAAGTCAGCATAAGCAAAAGCTTCTATGCTGTATATCCAAGGTAAGACTGCTTACTTTTCTATCGGCGAAAGTCCTTACAGCGAGTCATGTTGGATGCGGCTCCGTCCCAAACAGGCAGATACTATTCGTGAGACTCGATAGTCTTAGAGAGACAAAGAAAAACGATCATATATGAGGTACATAGCGTAAATCTCTTCTGTGAGATTCTTGCTCAGAGTTCAATATTATAAACCATATAGATTCTACCCAATTTTATGTAATGAAAAATGCAACACTCGTCGACAGTCTCATCGCTCAAGAAGTTTGCCATGGACCCGGACAATCATCACGGACTGAAAGGGGAGTCGAGGGAAGAATTACTGTATGATTCAGCCCAGTACACATCCAATCCCCAACTACACAAGGCAAGTTGACTGTTTGGTAATACATCAATATTGAAGTCCTTGGCCGACATCTAACATACAATTTATATTTAGGATAAATATTCCATTATAAAACTACTTCAAGCCTCTGTCTGGAACTTGTGGCTATTCACCGAAAGTGACTTTTTCACATTTGTTGGACCGGATAGCGCTTTTGGTATTTTCGGAGCACTAGCCGGACCACTCCTGCTCAACGATGCTGAGAGGCCGCTCAACGTGCTTGCCAGAGCTCCTCTAGTGGTGCTTTTCAACTGGAGTAACCTGCTGATTTTTGACTTGGCCAACCAACGCCTGCCCAAGTCCATCGAAGAAGATCGTATTAACAAGCCGCACCGCCCTCTCCCTTCGGGTCGGATGACCCCACACAGCGCTCGTCGGCTTCTTCTAGCTTCCTTACCCGCTGTGTTTGTGATCAACTATTTTATTGGCCCCTGGGTAGAGACATCGCTCTTGTTCGCTTTAACATGGATGTATAATGACCTCGGCGGCGGAGACGATGGTGAGTAGCTGCCTCGCGAGCCACACGCTTGATGGTGTTACTAATGGTGAAAGGAGTGGTAGACTTCATCATCCGGAATCTGATCATAGGATTCGCATTCGGCCTCTATAACGCTAGCTCTCTCCAGATTGCTGGCGGGCCTAACTCCAGCATCAACGAGCAGGGTGTCATATGGACGGCTATTATCAGCTCAGTGATTTTCACCACAATGCAATCCCAAGATATGAAAGACCAGGAGGGCGATAGAAGCCGCGGGAGGAGGACAGCCCCCATTGTGCTTGGCGACTTTGCAGCTCGCGGTACCATTTCTATTCCTATTGCTGTGTGGTCGGTCATCTGCCCCTGGTTTTGGCACAGCGGATTCGAGGGGTACCTCTTGACGGTTCCACTGGGAGCATATATCATCTGGCGCCTTTACGCAGACAGAACCTTCCAAGGAGATCGTGCTTCATGGAAATTGTGGACACTTTGGACTGCTGTTCTGGTAAGTTGTCGCACTTGCTACAATAAGATAACTACATACTAACCTGCCCCTTTTCTTCATTGAAAGTACATTTTACCAACGATCAAGCAAGTTGCTTAACTCAATTTCGTCCTCTACTAAGGATGCATCAACTTCCGTAGCTTAGGTAGTCAAGTACTGGGTTAGAAATGGCATATGCCAACGTTACACTCTGAAAACCCCTAATTCTAGTATACCTAGAGTAAGACAATGAACCCAGTCCACCGACCTAAAATTTCAAGTTTTCCATTTCAGTATTCAAGTAACGCCTGAAGGGGCTGAGCGATCCTAGACTGGTGATTGTAGCTACTTCCTCCTTTTCTAGACTAAAGGAAGTAAATTCCATATATTCACTCAGCCGTTCCTCTGAGCTAGTTGTCGTGACAGGGGCGACCTCTTGTTGTATGGACCACTCAAGGAGGATTGCAGAAGTACCAACATTATACTTCTTGCTTAGTTTCTCTAGAAAAGAGATCAAAGGCTCCCCCGTGGATTTGACGAGCGGAGTGAAAATCCCGTAGCCCTGGGTGGTGATTCCATGCTTGCGATGGTACTCAATGAGATCTTGTCGTGCGAACAGAGGATGGAACTCAACTTGATTGACGACAGGCTTGACCTACAACCACGAACTATTAGAAAGTGCAGCTTCAACGGCGACTATGTAGAGAGCCCCAGTACTGAATAGTTTAGCTACCCAGGTACGTACCTTGGCAATATTCAGGATTGCATCGAGATGATGGGGAAGGAAGTTCGAAACCCCAAGGCTTCTCACAAGACCTTCCGCATGAACCGATTCCATTTCAAGCCAGACCTTCTGGAGCTCTGCCTCATCATGGGCGAAGAATGGAAAATGTATCAAACACATGTCTAGGTAACTCAAACCCAAAAGCTCTAGTGCTCGTTGAATGTGGGATCGAACGGGATGTTCCCCGAGTATCTTCGATGTTACGAACACATCGTCTCGCGATAAGGCGGTAGACTTGATAGCATGCCCAATCTCTTTATAGGTGTTATACTCTACGTACTGTTAGCACAATAGCATCGCAAACGGGCAATGTAAATCATCAACACACCGTCCGCAGTGTCAATATGATGGCATCCCTGTTCTAGACTTTCTTTGATGGAGTCGGCAAGGTAGTCATCAAACTCATTCATGTGAGGAGGCTTGAACCAAATCGTTCCTGTACCGAAAGCAAACTACAATAAAGAATTAGGCTATGGGTTTGCATCAAGGAGGGTACACCTTACTGCTGGCATGCGATTTCCATCACTGAGTGTCCAACGAGGTACTGAATATGACGGCATTACTACTACATTGGTTCCCAAGTCTCGAGCTGTGGAAAATAATAGCATGCAAACTATTAATCATCTTAGAGAACAGTAAGATCTCACGTGCACGGGAAAAATTGTCATACAATAGCATAAGCAGATATAGCCTAAAAGGGTAAAATAAGATTACTTTGGGAGGTACCTAGGTATATCCACCTACTTCCAATCGTAAGCATCCTAAGTACCTATGCCTCCTCAAACTAGCTACACTACCACGTTACTCGACAGTCAGCATCATTTGCGAGGCTTCAAGCGGGTAGTGACTTTCTCCGCCAGGGCCTGAATGGACTGCGCCTTAGCTATATCGTTACTAGTCAAGCCAGCCCGAAACGTCGCCAGCAGCCAGCCTCGCAGCTGCACCGCTGTCAACGAGTCAATGTATTGCGTCAGTGGTCCATTCACGTCCACTTCAGAAGCGGAGAGCATGAAGTTGTCGGCGACATAGCCAACAATGCCTTTGCATATAGTGTCAGCTTTCTCCTCCTTTGACATGGCCATTATAGTTTCATATGAAGGTGATTGGATTGCTGCCTCCATGACGGTAGGAGAAGTGCTACTGCCATCCTTCCGGCGCTCTGATGCGCGAAGTGAGAGACTTCTAAATCGCGACTTGCTGACAAGTTTCTCACGATCTTCGGAATATAGACTCATTGGGAGGCCAACATATAAAGTCTTGTTTGTCGCAAGCCCTGGCTCGCAGATGAGGTTCGCAAGGAGGAGCAAAATAGTATGCATCTCAATGGGTTGAGATCCCTGCTTCCTAGCTAGCTCGCGAAACTCATCGGATGTGGCGATGGATCCGGTGTGAACTACAATACCTATTGATTCTGGTAATCTAGAGACGGATAGAGGATCGTAGAGGGGTGTAAGCTTGATGTAGAACTCAACGCTCTTCACGATGTCCCTTGCAATGGCTGTAGGACGAGTAGGGCTCTTTGCGGCACTTCCCAGATAAACGTTCTGCAATCTTTAGCCCACAGATCTAGAGTCTTCTTTTGGGGACACTTACCTCTTCAACATCCCCAAAATCGATTATGCCTACAATCCCGCTGTTTGACTTTGGCTTCGAAGTTGCGACCGTCGAAGTGACGTGACATCCTCTTTTCAGCAGTAGAGCTTCTGCAAATTGCCGTATTTTACGCTGATCAGATTCAATACGCTCCTTCGGACCCATCAGAATAGTCAAGATACTTCTAGCACCCAGCGAGGAAATGAGCTGACAAGCCGCAATAATAAGACCTGTCGAACGTCCTTGAATGAGATATTGTCCATCTGCCTTAAGACTCTTGTATGCACCAGAGCTCTCCATGTCTCTGGACCTTATAAGGGATGGAAGGGCCATCACTCTTGGAACATAGAGCTGCTTAGAAGTCAAGACATATTCTTGATCATGTTGCTCGGACGGCTTTCCAAACACGGCGGCCTGAGAGACGCTCGAGATAGCTAACAGAGTACTCTGGTCCCACATATCGGCTTCTGATTTGACTCTTAAAGAAATCACAGGAATGTGGGGATGTGATAAGTGAAGTTCCCGTTGAAATTGGTGAAGACTTTTTCCTTGATGACCATGTGGAGGCTCTTTTATGTCGACCAAGAGCGCAGCCTTGCAATTCCCAACGGCCATCTTCGATGAACTGGTTGACGCTTGGTCGAAATCTTCAACAGTAGCTATTCTCATCGCGTAATGCTTTCCCACATGTTTCTCGAGCGTGTGGGTAATTGAGGGGTTCAGAGGCTCAATGGTTATCAGATCCAAATCGCTATAATGTTCGCTGCAATGTGCGGTTCTGTCAAGATCTGGGACAGCAGTGGATAGCATGACTTGCGTCGTGTAGAGCTCGTCATCTTCGCAATCTCTAACACTGAAGTCTATTCCCGAAAACCCAGTATCGCTGAGAACCCGTTCCCATAAGTCAATGGATACGTATGGCGAGGTTTTTCTCTCCGGTTCTTCGCCTAGTATTATTAGGTTAGTAAGGGCCGAGCTTGAGCTAAAAGGCGAAAGGTACTTACTCAGCCACCACCCGCGAAAACACGAAGCAAAAATTTGAATATCCAAGGCATTCTTAGTTGCCTCAACTATGATCAAACGACTGTTAGGCCTCAGAAGCTTCCTCACGTTCGCCATAGCCCTTCTCATATTTCTAGTCGCATGTAAACAGTGAGAAGCTATGATGAGGTCATATGTCTGACCATCGAATGACTGGCTCTTCAGGTCTCTTTCAATATCCAGCTTCTTAAAATCCATAGCATAGCTGTATCTGTTAAATTTCTCCTTAGCTTTCGGGAAGAAGCCTGCCGAAATGTCGGTATACGTATAGCTTTCGCAACGAATGTTCCGCTCCCCTATTTCAAGTCCATCGAGGATACAAGTTGTAGCGCCACCGGTTCCAGCACCAATTTCCAAGACTTCCATCCGTGGGTGTTCATGTGAAAGTCCACTCACCAGTGCTTTCAGGTGGTCAGACGAACGGGTCCAGCGAGGACCTCCTTCATAGTACCGATAAAGTAAACGGTCCTTCATCACAACTTCCCATGGATCCACTTCTCCCAAAATTATGGGAACGAGTTGATCACCAAAAGTGCAAACTAGTAACCCATTGATACTTGATGAGATTACGCGGGCTCGAAGCGCTGCAAAATCATCAACGGAGAGGTCCTGTGATTCAGGAGTCGATGCGGGCTCAAGCGACTTCATGAGCTGCACGTAAGACGATAAATGCCCCAGAAGGCGCCGCGGAGGATTGGTTCTGAGAGTATCTAATGCCCGGTGGAAGTACATTCTGCAGATCATCTTGAGATCAAGCAGCATCCCACGGTCTTCGTTATTGAGATTGTACCTCGGAATCTCATTCATTCCCCCATTCGACACGTTAGCCAAGCTATGGTGAAGTGACAAGACATATACTCTGCTTGCGCTTTCATTGGAGAAATCTGGAAGAGTCTTGTGCGCAGTAGATGGTGCATCGAATGTAACCCCCTGGATTTGGATGTCTTGTGTTGTGGGTGTAGTCGCTCCATCATGGCTAGCAGACTGACTCCATCCCACCGCTAAAGCGCCATCCTTGTCTATTTGACTATTTGACGTATAGAATGGTGAGAATTCTTCCGAGACTCTGGCCCTTATAATCACGCGTTTGATTGATGCAGGTATGTGTTTTGTCGAACCAGAAGCATGTATGTAGATGAAGCGCACAGCAGCTTCTAAAGCCGATGTCAACTGCTTTAAGCACAGCGAAGTATCATCGAGGCCTGTGCTATTACCACCTACCCACTGCCCCCGTAGGAACAGACCAATAGAGTCGGGGGTGATTTCAAGCCCAGCAGACGTGATTTGCGACGGTTTGTCACCATAATGAGCATTGTGATCGATTTTGTCGCAAAGGCTTCTAGGATCTAACGTTATCCTGGTAGTATTGGACTCATTTGCGACCGGCTTCAAGCGGGTATCTACCGAATTGATGGTAATCTGTCCCTGGCAAAGCAAACTCCACCGATTCGGATGGTGTATACAGTGGACTCGAAACGCTCGTCTCGAGCCAGGTTCCCCCTGATGAGATTGCTGCTGCTCATAAAGACTGGTCTGGAGCACAGTCGTAACAAGACCCGAAGGAAAACGAAGTTCGGAGTTGAAAGAAATGTTTTCCAAATCAACCCCAGGAGATGAGACAGACTTCCCAACGCAGTCACTTTGAGCTAACAGCTGCTTTCCAGCCTCTATAGCCATACTTAGGAAGAAAGGCAGTGGAGATATAGCAGCACCGTCAATAGTCAGTTCATAAGGCCAAGATTGGCCATTGATGGAACATTGTCTCCTCCACGATGGCCCATTCGGATCAGATAGCGGCTGGATGGCGCCAATAAGCGCGTTCCTAGGATATAGTCTCTGTCGGAAAGATTCTTCTGAAGGATGATGAATTGCAAAGTGGGTCGTGTGATTCCAAGCATAGGACGGAAGATCGACGGCCGGAAGCTTGCCCCTTTGAGAACCATAGGCCATTGTTTCGAAGCGCACTGGATAGCCGCGACGCCATAAGAACCCGGCAAGATCTTGCGCAGTAGTGACCGCGCTTTCGGATCTCTTTAGCATCGAAATGTATGCGATATCTGTAATTTGGTGCGATTTCATTGTTTGCTTCAGAGGGGATGAAAGGGCACTGTGTGGTCCGATTTCAATAATGATGTCGACTGCATTCTGGCCAGTAAAGTGGCTTTCGCTTGACGGCTTCTCTGTACACAGTTTCCTGGAAGCTTCCGTAAACTGCACGGGTTGGAGCATGTACTTCATCCAATGCTCGGGCCCAAAATCATCAGATTCCGTCAACCACGTTCCCGTAACGGAAGAGACCAGTGGGCTGCTCAAGTGCTCACGCTTTATGGAGAGTGACGATTCTAATAACTCCCTATACTTATGTGCATCACGTTCCATATGATGCGAGTGGAAAGCGCTTTGGACTTGTAACCTTCGTACAAAGATCCCACGCTCTCGCAGTACTTGCTCAAGCTCCAGAATACCCGTCTTGTCGCCGGAGAGTGTGACACTGGAGGGTGAATTGAAGCATCCAATAACGACTTTACCCGAAGCAGTGTTTTCGATATACCGCTGCGCTTCCTCGGGGCCTAGCCCAACTGCGAGCATGCCACCTTCAATGCCAGCTTCGTTGTGTGATAGTGATGTCAGGAGACCGCGATAATACTGGACAGCGAGTGCGGAGTGCATGTCAAGGGCACCCGTAGCAAAGGCGGCAGCGCTTTCTCCACTTGAATGACCGGTGACGGCCGAAGGGACAATATTCCACGACTTAAGCAGGACGACCAGTGCAATTTGGAGTGCGCAGCACACTGGCATACTAAACTCTGCTTGCCCAAGACGGCTGGTAGAGGAGTCACGCTTTAGCTCGTCTACTGCTGGTTAGTCTGGAGGATTGGAAGTGCTGGGTGATTGATTGACACGAACCAATGATAGACCAAGATGCACCCAGGTTCGCAAGACAGTTATCCAATTGATTCAATGCTTCACGAAAGGTGGCATAGAGGTCAATAAGCTCTTTACCCATACCTGCCCAATGGGCTCCCTGTCCCGTGAAAACGAAGCCAATAAAAGGCTTAGTTACACTCTGAAAAGACTTTACTTCCTTAGAAGATAATTTACCGACAAGACCAGCAAGAGTTGATGCCTGGAATACGGTGCGCCATTTGAAGTGTGTTCTTTTACAAGCCAGCTTGTACGAGAGCGCCGCGAGCACCTTGACTTCATCATCAACATTTTCAAACCTTAAGCGCTCCAGGTAGCTTCGAAACCTAGATATGGTCAAATTGCAGCCTTGCTCGTCATTTGAACTTAACGGGAATAGCCAGGCAAGCTTTTCTTCCATGACTTGAGTTTTGACCCTTTGGTGCCCATCCACCCGACTTAAGGAATGATCGGGGGGGTCTAAGACGATATGAGCATTTGCACCACCATAGCCGAAGCTGTTGATGGAAGCTCGTTTCGGGAAGTCAGACGGCCAGGGTATGGCCATTGGCGCGACCTATTCGAGGTTATTATAATGATTATAAGCGATGTATTAGTAGAAAGACTTACCGCCAGTTTCCAATCCTCCCATGGTATTGAACTGTTTGGAATTAAAAAGTCATGGTTAGGTGGGATTTTGTTGTGCTGGAAGGCTTTGATAACCTTGATGATGCTAGAAAGGCCACTGGCGGCTTCCAGATGACCGATGTTTGACTTGACTGAGCCAAGATACAGAGGAGTAGCATGACGAGAGTCCGTACGAAAGGTATGCCGTACAGCGGAAACTTCGCAGACATCCCCAACTTGAGTCCC
Organism: Hypoxylon rubiginosum; assembly: GCA_902806565.1. Classification (NCBI taxonomy): domain Eukaryota; kingdom Fungi; phylum Ascomycota; class Sordariomycetes; order Xylariales; family Hypoxylaceae; genus Hypoxylon; species Hypoxylon rubiginosum. Next base: position 35,211 of record CADCXA010000060.1, on the reverse strand, counting down.
GGTGCCATGACATTCCACAAAGGGGGTTTGATGAGGGTCGAGGCCAGCTGCCGTATAACAGTCTTTGATAAGAGCTTCTTGAGCTTCTTGACTTGGAGAAGTGATCGTTGCAGTTCTCCCATCTTGATTGGATGCGGACCCTCGAATTATAGCATGAACCGTATCTCCATCAGCCCTTGCTCGGCCTAACGTCTTCAAGATTAGAGTGACGACGCCTTCGCCTCTCCCGTACCCCTCGGCCCTGGAATCGAAAGCATATGAGTGGCCTGATGGTGATAAGAGCCTTGTTCAGCTATCATCAGCGCAAATAAAATTTGTTAAGGCAAAGCGAATGTTCATACCCAACTCCTGACATAGAAATAAATGGATCTGGATTTAGCATCAGGTTGCATCCAGTAACCACGGACATGCCGCAGTCACCAGCTTGCAAGCTTCTGCACGCCGTATGTAACGAGGTCAGACTAGACGAACAACCAGTGTCTATGGTCATACTCGGGCCTCTCAAGTCAAAGAAATGTGAAATCCGATTTGAGAGCATCGCAGTGCCAGTTCCGGTAAGCAAGTAACGCGGTAGTTCGTCGGGATTCCGTGTCAGGCTATCATGATAGTCTCGATGAAACGAGGCAGAGAAAACGGAGGATCTAGTCCCTGCCACCTCGCTGAGGCTCATGCCCGCTTGTTCAAGTTGTGAGTAAATCAGAATTCGGACATAGGCTATCTCCTTACCATTTTCCAAAGCTTCGAAGACTGACTCCAGCTGGAGACGAATCGCCGGATCCATACTCTATTATCTATGATTAGACAAAGATTATGACTCTTTAGATATTGGTAGACCCGCACCGTTGCAGTCTCAATAGACATATTAAAAAAGGATGCGTCGAAAGCATATATATCGTCCTTGAGAAAATGGCCGCCCAGAACATTCATCTGTAAATACCTAGGTCAGTGATTTCTTGTGGACATAGTTGGCTAAGATTCATGTCGCTGCATATATGACTTACTGTCCCTGGTTCTTCCCGATTGCCATTGTAAAACGCCTTTTGCGAGAATCGCTTGACGGGTATCTCAGTCCATGCACTCCGGCCGTCTTCGCACATTTTCCAGAGCCCTTCGGCATCGGTCGCACTTCCAGGCAACTTGCAGCTATAGCCACATATTGCGATCGGATCAAATGTATTAGAAGCCATGTTGGTGGGAGATTCGGGGAGACCCCAAGACCCAAGACGCAATTTTCAGCTGGGAATTGTATGATGTTTCCTATCACAATATTATCATGCAAAATGATAGACATACTTTTATTATTGATAAGTATCGTAAAGTAAGCAATTAGTTGATGTACTAGGTATTTAAAGTACCCAAGTACATAGTAAATAAGCAGACTTACATATGTACGATGCTAACATGATACGAAAGTATCAAAGTTGAAATGAACTAATCCCAATTAGGCAGTAGTGCAGCTAGTAAATTTTAGGGACTTTTCTTGCTTTTCCCACACTCCTATTAAAAGAATAATCGTCATGTACTTGCCTGATACATTGTCACTTGAATCAAGGGTTTTCACATGCTATTCATAATTTTATAGATTAGTGAGATTCTTTGTCTACTTCTACCTATGGAATTGATCGCTTGCTTGTTTTACTGCCTAGATTACTATTGGCCCTGGCATCCATTCTTCCTGACCTGGTCTTCGAACAATAGCCTCCGTATGAATACCGAGGCCCTCGTTAATATGTGTCTTGATTAGTTGTAGGTACTTCGACATACTCTCTTCCGAGTGGAAAGTTTCATTGTAGGCCAGGGACATATTAAGGCGCCCTCGGAAGATGTACACCCCCGTCACCACATTTGCTGAAAGCACGTCTAATGAAGACCAATAGTCGATGCATTGCGTAAGTGAACCCTCTGACGATTCGTCCTCATTCCATTCGCGAATGTGTGAGTCTATGGGTCCCATATAACTCATCTGAGCCTCTGCACGAATGAGCTTTCCCCGAGGGAGAGGAGCCGCAAAGGCTTTAGGTAGATCTAACCCCCATATATGGCTGCACTTAAGCCCAAACTTGTCCACTTTTGCCTCCTGAAAAGCGGTATGTACATCACTTATCAGGTCCGGGAAGTCGTCGTGAAGAGTGTAAGTTAGTGGAACTCCCAGCACCAGAGGGGATACGATGCCCTCTTCGTCGGCGATGGAGGAATCAATATACTCCCTAGCGCTATAAAGTCCCTGGATAGCATGACGCTTTGCGACCTCTCCGTTGCCCCCGTGCTCGCGAGCTGAGAGGGAAATTGCCCCTTGCACAATGGCAGCTAGAGACACACCATGCTTCTGTGCTTCCTGTTGAAGTCTTGAAGTACTTGACGCATCAAATACAAGCCATTGAGTCCGAGAGAAGCGTGGTTGGCATGCTTCGTTGCGAGTGCTGAGATATATCTTGTGTCTTGGCTCGATGAACTCTTCCATATGTTTATCCCATTTTAGCTTGTCCTCCGCCGAGCATGATGGTATGCGACAGGATAAAGACATTGGAAGTGACAAGCTACGCTCTTCGCTTCCCAGGTCTGTTGGGATCTGATCGATGTCAGGCCACAATGGCAATCCCACAAGATAGGTAATGAGATGTTGAAATGTTTTCATCAGTCCAAATCCATCTAGATGTGTGTGTGGACCTTGTAGCATCAGCTCTTGTGTATTGGGAAGAACATGGAGGACGACTCTAGGTGCGGGAATAAGCAAGCCTTCGGACATGAGTTCTCGGGCGGTGAAGGGTTGACGGTGAACATGAAAGGTTTCTTCCAGCCACTCATCCAGCTCCGTCTGATTCGCTGTGTGGTAAATCCATTTCTCCCCAATGATTTTCGCAGCTATTGCTGGAAAATTGGAGCGTAACTTGACCCATGCTTTTTTCGCGTCTGCCCCGAAATAGGGGCGCGAACATTCTAGCTTGACACCAGCGTTTAAGTGCCAATCCGCTTTGTTCACGATGGGTGACTTAGTAAGACATGCCGACAGATAAAATCTTTCGGTAGCGTCGACATCTCTCTGGTATATTCCTAGGGATGTTTGTTTCCAGTGTAGCGAAGAAGCCATGTTCAGTACTGTAGATGTTTACCGAAGGCTTCCGGCGCCTACCTGGATAACCAGGCTTGGTTCTTTTTATGTAACATTCGCCAACGTAATTACGCCACACCTTAGTGCTTACATAGGTATTTTCGGGTTGTTATATAATGCTTAACTTTTAATAATAAGCTAACTTTTATATATTTTCTACCTATAAATAATTTTTTATAAAATTAATTTTACTATATAATTATTTTAGTTTTTATAATAATTTTATTAACTTACGATTTTATATAAAAAAATAAATAAAATATATTAAATATTTAAATAAATAATAACTTATATTAATATTATAAAAATTAAAATAAAGTTTTTATAAATTAATTTTAAAATATTTTTTTATAGTTTTTTATATTAAGATTTTTAAGTAAATATAATAATATTAAATAATTTTAATATATTTTAATATATTAATTTATAATATTTTTTAATATAAATTTTTTTTAATTAATAATATTATTATATTTAATAAAAACCTGGTTTAATAAAAAACTATGTTTTTTTTAAAAAAGTGTTTTAAAAAATATAAAACTAATAATAAAATAAAATAAAAACCGTAAAAAAATTTAAATTAATATAAAATTATTATAATTATATATAATAAAAAATATAAATTATATAATATTTTAAAAATAAATTATTAATAATTATATAAATAAATAAATATATTAAATATTAAATTTATATATTAATAAAAATAATTTAATTTTTAAAATAATATTATATTATAAATTTATTATTTAAAGTTTAAATAATATTAAAAAATTAATTTTAATTTTAAATAAATAATATTTATAAAAAAAACTTAAATTTTTTTATTAAAATTATAATTTTTATTATAATATTAAATTTTAAATTAATTTTAAAAAAATAATATAATTTATTATTATAAAAACTTTAAAAATTAATTAATTATTTTTAATTTAAAAATTTATTTATATATAAATTATATAATTAAAATTAAATTACTTTTTAATAAAATTTATTTAAATTTATTTTAAATATTTTTAAATATTTTATATAATTTTATTAAATTTAAAAATTAATTAATAATTAAAAATAAATAAACTTTTATTAAATAAATTTATATTAAATTTAAAAATTAATTAATAATTAAAAATAAATAAACTTTTATTAAATAAATTTATATTAAATTTAAAAATTAATTAATAATTAAAAATAAAAGTTTTTATTAAATAAACTTATAAATTAAAATTTTATATATAATAATAAAATAAATTATATGTTTTTTAATTAAAAAATTTAAACTTAATTTAATTAATTTATAAATTTAACAGTATATAAATTAAAATTTTATATATAATAATTATAAAAATTATACGCTTTTTAATTAAAAAATTTAAACTTAATTTAATTAACCTTTAAATTTAACAAGTTTATATATATTATATAGTTTAATTTAAATAACTTATTTAATTAAAAAAACCTATGGTTATAAATTTTAGTAAGCGTGTATCTTATATATTAATATGTGAGTTAACTAAGGTTAAATAAATAAAAATAACTCGGATTAAAACAACAAGACCAACACACGTTAGTCGGGCGCTTAGAGCGGCAATAAGGCAGAAATCAGGTAGCAACCTTGGGACATAAATAGGGCCTTAGATTCCTGTCTAAATTAAAGGGAATCAAGGACCTTAGGACCCGTAAAGATTATTATATTGAATTGAAGCTATTCCAAGTCTCTGATACAGACCCTTGTCACAATATATATCTGTTAAAACATAGATAAAACGAGGCAGAAGCAAGCGTGAAATGCTCCGTCAAAGCGTCGTCATATGCTGCCGGTCTAACCCCATCAGCTAGGCGGACGTCGTAGTCGGCAATAATGCGCGAAAGTGTTTGACGGATGTTTAGCAGAGCTAGAGGTCGACCAATGCAACCGTAAGGACCCGTAGAAAATGGCGCGAACCCAGAAGCATCTCGTACTAAGTCAGGACGTGAATACCACCTTTCAGGGATGAACTTTTCGGGAGAGACGAAGCATTCTGGATCTGTGGCGAACTATTAGCAGAGCATTAACGAGAAAATAGAGCAATTTGCTTACTTCGACCCAAAACATACTGCGGACAGTAGATAGTCACATTGCCGGGAACAAATGTGCCGTCAATCACGAGGCCTTCTGGAGGCGAAAGCCGTTGAAGTGCTGACGGAACTGGGGGATACAACCTGAGTGCCTCGTTCATTACACCACTTAAGTGCTTTAGATTTACCAAATCAGACTGGAAGTAGTCCCCAACTTCCGTTCGCGCGAGATGCTCAAGCTCGGCGCGGATAAGAGTGATGTGCTCAGGATGCTGGATCAACAATTTAAAAATGCTTGTCAGCGTGGAAGCTGTGGTATCGCTAATACCGGGTAGTTAGCTCACGAGTTTCGAATATGAATATTAGAGCAAACTTATCCCACCTTCCTGCGACAACGATGAGCTGCGAGTCGCCCTCAAGTAGGGCACGATCAAGCCCAGTAGGTATTTTGTCGTGTAAGTTCTTCAGCAAGCTACTCATAATGTCCGGAGTATCTATCTTCATCTTTGGACTTGATCAGCTAGAGTATCTGGTGAAATTATATCATTTGATAACTCACCTGTAAACGGTGCTCCAACTGCGAGGTACAATAACCGATGAATTTCCACCAGTCCCTAGCCAAACCAGGGATACTAGTCGCAAAGCGGAATAGCCAGACAGGAAGCATGAATCCTAGAGGTGTAAGTCCAGAATTGAGTAGTTTGACTGTTTCGTGCTCTTTGCTAGTCTCGAGCATTTGAAATGAAGACCCAAAAGCAAGATCACCCATCACATCAAAGTTATAGAGGCTAAACCACTTCGTCACGTCCATTGGGCGACTCCCTGACTGGTCAATTGCCTTGACCAAAAGCGTGCGATATTGCGCCATGCGCTTCTCATAGTCTCGAAGATTCTTATCGCCAAATGCTCCACTCCACATGCGGCGCCGTTGGTCATGCAAGGTTTTGTTTCTTGTGCTTTGCAGTGAGACCATAGGATGCGTCAAGTCATACCAAGCTGCTTTGCGGCATCTTGAACCGGGGCCATAGATGGCTTGGACAGCTTTGGGGTGAGAGATTGACAGGTCATTAGAACCGATCCTTAGAAAATGGCCATATGTGTGATGTAGTCTGTCGAGTTGATAAAAGGCATTCCGCTTAGCAAGATATGTCGCGAACCAAACACTAGAGACTTTACATCCAAATGGACCTGGAAAGCTTCTGAGAGGGTGGAAGAAAATGCGGAAGGCAATCAAGCTACCATAAAGGCCGCCAAAAAAGCAGGCAGCTAGCGTGAGTGACCTGGAAGAAGACGTGGAAAGAGAAGACTGGAGGAGGTAGCCTTGCATTAAGGTCATCATAATTATTGTTGCAATGGTATTCAAGAGATAGCTCATGCCGTAGAGATGATGCTCGCCAATGCGGAAGAAAGCAAGATGGGAGAAAATACCAGCGGACACAGCCGCAGCCGATACAATTGGAATGAAGGATCCCATGCTAGTCTTGCTAATATAGGTACCTGTTTGTAGAAATCTAATTATCAATAGCAAAATAAGTAAGTCGGTGTTGAGGATGATGGCGCAAGCCCAGAGCGATGATTTAAGAACTCGACACAAGGTGTGCTGATTTATGAAGACAATGCCTGCCCGCTTACAACCCTTTTCAAACTTGCCATCATGTTCAATTCTATTATCTTAAATGCATGTCGTTAGGTATGATTTCTAGATGGGATCGAATTCGCTAGCTTGACAATAGTAGTTAAAACGACGAATACAGTACCTCCGACATGGTACTTCAGACCCTCCTTCGAGGCCTAATGGTCGGCTCATGCAGGGCTGATGGGGTAAGCCATCCAGCTACGCTTAATATATGCCCTAAAACTTACCTCCCGAGGTTAGCCCCTCAAAATAAGCAATCTTACAAGGGTGGTGTGTCGTTAGAAAGATAAGTCTTCTAGGTAGATGGCGTAAAGGGGGAGGGGTGGGTTTTGACCCTTGACAAGGAGGCTCCACCCTCTTCGCATGCTGCTATGCAGCTGAAGCGCGGGAGCTCGCGTCCTTCACTATCTTGGAGTGTTGCTGCGAGAATATGTCGTCGGAAGGAAAGCCACGACTTGCTTCTTCAAAACGGCATTGCGCCCTACCAGGTAGGTATATGTGGCAGTTTCTAATATCCAACCAAGAATCCTCCTGCCCGAGATGCCTCGCCCAAGAGTTAATGGTCTTGAATCTTACCAAAATCTTCCCATAGACCATCCACAGCGCCGGAAAATTCAAAATCGTAACGCTCAACGAACTTTCCGAAGTTAGTTCCTACACCCAAGCTGCCAGAACGACAGCTACAGCTAGCACGGTACTAATAGGACAACTAATTAGGAAAACGAGCCACAAGCAACATACAAACTCGGCACCCAAGTGGTGAGAGTCGCGCTGGTTCTGCTGGCCCTCCTTTGAACCTTTCTGGCCTCTCTCCTTCAAATGAATCAGAGACGGCTGTTGGCCCTACCCAAATACCCGACGACATGTCTCGAACAAACACTTTCAGCCCTCATCTAAACAGACTCTTAGACCCCGTCGATGCTGACGGCCATGCAAATTCGAATCAAGTAGGCGGGTCCCCTCCTATCTTAGCCGGCACCGAGGTTGCCTCTTTTGATCAGTTCATGGAGTGGCAACCTCCTACAATATCGAAGAGACACCCAAATGAAAAGTCCCCCTATTCTCCATCGAGCAGAACTCCCCGGCCACAGGCGAAGAATCCTATCGACAAAGGCTGCTTTGCGGTTCTTCCCAATACGGGCTTCAACTCACGCCAACACCAACAACCTAACGTCTTAAACTCCCCGTGCCCGTTCGACGACTTCAACAGAACTGCGAGCGATACCATATTATCATCCGCCTCTAATTCCAATCCAAGCCAGCAGCATCCCTCAACTTCTCCATCTCTACACCAGCCGCAAGGGCTGCCATCTGAGAATACAAGGAGTTCCAGCAACTCTTCTATCCCCAGTGCGAACATCACGTCATCCCAAACCGCGGCAGCTTACTCGAAGCTGTACAATGCCGTACAGAATCAATCAAACTGCCAGAGGTCACCTGGGCTAGTTCTAAATGATTCCGTAGAACCTACACCTCTCACTAGGCGGTCGTCAAATGGTTCATCGGAGGATGGAACAGTTGATACCGGTGCTACGAGCCCGAAGGCAGGTCTCCTTTGGCGCCATCTTATTCATACTTGCTGCGAGGTAGGGCATGTGAATTTAGTTGAGGAGCTGATAGAGGCAGGGTTAGACATTGATAAGAGAGATTCTGCAGGAAATACACCACTGCATATCGCAGCGAACGGCGGTCACCAGGAGGTGGTGGCATATTTACTGGAGAAGGGATGCAATGTCAACGCAATGAATCACTCCGGCTGGACTGCCGTCCATTTGGCATCTGTAAAGGGTTATAGGCATTGCTTGCACATGTTGCTTGAGTCTAATGCCTCTCCGTGGGCAAGATTAACTATTCCTGAGTAGATCTAGGGAGGTCAAACCACCACTTTAGACACAAGCCTTTGATAGAGCAATGTGATAAGAGATGTTTCTATGTCCCAGGTTTCAAATGATAAAACTTTTTTTCTTTCCTTTCGATGATAATCCTAGAGGCGAGGCCCGTCATCGGTCAGCAGTTATCTCGCGACTCCAACAAACAGCACTTTTCAACTGCTTCTGTGCGGAATTAGATTAGCTAGCAAAACCCTGATGATAACCCCCCATTCTCAAGCAGCCACTGAATGCAAAGCACGATATCAAAAGATCAGAAGATATGCAGTGATGGGACATGCTTCGTCATCCATGCTGACATCGGCAACGCCACCAAAACGCCATTGTGTTACACACTCTTTCTTTCTGTAGCCAATCTTATTTTTTTTAAACGCACATAAATGCAATGGACTTACAGCTAGGACCGGCCCGTTACATTAGTGAAATCCGCTTTAGTTCGCTTGATCTAGCTGTAAGGCTCCGAGCACCAGCCGAAACTTACACCATTTAAGAAACGAAACAACTTTGCAAAGTCATTTTGACTTTCCCCGTCTCTTAGCAACTGCTATATCACTCACCAAACTTCGCATTTCCCTTCTCAATACCTGTACAAACCAGGCATCCCATCTTTTCAACTATGGCTGTCATTGCAATTGCTGGTGGCAACGGAAGTAAGATATAAGACTCGAGTTACACAGGACTTGATAGCTCATTTTGGTGTTTGCAGATGTCGCACCACATATTATTGATGCACTGATTGCCCGAAACCGGCACAAAATCATCATTCTCTCTCGGCGTGTACGAAGCGAAGTTCCGCAAAGCTCCTGATCCTTTGAAACCCGAAATTGACAACTAGGCCTATTAGATCCAGTCACCACCCCTGCCGCCAGGTATCGCAGAACACAAGTGCGTCGACTATCAGGATTTGGCCGGCTTGGCTGCGGCTCTCAGTGGTGTTGATATAGTGCTATCTTTCATCTTGCCGTTCGCCGACAAGGATAATGTCGCTCAGAAAAGCTTGATTGATGCCTGCATCACAGCTGGAGTGCGCCGATTCGCTCCATCAGAATGGGCCCTGTACGTGGTCACTTTTTTCCCTGTCAGCTTATCCTTCCCCCTTCATGGCGCGCCGCCTCAAACGTATGCCGAGCATTCCCCCACTTCCCCACGCTGAGGTCCCGTCTTCCCCCTGTCTTCGAATAGATACGACCCACCCACGGCTTACGCTGTAGGTCATAGCTCTACCAACTCCGCGAATCCTTTTTATCGGATGCGCAATGATGTCCGGAGATATCTCGAGTCGGTGAACGACACGCAGCTGCGTCTTGAATACACCTGCTTCCAGCCTGGTCTGTTCCTGGACTACTTCACATTTCCCGCGCAATCTGCGAGGCACCTCAAGATCACGCAGCACTACATCGACTTTGAGACACGGCAGGCGATCTTGGTAGGAAAAGGCGATCAGCCTGTTACTTTCACTCTGATCGACGACCTGGCCCGCGTCGTGGCTGAAGCTGTCGATTACGAAGGAGTCTGGCCTGCCGATGGAGGCGTGGCCGGGTGGCAAACAACACCTGCTGAAATCGTGCGTATCGGAGAGCGTCTTCGCGGTGGTGAGACGTTTATTATCCACCGCGTCACTAGGGCTGATTTGGATGCCGGTAATCTCACATCGCCATGGTGCCCCGTACTGGCACACCCCTCCATTCCAGAGGAGCAGCTCGAAACAATGAGCCGCAAGATCAACTTACAGGCTCTGAAAGGTATTGCGCATGGAGAATGGGTGGTAGGGGAGGATTGGAATCACCTCCTGCCGGCATTCAAGTTCACGGACCCGCTTGAGTTTCTGACGAAGTGGTGGGCAGCTTGATCCTGATCATGCATGAAGTGGTGTAGAGATAGCTACAATCATAGTCGACAGTTCATATCCACCTACCTACCTAAGGTATCTAACTAGGTAGTATTTTACTTCGCACTCGCCCTACACTACATAGGTACCTCCGTAATCAAGGCTTATTTGGTACCTCCTCATCCTGATATTTCATAAGCTACGTACCTAGATGGAGCTTCTGCAGTTACGTTTACCTACCTCGTCAACCCAATTAGACCTCATCTCGCTCCAATCTAGAGCCACTCATATGTTAAAGATGGCCACGATCCCGCGATCCGCAGCCGATCAACACGTCCCTCCAGAGGAATCGAAAGCAGCCAAAGCCATGGCTCCCAGTCGTGAAACACTTCATGAGACCGCTGTGGCCTTCTCAAAAAGCTACGACGACTGGACGGTCGAGGCTGCCCTCCGCGTTCGGACGGCTGAATGCAGCCATCAGCTTCACCCAGCCTCCCTGAAGCGACCCAGCTTGTCGAATGCAGATCTCGCAGCGTACTTAGAAAGCGTCAGGAAGCTGTTTCAAAACTACAGAATCCATATCTACGAGGACGAAACGCTTATGGACGTGAAAAACCGAGCCGTCACTATGCACGCTTACGGGACCGCCGACACGATACTTGGGCCGTTCCGCAACGAATACATCTTCATTCTGAAAATGGACGAAAGTGGCCAGAGAATCCAGAGAATCGACGAGTTCGTTGACAGTGCAGCCGTCTTGGACTTGGTTCCGCGTATCAAAGCAGAGTGGGCCAAGACTTCAAGCTGAACATCAGAAGATTATACAGGTACTCCTGGTAGACGAAAATTTACATGTAATCACTACAATATACGCGTAAATGAAGTTCTCCTAAGCAATTGTGCTTTGCTCTCCCCTTGAGAAACCAAACATCTGCCTTCATTTTGAAACGCTTTCTACCTCCTATGTTTGCAATATCGTATAATATGTATCGTATGTCCATACCGTAGCCATCAGCATTTATTATCCCTTGTAGCTCTAAATGGAGCTTTCCTTTAGTCAGTTGATCCATGGTCTAAAGGATGACTTTTCGTTTTGATTACGATTACTATTCAGGTAGGTACATGAATTATGTGCCCTTTAGTGCTTATCATTTAGCTTACATACCTCCTAACTGGGTAATTATAATCATATTAGCCCCTGTCTGTTGATTATAAGTGCATGAAGTACTTAGGTACTTAATTTAAGTATGGTGTGTAAGCGTTGAGCCTTAGATAGGAATTCAACTGCTCGGAATCAATCTTGACCCTTCTCGCGAAGCGAAACGTAGCTTAAAGTATCTTGTTATTACCTCGTAAATCAATGGAATACGCCGAGGATCTCAATCTGTAAAGTAAAGAAAGAGAAAGACCTGTCAGACCTGCAAATGTCGTCCTTCACTCTCCTTACGTTAGGCCCGAATTTATGGAGCGAGAAGTCTGGCTCTTCCTCTGCATTGCTAATTGCGGCTTCTTTGGCGACTTGCCTTCTTTCCGTCATTTTTTACTTTTATCATGAATTATCTCAGACTTTCAATAAACGTCCATCTCACTTTGTCCAACGTAGTTGGTTTGCCTCCTGGAGTCAACCAGAGGTTAACGCCCCGCTGGTAGAAGTTAAGAATGACGATTATCGTGAAGCTCTTGCGCGTGGATCAGCCGAGGTGGGAATATTAATTATCAATGATACTCTGAAAGCGAATGAACTGTTAATGGCGTGCCTGTTTCTAGTATCCTGACCGCGCTTACCGCATCAAGCACTTCCCCGGAGAGATTACCATCATTCCGAACAGATGCTTAGATGAGATCAAGAACTCAACTGACGCCAAGTTAAGCTTCCAACAAGGATCCTATGACTTTTTCCTGGGAGACCATACGGGAATCACTGGCCATGAGAAGGCTACTGCTGCTCTGCTCCGGGGTCATCTGGGTCGCCTCCTCGACAAGGTGTATACCGTCGTGGAAGATGAGGCTGTGCGAGCTATCCAAGCCCAGGTTGGCGAGTGCAAGGATTGGACGGAGGTTGTATTATTCCCCGTAATTGTCAAGATGATCATCATGATCTCCCAGAGGGTGTTTGTTGGCGAACCACTTTGCCGTAATGAAAGATGGGTTAGTCCGAGTCCAAGCTATATGCCTTGATTAGATGCACTAATTCTCTTTTTATTACTTAGATCAAAAACATAACCGTTATGACTCAAGGTGCATTTGCCAGTGTTCCCGACCTCTGGCCCGCCCATCCGATTCTCCGGCCTTTCATTGCATGGCGAAATCCACAATTGCAAGCTGTTCGACGAGCTAGAAGAGACGCAAGGAGGTGAGTTGACCCCAGACTCTGGTGAACAAGTGATCGAGGTCCTTGCTCATCCTAATTAATAGCATCCTCAAACCTGTCATCCATAAACGGCTTGAAGATAGAAAGAATCCTGGTTTCACCCCACCAGATGATTTGATCCAGCTGGTCATGGATATGATCAAGGGGGATCAGGGCAAAGATGTGGATTTCCAAATTACCGCTCAAGTGGGCACGAGCCGCGCTGCGTTATTTACCACAGCATCGACGGTGACTCACCTCATGTACGACCTGACTAGCAGGCCCGAGTATATTCAACCACTCCGCGACGAGGTCCTCGCCCTAGGTAACGTCCCAATGAATCGAAATAATGTTGCGAAGCTTCGAAAGATGGATTCCTTCATCCGGGAGTGCCAGAGGTTTTCTCTGTTCATGTTAGGTGAGCAAGACACTACCCCAAAAGAGTCTGTCTTCGTTTACGTTCAAAGGGGCCCTAACCTATCTTGACAATTGCAGTTGGAACGATCCGTAAAGTCACGTCCTCGTTCACCTTGGCCGATGGCACATACCTGCCTATTGGTGCACTCGTCGGGGTTGACACGCAGTACAACGTGTTCAAGCACTCTACCCTTGAGAACCCAGAAACCTTCGATGGCTTCCGTTTTGAGAGGATGCGCAACGAGGCAGATTCAGACTCCAAATTCCAGGTAGGTGTTTACTTTGCCTTCCCACCGTCCATTTAAACTGACGTGAACGTTTTTTTCTGGTAGGCTGTTAGTACTGGAAATGATCACCTCGTTTTTGGCCTGGGCACTCAGGCCTGTCCCGGGCGGTTCTTCGCAATCCACGAAGCCAAGGTCGTCATGGCTCGCTTCCTTAAGTACTACGACTTCAAGCTGTCTGAGAATGACCCAGGACACCCCATGCGTCAAGCTGCGGGAGTATTGACTGTTGTCGACCCCACTGCAAAATTTTGGTTCAAGCGACGAACCAACTAGCTGTCTTTCCCTTGAAGTGGATTGATGATATACATAGGTACGAAGTATGACCTAAATTGACCTTGAGTTACCTGCAGAGTGATTCATATATTCCTAAGTATCTAGTTAAGTAGAAATGAATGGTTGCGATTAGAGTCGCGTTGTTTTAAGCATTAGGGAGAGAAATCGTATTATCAGTTTTATAATGCAACGGAGAACATGCATCATCACCGAGTTCTTCCTCAAGTGATTTATTATTAGAATGTTAAGATAAATCGAATGTGTACGCTTATTATATTAGCTTTGTGAGGCGAAGACGATTTACTCGCCCAAGCTAGAGTCTACTAGATAATAATAGTGTACACTTCATTGGGACTCAATTAGTCGACATCCGTTGATGAGGCAATCGCTCTAGTCGCGTCGAGGTCACTCTGCAGCTGACCAATCTTCGATTCCAACGCCACCACACAGTCCTTCCCCAGAGGCATACGAAGATAATCGTAGCCGTCGCGGACGGCGTCGATGACGGCCTGTGCTGCCTTGTCGGGATCTCCCTTGATGAAGTCTGGAAGAGACGTGATATGCCGAGACCCGGTAACCATCTGATCGACGGCGGTACCCTTGTAGGCGTCGCTGAAGCCTGTTCCCTGCTCATACTGGGCCGGAGTAATGATCCTGCTCGAGAAGGGGGTGCGGAATGCTCCTGGCTCTACGACGAGGACTTTGATGCCAAAGGTCTTGACCTCATAGGAGAGGGACTCGTGTACGGCTTCGATAGCGAATTTGCTGGCAGAATACGAAGCTCGTCCGGGACGGGCTATAAAGCTTTTCTCAGGCAAATCATTTTGTTAGTGGAATGCTGCAAGTATCTTCCTGACAAAGACTAGGAAAAGGCGGGGGCAAGGGATAATGACGTACCCAGCGCCACTACTGATGAGGACGATATGACCAGACCCCTTTGCACGCATGGCTGGGAGACAAGCTCGAACGGCGCGCAGAGGTCCGTAGAAGTTGACTTCCATTTGGTCGCGGACTTCATCTTCGCTGTGCGTGTCTGTAAGCATCCAACCTGAACCACAATTAAAGCAAAAAGCAGAGAGCTACTAACCTAGTGTCTTCCACGCCGCCGATGAAAGCATATCCTGCATTATTGACGAGTACGTCAACATCGTGCTCTTGGGAGCACTTGGAGAACTGGTCAAAAGAATCCTTTTGGGCGGGATCTAAGCCCAGCCATATTCCACCCTTAGCAGAGAAGTCAGGACAAGAGGATTTGGCTTTGCCAACATCGCGGGTCGCTCCAATAACCTTGTGGCCAGCCGCGAGAGCATTCAATGCAATTGACTTCCCCAGCCCGGACGAGGCGCCGGTGACCAACCAGGTGGAAGTACGTGTTGCTGCCATGTTGAATTCGGATACGGTATCGAATGTTTGAGTAAGAGTGGTTCTGGGGTTGTGGGCACCTGGAAAAGTTGAAAGTTGTAAGGTGTGTCCACCGGATTAATCACTGAGCATAAGCTTATCGGTACTAGAGATGGAATGCTGTGTAACGCCAACTAGTCTCGCTATTGGGTTGATTACCTTATGCATCTATTGAGTACCTACCTAGGTATGCAGGGTATTGTCATAAGAGATGATACATCGACACGGGATATTATAAACACAAAGATGGCTGGCCATTTGCCACCAAACCGCCAAACCGCCAAAATACCAAAATATTGATGATATAATCACGTTAAAATAGTTTGGCGGGGGGGTTGGTCATATGGCCTACCGCAAAGAAATCGGGGCGTCGCAGTATGAATCGCCATCACCATATAAGTTACCAGGTATTGTACTAAGGGTAATATCTGAGCATTCAAGTTGTCTACTTCTCTTCGTCTGGGAACTCGGGAATCACAGACTCTTCTTTGCGACGTCGTACTTGAACCCTGGGTGTATCATCCGCAAAAACATCAGTTCCCACTACCCGTACCTGAGACCTGTCGTTCCCAATGAACTCGATATCATACTTCAATAAAATATGAGCCAGCATGATCTTGAGCTCGTGAGCAGCGAAGAAACGACCTGGACAGGCATGCTTGCCGAATCCGAAGGCAAGGTGTTCTGCCGTTGCTGAAACGAGCTGTCCCTTCTGCTCTTGACCGGAATGTCGAAGATTGTAAAACCGGTACGGATCCCAATGCTTCGCATCCTCGTAAGTTTTCTCGCTGCGCATGATCTCGGTGATGATAGAGGTCTGTGAGCCTTTGGGAATAGTGACGCCATTTGGCAGTGTTGCGTCTTCCTTCACGTACCGGTTCATGATTGCTAATGCTACACCATCAAGACGTTGCGTTTCCTTGATGATGCTATCCAGAAGCTTCATGTTGTAAACACCGTTCTTATTAAGGCCGTACGTTGATATCGCATCGACGATCTCTTTGCGCACTTCTGGTAGAGCCTCCGGATGTTCAGCGATTCGACTGATCGTCTTGAATAATAAGGCCCCCGTCGTGTGGATAGCAGCAAGTGCTAACCCTACCTGGGCTACTACTTCGTCATATTGCCTGGTTCCCGCCACCTCTTGATACCACTCAATCGCGTCTGAGTGCGTACTCTTTGATCCATTCGCGGTTCGTTCTCGCGCACGCTGAGCAAGAATTGGCTTCAGAATTTGGTATGCTTCCGTCATCGCAGCTCGGACACGCCGCGAGCGAACATTAAACCACTGTGCCACCCAACGTACGCCGGGTGGATATCTTCCCAGCTCCTTAGATGCTATGAAAGTGTCAACTGTATAAGTGACACTTAGACGTAGCCAGTCTGGGTTATCCGACAATTCGGGGCCAACAAAGACTCGAGCGGTTACTTTCGAAACCATGGATAGTATGGTTTGGTGTAACTGGACCTCCTGAAACTTCGTGTCTTCGCCCCATTTGCTTCGCAGAATATCTGCCATCGTGTTGGAAATCGTGCCGCTGAGCTTGTCCATGATCGGAGACAGTCTCTTCTTGACTACGTCGATGGCGATCCCTGATTTGAGCTGAGATCCAAATGGTTCAAAACCGGGCAAATAGCCCATCATGTCCTATCACTGTCAGCTAGAGCATTCCGTTATGCTAATCTACATACCCGGTGCGCAAATTCTGTGAAGCTAAAGCGAGCATCATTCTTGATATACTCTGCATAGTGCGGCGGGAGGTACGTCATGATTTTGCGGTCGGTAACAACACAAAACGGGCCATCGGTCTTGAAGGCGGTGTATTAGCCTACTGTTACTAGTTCGTATCTCGTAAAGACCCTTACGAACTAACCTGTCTTTGACCTTCTAATAATAAGTCGGCAGCATTAGCAAGAAATCGCTTTCTTGCATTGATCCAAGTCCATTCTCCTTTCTTCACATTAATTAAGGGGTATCTGACAGTTGTTCGGAAGGGCAGAATTATGAAGTAAGATATGAAAGGGATTACCAAGGACAGTATTCCAATCTGAGTATTAGAAAACGAATCCATGAATGAGGGTAACATGACATGTAATAGTTGGCTTTGGTCTGCAAGGGGCTCTTTGAAATGGGGATGTTTTGATGAAATGCCTCATATTGGAAAAATTGCCCCATTTTGTCATCTACACCTGCAGGCCATTTGCCGCCCGAAATAAGCAAATTTCGGACTTCACTTCGGACATCTAACGAGAATTGATAGGCGATAGGATGCATACTATGGTGCACGGCTCACTAAGATTGTGAGACCAGGTCTAAGATACTCCCAACGAATCGTAAGCTCTTTGCAATAGTAAGCATGTGTGACCAGAATATGATAAGATACGTAGCGGTGGCGTTGATCATACAGTATCTGACATGAAACATCTTTCGATAAGCACCACGCAAAGGCTCCAAGAACAGACCATGAGTCCAACAACAGATAATAGCCCAGTACCTTCAAACGACCTCCCTGCCCATACACGGGTGGTTACGACTCACGATTCAAGCGGGAAATCCATCTTCGACACGACATTCCCAAATGAAGTGCCCATTCAAGTTCTCGATCCCACGGCCTCCGCCGCCTTGACCTACGCTACAACACTCCCCGCAAACCTGTGCAACAATGCAGATGTCAACAATTACGGCAAGCTACTAGAAGATCCACCAGGCTTGACCATCTCAAGCAGCGCTGTACTTCGAGCATTTGATATGGCACCAGGCGTTCAATCACCCTTACATCGCACTACATCCATAGATTATCTGGTCGTTCTATATGGCGAGTTGGAGCTCACACTTGACTCGGGCGAGACGCGAAATATCCGACCAGGAGAAGTAGTCATCCAGCGGGGAACTATGCACTCTTGGAAAAACGTCAGTTCCGGATGGGCTCGGATGCTGGCGGTCACCATTCCGGTAAACCATCTAGTGGTTGGTGGGGAGGAGAAGCATGAGGAGCTCGGAGGCATTGCAGGATTAAAAGAGTCAAAATAGCTATGTTCAGCACGAAATGATAAATAATCCTTTCATTTAATTTCCAATCGTAATACTCATAACCGCATTTTAGAAAATATCATTTCACTATATGTTTTCATTCCACATTATAACTCAGTATAAGACATAGAAATACCTTTCAATCCCTACGTAGTTAGAACGTAACAGGTCAAAGAGTCGTGGAGTCAATAGGCAGTCGACGTTCCGCAATCTTCTCAAGGACTAGGAGCCTCCAGAAAGGCCCGTTATACAGACGGGGGAAACCGAATTTGCGACTCTACAGAGTCCTCCCACCCCGGCACAAACACAGGTGCTTGCATATGTGCAACTCATCCTCACTGCCATCCGCCATTTCTCCCGACTTAATGCTGAGGCACCTCTTCAAGACTGGCACTGGAACTGTCACAGAATGAACTCATTTGTTGATGAAAAGTACTCGGCACATTTCATCGAGGCGGCAAGGAAACTCAGATTTAAGAACGTAGGGGGTAGCCAGAGCCAGATAATCGACTGGTTATCCAAAGACGTGGTCCTGTCTCCTCAACCAGAAACTACCCCCCTTATGCCAAACGCACGAAGCTTCCGCTAGATCCTCGGTTTCGTTTACCCAGAAAGACTTCATTCGTGCGAATTTCTTTCCGCCTGGCATTCCTCTTCCTTCTTCTCTCCTTCGAACTGCTCTTTCCCTTCGTTTTTGCCTCGAGGTACTCGTTGTGGTCCAATCCCGGTTTGGGGGTCGAGGCTGGCTCTTCCTCACAAGGAATGGCGGCGGCAGACTCTTCTTGGTATTGGCATAAGGCCCGACGGCTAGGACCTAACCGGACTGTGTCCTTCTCGCGCCATAGCTCGATCATGACCCGGAGAAGGACACTGGTAAGCGACAGAGCCTGACTAGAGTGCTCTGCAGGACCCTTTGTTAGGGATATAGGAGGCATCTCCATAAGCGGCTTGATGAGGGACTTGAGATAATTATGAAGCCATGCATCATTAGTTCTGGAGGTTAAATGCGTATTCATCACCACGTCGAGTAGCTGTGCCACTGGTAAGTCGTCCCCAAGGCGTTTTATTTCGCTTTTGGCGAGCGTTTCGAGAGTAAATAGCTCGTATTCCCGGGCAATCGCGTACACTCGGACACACGTCGCGAACTTAGTAGCACTCTTCTCGAGGGGGGATGATCCTTTCGGCTTCAGGCATTGGTACATGCCGGTTAAGAGGTGGTAGACGAGAACGTGGCCAGAGTCGCCAGGGATATCCTCTAGGTGGAGCGACATATCCCGTTCGTAACAAGAGGATAGCTTGGGGTGCCTTTCGAGCAAGGCAGTCGGAACGCTGAGCGGTGGTTTATCTCCGAAGTGTAAAGTAACGTAAGGTCCAGTATACGGGCTTTGGGTTGCAGTTAGCACCAGGCTAACCCAACAATAAGACGAGAATATGGCATATTACGATAAATCTAGTCGCGTATCTACCACTTTTATATGGTAGTTCTTGGGTGTCGGGGTTAAGATAATGTCTTCTCCTTCTCTTATTTCGTTCCTCGGCGTGGAACGTACTACGCTATATCCCAAATACGACAAAGAGAGTATATATATAGCTTGTAATTTTATTAGATCCAAGGATTAGCCGGTGGCTAGGAATGAATAAACCCTCACTAAATAGGCTTTTAAATCAGGATTTTATATATAAAAATAATATAAAAATTATATACTTTTTAATTAAAAGATTTAAATTTAATTTAATTAACTTTTAAATCTAATAATTAAAAGTTTTATTGTTGTTTTTTTAACGTTATTTATATATAAAAAAAATATTAAAATTATTTACTTAAAATATTTATATAATTAAATAATAAAAAAAATAACTTTTTTAAAACTTTAATTAATTTAAAAAATTAATATAGTTAAAAAAATAAATTTAAATTAAAAGTTAAATTATTAAGGCTTTTTAATTATTTAATTAATAAGATTTTATTATTTAAAAAACTAAAGCTTTTTAATATAATTTTAAAAAGATATAATAAAAAAATTAATATTATTACCGCTTTTATAAAATTAAATAAATTTATAAAATTTATTATAATAAAACTAAAAAAATTAAACTTATTTTAAATTAAAAAAAAAAATAAAAACTAGTTTATTTTAAATTTAATAAAAAATAAAAAAATTAATTATAAAGTAAATATAAATTATTATAATTAATATAAAAAGTTATATATAAAATAAACTATAATAATAAAAAAACTTAATAATTATATATATTAAATTATAATAAATTATTATAAAATTATATATTATATTATTATAAGATTAATATAAAAATAATATTAAAAATTAAATATTTAATATAATAAAATTAAATTAAATAAAAAAGATAATATTAAAAAAAAATATAAAAAAGTAGTGATATTTTTTAAGAATTTTAAAAACGTAAATTAATGGTTATTATTAAATAATAAAAGGTTATTTTAAAAAACTTATTTAGGTTTTATGTATAAATTAACAGCCGGAGCTATAATAACTTTATTATAAAATTATTTTAAAAAATCGTAAGAACACGTATAATTAAAAAACATATATTTAATATATATAATTAACCTTTTAATTAAATATATATGTTATTTAATAATTAAAAGTTTTATTTGTTTAAAAATTAAAAAGTTATATACGAATAATAATACGTAACTTTTAATTAACCAAAAACCATAAAATTACGAAACGGTTATATTAATAAAACTTTTTATAATTTAAATCCGATTAATAGTAAAAAAGACGGTATATTAAAAGCAATAAAAAAAAAGGTTTTTTATAATAGTTTAATTAACTAGAAACAATAAAATAAAAAGTTTTAAATAAAAACTATTAACTTAGAATTTTAAAAGTATATTAATTTTATAAAAACATTAAAATAACTAAAGAAGTTATTTTAATTAAACGTTGGCAACTATCTAAAAAAAGCTTAATAAATAACGTGAAATTTATCGAATAATAGTTTTTAAACTACGATAAATAAAAGTTAAAAAAAATAAATTAAAATAAATAAAAGATTTATAAGTTTAATAAAAATAATAAAAAAAAATAAAACCATTTATAAAAAAAATTAAACCTTTTATAATTATAATTATAAAATCTATTAAACTTATTAATAAATAGTTAAAAAACTAAAAAACTAGGTTACTAATTTTATATTTTTAAATTATTAAGATATATATTTTAACTTAATAGATATTTTATATAAATAATATAAGAAACTATTTATTATTAATAAAATATATAACAATTAATTAAAATTATAAGCTTAAAAACAATATAAAAAAATAATATAATAACTAATAAAAATACCTAAAAATTTCAAGGTATAAATAATTAAATAAAAATTAATTATCGTAAATATAAAAATAAAAAACCTTATAAATATTACCGATAATTAATTATTAATAAAAAACCTTAAAGTTATATTTAACAACGTTTTAAATAACTAAATAATTAATTATAAACTATTAAATATTAATAAAATTAAAAGTAATATATTTAATTATTTAAATATAATAGTTATTTTATATAAATATATATTTTTATAATTAATTTTTATATAACCCCGCTTTATAAAAAAAGTATTTACTGTTTAATTTAATAATATAAAATTTAATTACAATAAAAATTTAAATATTAAACTAAGAAAAAAAAAAAAACGTTATTTTTAAACTTTTTAATTAATTAAAATAAAGTAAAAATAATAAAAGCTATAATAAATTACAAGGTTAAAATAGTTTAAATAAATAAACTAAATTAATTAAAAAAAAACAAACCAATATATTTATTAATCGCTTATAAAAAACTAATATTTTATATTTAGCTTACTACGGTTACTATAAGATTTTTAACTACTAATATATTATTAAAAATAAAACTTTAAAAAACTAAACCTTAAACTTTACTATAAAAAAAATAATCGAATATAAAATAACTAAAAATAATATATTTATTAAGTTAATTAAAAAAATAAAAAAAAAGTTATTTATATAAAGTGGGGATTAATTAGTTTAAATAATTAAAAGAACAAAAAAAACGTTCTTAATTTTACAGGTTATATTTAAAATTAATATTTATTTTTTAAAAAACTTAATAATTTTAAACTTAAAAACCATTATTTATATTTTTAATCGATTTAACCGATTTTTATTATATTAAATAATATATACTAAAGATATAATCTTTATAAAAAACTTAATTATATTTATATAAAAATATAAAAAAATAAATATATATTTAAAAAGTTTAAAAAAAGTAAAACTTTTACGATTATAAAATATAATATATTATAAAAAATTCGTATATAATATAATATTATTAAGGTTTTTAAAAAAAATAAAATATTAATAAGATTATAAAAATATAAATAATTATTTATAAAGAAAAAATAATTTTATTTTAAACATTATTATTAACAGATAAAACTAATATATTTTAAAGGATTTTTCTAAGAATTTTATTAATTATTTATTTTATATAAAAAGTGTTAAGTTTAACAATTAAATAAAGCGATTTTTAAATACAGTAACTAATAAATTATAATATTTATAATTTAACCATTTAAAACTAAAAGTTCTTAATTACACGATTAGTTATTTTTAAAAAGTAAAAATTAAAAAGTTTAATTTAACTAAAAAAACCGATTAAATTATTATAATGAAATATAACACGTGTAGCTATAGAAAAACTAAAAAGCTTAATTATTATAAACGTTGTGAATAATTAAATAAGCTAAATAAACATTTAATTATTAATTTCTATAATTTAAAAATAAACTTTTAAAGATATTAATATATAATACTAATTACTAATAAATATACAAGATAAGCTTAGGATTTTTATTTTAAAAATCGTACTTTAAATTTAATTATTAAAGTTTTAAATTAAATATTTAAAATTATTTAAAAATAATATTAATTTAATATTAAAGTTATTAAATATAATAATAAACTAATAATAAAAAAACACGTTATATAAAATTATATTTAATAAATATATTATATTAAATTTAAGCTTTTAATATTAAATATATAAAATTAAAATAAAAACGTTAAATGTTTAAAAAATGTAATTAAGTAAAAAACTTAAATAATAAAAATAAAATTAAAATTTTTAAGTTTTTTATAAGTAAAAGTTTTTAAAGCTACTATTTATTTTTATAATCACACTTTTAAGTATAACTTTAACTGGTAATTTTTATACGAGTGTTTTTATATTTATTTAATATTTAAAAACAGTGTAATTACCAATAAAAAATTATATTAAACTTATTTAAAAATATATAAATATAAAACGTTTACACTTATTATAAAAATAAAATAAAAATAAAACCGACGTTAACATTTTAATCTAAAAATATAAATAAATTATTTAGTAAATTATAATTTTATAAATATTTATAATATTTAGGTTTTTACGTTAAAATAAGTTATTAAAATATAAAACGTTATATTTAATAAAAATACTATATTTAACGGAAATATCTTATCCTTAAAAAATAATTTATTATATATAATAAAAGAAAATATCTAAGACTTAATTAATTAGGTTACTATTTTATAAAACGTAGAAAAAAAAGTTAACTTAAAGTTATCGATTTTTAAAAAAGATAAAATAAAAATAGAAATACTAATAAAAGATAAAAACAAGTAAAACCGTGAAATAAATAATAATAACAAAGAATATAATAATAAAAAAACTAAAAAACTTAATTATTTTTATATTAAAATTATATTTATATTATATTTTACTTTTAATATTACTTTATTACCAGTTATTTTATTATTTATTATAATAATAAAAGAAGGGTTAAACGTTATAAATTACGTCTCTTTAAATATTAATATAAAAAAGAAGTTAAGCGCTGTAAATTACACTTTTTTAAATATAATTAAAAAATTAAAATTAAACGTTATAAATCACGTTTTTTATAATAAAATAAAGAAAATAAAGTTAAATGTTATAAATCACGTTTTTTAAAATAAAAATATAAAAAACGTTATTTTAATAAGTTAAGTTACAGCTTTTAACACGTTTTTAAAGTAAATTAAAAGGAATTTATTTATTTTTTATTTCGAAGCCACGGACTATATAACAAGTTAAAAAGCTACGTTTAATATAAAACATTTAATTTTAATAATAAGATTAATATATAGAAAGCCAGTAAGTAAAGTTTAAATAACACGGATAATATATTATTTGTAACATTATTTTATAAGTTAAATAAATCTAAATTTAATATCACGTTTAGGATTATATAAATTTAAAAAGTTATAAAAACTCCTATAAAAAAAGTAAAAAATCTATAAAAAGGATTTATTATTTTTTTTAAAAACTTATAAAAAGTTATAAAACCATGTTTTAGGGTAAAAATTTAAAAAAGCTGAGAAATCACATTTAAATAACTATAAAAAAATAAACTTTTAGGTTAAATATAAATAATAAACTGTTAATAACAAATAGATTTTAAATTATATATAAATATATATATATAAATTTGATAAATATAAATGGTTTATAAAGTATAAAATAAGGTTAATAATCCAAAGAAACTAATAAATTAAAAACAAGCACTTAAATATTTATATTTTAACATTAACTAAAAAATTATTTTAAATTTTTATTATAATTATAATAAAATTTAACCTTAAATTAATCTAGTATAATATAGTTAATATATTTATAAATATAAATTTAAACAAAGAAATCTATATAAAAATATTTTTAAAATATTAAAAACGTTAAATTATTCTATATTTATTAAAAACGTTATATAAATTAAAAGAATTTTTTTTATTTTAATAAAAGAAGTTAATTAAGATATTTATAAAATTAAGCTTTTTAACTGTTCCCCACGAGTTTTACTGCTTTTTTAAAAATGAAGTGTTAATTTTTTTTTATGTTAATAATATTGTTTTTATATATTAAAGTTACAAGTAACAAATAATAAATATAATAATATTATAGCTACGAAAAAAATATTAACTTATAAATAGAAATAACTTATAATGGTTTCTTAGAATTAAAATAATTAAAAACTAAAATAAAAAATTAATCTAGCTTTTTTAATTTTTATACGTAGATAAGTTAAATAAACTATTAATAAATAAAAAATTAAGAATTATTTTTTTAACTTTTATAAAAAATAAAAAACTATTATTTTTATTAAAATTAGTTTTTTTATAATCTATTTAATAATATTAATAAAAAATCGGATTAATATTATACATAATAATAATTATACGTTTTAATATTATTTTTATAACTTTTTAACTAGCTAAATTTAATATAAATTTTAGTAATAAATATTATTTTAAAACCAACTAATTAATTTAATACTTTTTTATCACTTAATATTTATCCTTATAATATAAACATACTAATATATTTAAAATAACTAATAACATTTTGTTTACTAATAACACTTTTAATTAAAAAAGTTTATAAATATACGTAATAAAGTTATTTAAAAAAGTGATTAAATAATATATAAATAAGTAAAACATAGTAACTATTTTTATAATAAAAGTAAAGTTATTATTTTTTATATAAACTATAAAAAAAGCTATATTTATATTATATTTAATTATAAAGCTTAATATAAGTTTAAATAACTTAAAAATTATAATACATTATAATAATAAATAAATAATTAAATTAATATATATAAATATTATATTACTTTAAACTAAGTTACGGTATATGGATATTTATAATTATTAGTTACAGTAAAAAACATTTATAAATTAAATTAAAGTTATTTATATTTCTATAAAAAATATAATAATAAATAGTTTTACTAAAATATTTATTATAAAAGAATTTATTGTATTTACTTAATAATTAAATTTAATGGATATATAAAAAAGAATTAAATTTAAACGGATTTACAAGCTTATAAAAAAAAATTTTAATAAAATAAAAGACTTTTTATTTAACGAAGAAAATAATATATATATAATTAATAATTAAAAAATATTAAAGAATAAATTCTAATTATTTAGGCTTTTTTATTAAAAATAAATAAGTTTAAAAAAATGTGTTAAATAATAAAAGGTTATTTTAAAAAACTTATTTAAATTTTATATATAAGTTAATAACCAGAGTCATAATAACCTTATTATAAAACTATTTTAAAAAATCGCGAGAACATATATAATTAAAAGACATATATTTAATATATATAATTAACCTTTTAATTAAATACACACGTTATTTAACAGTTATAAACCTAAGAAATAATTATATTTAAAATTAAGTTTTATAAAATATTTAAAATATAATATTTAAACTTATAAATAAAAAATTTCTTAAATATAATAAAAGAATTTTATAAAAATTAAATTATTATTTATAAAATAACTAAGGAATTATAATTTATTAATAATATTTTATAATATAAAAACCTTATAAATAATTTTTATAGTTATATAATTAAAATAATATATAAAATAAAAAAAATATTTAAAAAAGTTTTTAAATTTATTTATAATAAAAAAAACCCTAGTAAAATAAAATCGATTAATTTTCTTTTTAATTAACTGAAAAATAAAAACGTAAGTAAAAAAAAATTATAAAAAAAAAGTTAAAATACCGTGTTAATTAATAATTATTTAGTATATAACTAATATTATTAGCTTATAAAATATTATTACGTTTTTTTAAAAAAAACATATAATAACTTTAAACTAAAAAATTAATTAACTTTTAAAATTAAAAAAACTTTAGAAAATTTAAAGCTTTAAATATAAATATAATTATTTAAAAAAAGTAAATTAAAATCTAGGATTTTTTAATTTAAAAAGGAATTTAAAAAGCTATAAAAATAATTATACGGTTAGTTTATAAAAGAAATACTAATTATATTTTTTATTTTAATAATAAATAAATATTTTTTAATTTATTTAATTATTATAAATAATAAATTAACTATTATTATAATAAATTAAATATATTATTTAATTAATTAAAAACAAGTGTTATTTAATAATTATTTTTAGTTAAAAAACCGGACCTTGTTAATTTAAACGTATAAAATAATAAATATATTAATTAAAAATATATTAATATTATTATTAAATATAATTTATTATTTTTTATTATTAATTACCTTAGTTTTATTATAAAAATTAAAATATAAAAGGTTTTAATAAAATAATAAAATAAATTTAACTTATATATAAAAAAAAGATAATATTTTTATAAATAAGATTAAAAATATATATAAATAATATATAATAACTTACCAAGTTAATATATAAATAGAAAAAAATATATTTAATATTATTATAAAAAAATATAAATATAATATATAAACTAAATAAAATTTTTTAATTAAAAATACCTAGATATAATATTATAAATTAAAATACTTAAAATTTTAAACCTTAAAATACCTTATAAGTTTATTTTAAAAAATAGTTATTTAAAAACCAATAAAAATTAAGTATAAAATTTATAATATATTTAAAATAAAATAATAAATTTAATATATTTTTAAATTAAACTATTAAATATTAAAAAAAACAAATTCTTTTTAACTTTTATAACTATAAAAAAACACCTACTAAAAAAAACTTATATTTTATTTTTATATACCGAACATTAAAAATAACCTAGAATTATATATTTAAAAATTATAAAATAAAAATAGCTTTTAATATAATAAATAATTACTTAAAATAATTAAAACATTAATATAAAATTATTATAAAAATAATAAAAACTAATAATAAAATAACTATTAATAAACTAATTATTAAAAGAAATTTAAAAGTATATAAAATTAAAATTAAACTTTTAATATTAAATATATAAACTTAAAATAATAAAACTAAATACTTAAAAAATATAATAAAAATAAAAACATATATAATATAAACTAAAATAAAATTACCAACGTATTTATAACTAAAAATATTTAAAGTTATTATTTATTTATATAATTATATATTAAAAATTAAAAATAACTAAAAAACTTTATTTAACGTATTTTTTAAAATAATTAAATAAAAGTAAAAATTTTTTATATTAAAAAATAAAAGATTAAATTAAATATATTTATAAACATATAAATATAAAATATATATTATAATAAGAAATTAAAAACTTTATTTAAATAAATTAAATAAGTTAAATTTAAAAATTTAAATTAAATATTTAATTAGTTATTAATTTTTAAATATATATTATATATAAATATTTTATTTAAATAAAATAATTAATATAAAAAATATTATTTTTAATAAAAATAAAATATTTAATAAAAACTTAAACACTTTTTAAAATAACTTAAAAATTATTAATATAAAAGAAATAATAGTTTTAATTAAAAAATACACCTTACTAGATTTTAAAAACTATACTTTAAATAAAAAATCTAAAAAAATAAAAGAAATCAGTAATATATTATTTATTTTAAAAATAATAAACGTAGTAAATAAAAAAAAATTAAACGTTAATATTAAAATAAAATATTTATATATTATAATTAAATTTAAATTATTATTTATATTACCATTAAATCCGCTATTTATTTTATTATACCATATAATTTAAAATAAAAATATAAACCTTATATTAAATTTATTTTAAAATTTAAAACTTTATAAATTTAAACTATAAAAAACTATATTTTTAGTAAGTTTTAAAGCTTTTTTTATATAAAAAATAAAACTAAAAATCTTATATTAAACTAGCGTGGAAAAAGTATTATAAAAAAAATAAAAGTTATATTAAAAGTTTATTAAAAAGGCGCCTTATTAATATAAAAAATTTATAAATTATTTAATAAAATATCTTTTTAAATAAAAAAAAAGTTTTATTTTAAAAGTTATACTTAAATAAAATTTTAATTAAAAATTAAAAAAATAAACCTAACCGTAAAAAAATATTAAATTTTAAATTATATATAAATATATATTTATAAATTTAATAAATATAAATATTTTTTAAAATATAAAGTTAAATTTATTATATAAAAAAACTAATAAAAAAAACTATAATTAAATAAAATATATACCGTTACTTTTACTAGTAAATTATTTAGAATATTACTAATAATAATTATTTGTTTTAACCTTAAAATAATATAGTATAATATAATAAATATTTTTATATATGTTATTATAATAAATAAGATTTTTATATATATATTATTAAAATACCAAAAAAAAAAATATAATATTATAATTATATAAAACCTTTTATAAGTTAAAAATCTTATTATTATTTTAATAAAAAGAATTTTTAAAAATTTTATTAAAATTAAACTTTAAAAGTATATTATATAAGTTATATTATTATACTAAGAAAAAAATATTAGTATTTTTCTATATAAATAATATAATTATAACGTACCAAAAAAACAATAAAATAATAATAATTAAAATAATTTTATAGTTAAAGAAAAAATATTAAATAATTAAAAAAAATAAAATCTAATGGTTTTTAAAAATTAAAATTATTTATAATTAATATTAAAAAAGAATTTAATTATTTTAAATTTTATATATTAAAAAAATAATTAAATTAATTATTTTATTTAATAAACTACTAAATATATTTATAATTTTATAAAAACTATTTCCACGAAAAAACCATACTATAAAATAAAAAATCCATTAATATTAATATAAAATTAATTTAATATTATTTACAATTATATTTATTAAATTTAATATATTATTCGTAACTTTATAACTAGCTTTATTTTTTATAAACTTCAGTGATATTTATTAAAAAATAATAAATTAAGTTATATAATATTTATATAAAATAAAATAATATATCTTATAAATAAAAAGTAAAAATAATTTAATAGTAACTAGCGATATTTTTTTTATTAATAATATAATAAACTATAAAAGTTTATAAATTTATACTATAATTTTATTTAATAAATTAATTAGCTAAAAAATAAATAAATAAAATATTATTATTATATTTATTATAAAAGTTAAATTACTAGTATTAATATAAGTTATAAAAAAAATAATATATATTAAATAATTAATTAAAAAACTAAGAATTAAACTTAACTATAAAAAAATTAAAATAAAATATAATAATATATAAATTATTAAACTAGTAACCTTAGAAATTACTTAATTTAAAATTAAATTAAAATATATAAATATTTATAATCACTGGCTTTATTAAGAAATTAAAAATAACTTAATTATAATTAAATATATGTTATTAATAAAAATAAAAACAAATAAATTAACTAAAATATTATTAACTTAAAAATAATTAAACTTATTAAACTAGTTAAATATTATAAATATTTAACATTTAATTAAAAAAGAAAAAAATTAAAAAAACTTAATTAAAGTTTAAAAAAATATATTAAATATAAATACCTTAGTTTTATATTAATAATATTTAAATTTAGATTTTTAATACGAATAACTGTAAATTTAAAAAAATATATTAAATTTAAAAATTAACTAGTGGCTAAAAATAAATAAACTTTTATTAAGTAAGCTTTTAAATTAAAATTTTATATATAAAAATAATATAAAAATTATACGCTTTTTAATTAAAAGATTTAAACTTAATTTAATTAACTTTTAAATTTAACAAGTTTAAAACTAACTATAAAAATAGTTAATTTAATGAAAAATAAATATTAATTATTATATAACTTATATATCAAGGGAAAAAAAAATTAAAAAAAGGTTATTATAAACGCCACCGAGTTTTAAATAAAATAATATTTAGTTGGTTATATAAAAGAATATTAATTAAATATTAATAATAATAACCTAATTTTTTATATATTAATATAACGACCAAAATCTTTATTTTTTATATATTATTTAAAATTCTAATAATAGTTAAATAAATAATTTAAAACTTGTTTTTTTTATAGTTAAATATTTTTTTTATTTAAACTTAAAATGTAAAATATAAAAGTTTAAATTATAATAGTTTATAAAATATAATAAAATTTAAAAAGTTTTAAAACTTATTAAATATATTTAAATTTTTATTATAATTATTTACTAGTTATATAACTTGTTTTTTAGTTAAGGGAAAAAAAGCTTTTTTTATATTATAAAAATCTAGTTTTAATTAATTAATTATATTTTAACATATATTTAATAAATTTTTTATAAATTTATTTACTTTTTTTTTATATAACTTAAAAAAATAATAATTAATATAACTTAATAAAGTTTATTTTATATAACTTTTTTATATTATTTATATTTTTATAAATTTTATTATAATAAAATTATAAAAAAAAACATTAAAAAATATAAACAGATTTTAAATATTTAATTAATTATATTAAATAATAAAAAGTTATTTTAATAAATTTATTTGAGTTTTATATATAAGTTAATAATTAAAATTATAATAATTTTATTATAAAATTATTTTAAAAAATTATAAAAATATATATAATAAGTTTTATTATTTATATTTTATAAAATTATTATTAAACTTTTATTATTTATATTTTATAAAATTATTATTAAACTTTTATTTATATTTTAATATAAAAGTTAAAAAGTTTATATTTAATAATATTTAAACTTAAAAATAAATATATTATAATAATTTTATAAAATAAACTTATATAATTTTATATTTTATTTTATTTAAAAGTTAATTTAATTATAAATTAAATAATATTAATTATAATTATATATAATATTTAATTATTAAATTATTTATAATTTTAAATTAATATTAATAAATATAATATATAATATTTTTTAACGTTTTTTATTATTAAAACTATAAATATTATATATTTTATATAATTTAATATTTTTATTAATTTTAATTTAATTAATTATAAATTTAATTTATTTAAAAACTAGTTTTTATGTAAATTAATTAAAATTAAATATATTATTTTATAATATATAATTAATAAATTATTTATATTAAAAAATAAAAATATATTTAAAAAGAATTATATATTTTAAACCATTAATTATATTTTACTAAATAAATATATTTTAAATATTTATAACTTAATTAATTAAACTTATATTAATTTAACTTTTATATTAATTAAAAGTTTTTAATTAAACTGATTTAATAATTTAAATTATATTATAATTAAATTAAAATTAATTAATAAATAAAAAGATAAAGTTAATATTTAAGTTATAAATTAAATTATAATATAAAACTTGTAATTTTTATATTAAAATATAAAAACCTAATAGTAATTTTATAAAATATAAATAATAAACCTTTTTTTTAAAAGTTTTATTAATTACTTATTTTATATAAAAAATATTAAATTTAATAATTAAATAAAACAATTTTTAAATATAATAATTAATAAATTATAATATTTATAATTTAATTATTTAAAATTAAAAACTTTTAATTATATAACTAGTTATTTTTAAAAAATTAAAATTAAATAAACGTTTAATTATTAATTTTTATAATTTAAAAATAAGTTTTTAAAAATATTAATATATAATATTAATTATTAATAAATATATAAAATAAACTTAAAATTTTTATTTTAAAAACCGTATTTTAAATTTAATTATTAAAATTTTAAACTAAATATTTAAAATTATTTAAAAATAATGTTAATTTAATATTAAAATTATTAAATATAATAATAAACTAATAATAAAAAACCATATTATATAAAATTATATTTAATAAATATATTATATTAAATTTAAATTTTTAATATTAAATATATAAAATTAAAAAAAAAACATTAAATATTTAAAAAATATAATTAAATAAAAAACTTAAATGATAAAAATAAAAATAAAACTTTTAAGTTTTTTATAAATAAAAATTTTTAAAGTTATTATTTATTTTTATATTTACACTTTTAAATATAACCTTAATTAATAATTTTTATATAAATGTTTTTATATTTATTTATATTAATAAATAAAGTTTAATTATTATATTATATATTATAATATAATTAATTAAAAAATATAAAAAAGTAGTAAAATAAAAACGATATATTAAAATAATATAATAATTTAAATTTTAAATATAGTTATTTTTTTTAAGGATAATATTTATATATATATATATAAATTACGTAATTATACTTTTAATAATTTAACATTTAAAAATAATATAATTACTAATAAAAAACTATATTAAATTTATTTAAAAATATATAAATATAAAACGTTTATATTTATTATAAAAATAAAATTAAATTAAAATTAATATTAATATTTTAATTTAAAAATATAAATAAATTATTTAATAAATTATAACTTTATAAATATTTATAATATTTAAATTTTACGTTAAAACAAATTATTAAAATATAAAAAGTTATATTTAATAAAAAAATTATATTTAATAAAAAACATTTTATATTTAAAAAATAACTTATTATATATAATAAAAAAAATATTTAAAACCTAATTAATTAAATCGCTATTTTATAAAATATAAAAAGAAATTTAAAATTATTAACTTTTAAAAAAAATAAAATAAAAATAAAAATATTAATAAAAAATAAAAACAAATAAAACTATAAAATAAATAATAATAATAAAAAATATAATAATAAAAAACCTAAAAAATTTAATTATTTTTATATTAAAATTATATTTATATTATATTTTATTTTTAATATTATTCTTTTACCGGTTATTTTATTATTTATTATAATAATAAAAAAAGAATTAAATATTATAAATTACGTTTTTTTAAATATAAATATAAAAAAAGAATTAAATATTATAAATCACGCTTTTTTAAATATAATTAAAAAAACTAAAATTAAACGTTATAAATTACGCTTTTATAATA
Source organism: Hypoxylon rubiginosum (assembly GCA_902806565.1). Lineage (NCBI taxonomy): Eukaryota > Fungi > Ascomycota > Sordariomycetes > Xylariales > Hypoxylaceae > Hypoxylon > Hypoxylon rubiginosum. The sequence continues at coordinate 1,132 of CADCXA010000060.1, read as the reverse complement.
AAATAAAAAAAAATTAAATTAAATATTATAAATTATATTTTTTAAAATAAAAATATAAAAAACGTTATTTTAATAAATTAAACTATAGTTTTTAATATATTTTTAAAATAAACTAAAAAAGATTTATTTATTTTTTATTTTAAAGTTATAAATTATATAATAAGTTAAAAAACCACGTTTAATATAAAATATTTAATTTTAATAATAAAATTAAAATATAAAAAACTAATAAATAAAATATATATTATAATATAAACCTAGATATTTATAGCTTATATATATAGCTTATATATAAATGTTATTTTATTAATTTAAAAGTTAAAACTAAAATTAAAATATATATAATACTTTAAATAAATATATATTAATAAAAAATAAATTATTTTAAAGTGGTTATATATATAATTTATAAATTTTTTCCTCTTTTAATTCTTTATATTTAGATACGCTTATTTATTTTTAAATAATTAAGCTTAGTTTTTTTACTTATTTAAACAATATATAATAATATAAATAATATAAATAATTTATTATTTATAACGTTATTTTATAAACTAAATAAATTTAAATTTAATATTATATTTAAAATTATATAAATTTAAAAAACTTTAAAAATTTTTACAAAAAAAGTAAAAAATCTATAAAAAAAATCAATTACTTTTTTTAAAAACTTATAAAAAATTATAAAACTATATTTTAAAATAAAAATTTAAAAAAACTAAAAAATTATATTTAAATAATTATAAAAAAATAAACTTTTAAATTAAATATAAATAATAAATTATTAATAATAAATAAATTTTAAATTATATATAAATATATATATATATAAGTTTAATAAATATAAATAATTTATAAAATATAAAATAAAATTAATTTTATTTAAAAGATATTATTATTACGAGTTTTAAAAAAATTATTATAAGAAATTTCTAGCGAATTTTTTATTATATATTTTTATATTATATTAACTTTATATTATATTTAAATTAAATAATAAGTAATTAAAGTTTTTTTTATATTTATTTAATTAGTTAAATTTATTTGGTTTTTTAATTAAATATATTTATTTTAATAGGTTTTATTACTTATTACTAATTATTTAAACTTTTATTTTTAATTTTAATTTTTT